>CM060110.1:47896988-48321988 GCA_030522415.1 Channallabes apus | reverse complement strand
TGTGTGTGTGTGTGTGTGTGTGTGTATAAGCGATGCTGCTGTGTGCTTTTCTGATTTTAAAATGAGATCCTAATAAACGCATCATTAAATCAGTCGTGTGTTTCTGATCATTAAGAGCTTTCACACTTCATTCTTTCCTCAACCCTGTAGACGCGTAAGAAAACACACCCACCACCGTGCTGCAGAAATGCAACGTTTATTCGCAATTCTGGAAAAAAAACAACAAACAAACAAGAGGAGAAGAAACTCGCCATATTTACATTGAAAAATACTCGACTGTGTTAAAGTCACGGTTAGAGAATCCATGAGAGAGAGAGAGAGGGGGGGGGGGGTCTAGAAACAGGAACAAATCAGGAAACCATCGTCATTTCGGTTGGTTAAACTATTAAATAAACTCAAACGGAGATAAAATGCTAATACAGAGCCGCTAATACAGAACTGCAAACAAACAAAAACAAAGCATTGTGTGTGTTTTTTTTTATTTTGGTAATTCAGTGCCCCCTGGTGGTGTTGTCTAGTCTCGGGAATGTTAACAACATCATCGCAAAAGATTACGCGGCAGCTGTGTGTGTTAATCATGAACGTTAGCGTGGTCGTCATGGTTATTTTTTTTTATTTAAAGGTAAAAGTTGCTGTCGAATCTTGTGAAATTGAATAAAGAGTAAGTTGATCAAGCTACTGCAAATCCGCCAGCTTGCCAGCGCTACGTTAAGTAGCTAGCCGAGACGGCGAATATTAGTAGTTTGACTTGAATCGTAATAAACATGACTTCCGGCCTAAAAGTGCCACGTAGAAAATAATAAAAAGCTGGCTAGGTGAATAGCTATTGTTAGCAGTGCACTTCTGTTAGTTTTAGCCTGAGGTACGTGTACACGCCCGTGAAATACCTGCGTCACATTCTCTATTCTTACGTCACGTTTTTACATTAGGATGTCTATAGTAATATTAGCGACTACGCTCCTGTAACAACCGCCAGATAATTATCATCCGCTAAACACACTGACTGAAAAACTCTAGTTACATATCGTTACGGAAAATTGTTAGCAATGTTAATGTTGATGTGACGGTAATCTGGCTAACTTTACAGCTAACGTTCCTATAGAAGTCTGTAAAAGTGTAACTTACCAATAAATAACGTAAAAAAAAAGAACATTTTTAAACTATGTGCGTTGCTAAAGTTGCGATTAACATTCATAACCTTCATAGTAACCATCATACGATATCGATATCATCTTTCGTTAAACAACCATGAAGGTACGGTACATACAGTAATGAATATCGAGCCGCCGTACAGACACGTGATGTGACAAATACAAAGAAAAAATTATTATACGTTAAAGAAACGAGTGTAGAAAGCGAAAGATCGAAAGCGTGTAAAAGTCAGTCTGAAATTCAGAGTCTAAAGATAAACCGTAAATATCTTACACTTCAGATTATTGTATCTTACGCGTATTTTATCCTTACAGGCCTAATCGACTATTGCTAATTATTTTGCGTTGTCTTCATATTGCGCTTTGATATATTCGTTAATAAAACGTTTAGCTTTGTTTTTTTTGTTGTATAATTTAGAAAGCTACTGTATGACGTAATACATCAGGCTAACTCCGCCCGCGGGTACGGTGACGTCGTGACTACGCAGCGTCACGCCTACAGGCTCCCGTAGATCCTCTTGATGACGTCGCCTTCGTCCTTCTTCAGGATCCCCTTCTCGATGTAGGTGTCCACCTGCTGGTCCATGAAGTCCCTGAGCTTGGACAGATCGTAGTCTGTGCGAGGGGACAAAAACAAGCAATGATAAAATTCCAGATGTTTCTGAAAGTGTGAAACTATATGAATATAATAAATGTTTAGTCTGTACATTGGGTCAGAACTCGCTCTCTCAATGATATCTTTACGTTTCATACACTGGAAGACCAGAAACCAGAACAATTTCTGTCTGTATGTCTGTCCAGACAGATTTTGCTACTGTCTCAATGTAAATAAACACCTGCACCAATAGATATTAATTAGAAAAGATAAACTGGGGGGCCTCTGAGTGGCACAGTGGTAAAGTGCTCGCCGTATCATCCGGAGATCGCGAGTTCGAACCCCGGGTGATGCTGTAACCTCTCACAGCCAGAGGCCTAGAGAGAGCTGATTGGCTGAGCTCTCTCACAGGGGGGGGGTGAGAGGTACTTCGGGCTCCCATATTATTGACGGCTCTACAGCCAATCAGGGGTGTCTGTGAGCTCGTAGCGGATAGCGCTGACCTCCGAGTGTGTTACGCTGTCCCCGAGCAGTTTAAAAAGATGCGGTCGGAGACGTCACGTGGGTCGGAGGAAATACGTCTGCGGTCCACCCGACTGATTGATAGTACAGTAGAAGCTTGATGTGGGAGCCCCCTAGTGACGGGGAGGAATTGGATACGACTAAATTCTGGGAGAAAATCGGGGGGAAAAAAAAGATAAAGTGAATATTTTGACTGGGATTAGTTGATATTTTCACTTTGTCTGAAATAACAGCGCTGAAGTGGTATAAGTGAATTTTAACACGCTGGAGTCGTTTTAAGACAAAACTTCATCTTTATCTGATCGACTTTTTCCATTTCTCATCTGTGATTCTCTCTCCGATTACCGAACAGGGAGTGTATTTGTCTGAGCACCAAAGAAGGACAACTTAGTGTAAACAAGGCGTCAGATACTCAACCTTACAGAATGTCATTTCTGTCCATTAATAAGTTAGACAGAGAGTTCTGCTGTACAGAAACACACACGTACACGTACGTGGACTTCAACCTCTAATAATAATAATAATAATAATAATATCACTGATTACATTAAAGATCAGCAGATTATTATTAGATTTAAACACTTTAACTATTTCTACAAACTGTTTAACTGTAAACGATGCGTACTAACGTTAGTGTGTAATAATTCACACGGTGAGAGTAGATCAGCTGAGACGTGTTCAGTGTGTGAAGATGTGAGAATAATATAGTTGACGTAATTAAAGCTTATAGACAGGTTTGTTTTCTGCACTACATTAAACATGTATCTTCTTCCTGTCGTTACTCCTGCAGGTAGTTAATATGATCCTGTACACTGTGTAACACTGCAGTGTTCCTCATGAGGACCAGCCAAAATCACACACACACACACACACACACACACACACACACACACACACACACACACACACTGAGCCATGTTTCACCCACACACTACTGCTTCCCTTAAAGCTTATCCCAACACACACACACACACACACACACACACACACACACACACACACACACACACACACACACAACACACATCCCGCATTAGCCAAAATATTTCTCTCCATCTGTCTGTTTGGATACAGTGTGTAGGTGGCAAAAGGGATGGAGAGACAAAGAGACGAATCAACAGAGATGGAGGGATGAAGAGATAAATACTTTATTGGTGAAATTCCAAAATGTAGACAGATGTAGGTGAAAAGATAAAAAGATGGATACGGATCTATACATCGATAACGGGAGATGAAGAGATGGAGAGATGATGAGAAAGATAAGGGAGGCGGAGACCAGAAGAGGTAGACAGAGAAAACGAGAGAGAGAGAGAGGAAGATGGAGAGATTAAAGGATGGATAGAGATAGAGATGTTTAAAGGAGAATGAGGGAGATGGATGGACAGATTAAGAGATGCAGAGAGGGAAGAAGAGAGATAGAGAACTAAAAAGAAGGATAGACAGATAAAGAGAGGGATGGAGGGAGATGTGAGACCACGTGAGGGATAAAAATGAATAAATAGAGATGGAGGTGAGGAGAGGGATAGATGTGTGAGGGTGGATAGAAATGAATAGAGAGATAGAGAGAAGGAGATGGAGAGATAAGGAAAGGGATGGATCAAAATGGAGAGATGAAAAGATGGACAGAGATAGAGAGGAATAGAGGGAGATAAACAGGTGGATAGAGAGATGAATCAAGTCATATTTCTGTCCATTCGTCTCTCCATATCACTTTCTTTATCTCTGTCCATCATCCTGTCTCCATTTCATCTCTCCATCTATTCATTTCATCATCTCTCCTGTTTTTGTCTTGTAGTCTATTCGTTTATCTGTTTCTATCCCAGTATCATCCCTCCATCCCGGTCTATTCCTCTCTTTAAATCCAAAACTTTACCTCTTATGTTTTAGTTTCTATCTATCTATCTATCTATCTATCTATCTCTGACCCTCTACTGAGTCGTCTCTCTTTTCATCTTTTATCCCTCCATCAATATTATTATCATTAGAGTGGAGGATGTAATAGAGAATATAATACATGTTGCGTGTGTGAACGTTAGAATCATTTCCGTTTTATCCTCCATCTCTCTCTCTCCCTCTCTCCCTCCGTCTCTCTCCCTCTGTCTCACTCTCTCTCCCTCCCTCTGTCTCTCTCCCTCTGTCTCACTCTGTCTCTCTCTCCCTCTCTCTGTCTCTCTCTCTCTCCCTCCGTCTCACTCTCTGTCTCTCACTGCCTCTCTCTCCCTCCCTCTCTCTCCCTCTCTCCCTCCGTCTCCCTCTGTCTCTCTCTCTCCCTCCCTCTGTCTCTCTCCCTCCCTCTCTCCCTCCCTCCATCTCCCTCTGTCTCTCCGTCTCTCTCTCTCCCTCCCTCTCTCTCTCCCTCCCTCTGTCTCCCTCTCTCTCTCCCTCTGTCTCTCTCTGTCTCTCTCCCTCTCTCTCCCTCCGTCTCTCTCCCTCTCTCTCTCCCTCCGTCCTCAGTGGTATTAAGACTCCAGTCCCCCGATGACGTGATTCAGATTTGATTGTTTGGTGCTGCAGATTTATTTCTTTATTCCGTCTCCTGATGTGTTTTTAATGCTCGTGCGTCTTCAGCTCTAGAGTTCTACCCGACCCGGTTCTGTTTGCGAGCTTTTTTTCACTATAAATGCAGCCACTTTACTGAACACTGAGAGAATAAAGACTCCTCTTCTGTGTGGGAAACAAAAGCTCTGCGTGTCTACAATCAGCCCGAGTTCATTAAGCCTCATGAATATGAATGAGCGACTCCGTACAAAGCGACCAATCGTCTGCGCCGCCGGCCCACGCTCATCAGAATCACTAATTCACACCAACAAAGGAGAGTCTAATTGAAGAGAATGAAGCGGAACATCAAGGGAAGGTTCTGAGTGCCGCGTCTCCGTGTTCTCCGGAGTTCATGATAATATACAGAGTGAACGAGTGCGACAGCGTAATAACGACGATAACGTACACACGCAAACATCCTCGATAGGATTCAACCAACGTCAGAGCGCGAGACCGTGTTGTTAAAGTCTCGCGCGTAAATGATCTCATTATCTCCAGTAAATAAAACTCCCCTGAACGGAGATGTTAAGAGTTTAAACATCAGGATGTCCAGGTGAAAGGCTACTGGATAAAGATGTAAATGACACGAGATCTCGAAAGAACAATTCAAATGACGTTCGTTAAATATAAAGAGTAAAAGAAATCAGTGTGAAGCTCTACCTCTGATTAAATCCCACTCAGTGAGGAAGGTGAGATAACGAGGCATAAATCAACAACTTCACTTTAAAAGCTGATGAGTTTATCATGTCCAGTCTCGTTCCATATAATAACACTTCGATAAGATCAAAAGTAATGTTCATAACCTGACAAGCTGTTCATTTATTCAACTAACAATGAATAGCTAGCTAATTTAATTTGCTCATTTTTCAAACACGTTAACTTAATTATCAAACCACTAAAAATAGCTAATTTATAAAGCCAATGTCTAAAACCTAACCAGTTATCTAACTTTTAAAACTAATTGTTCAAATCCAAGTGCTAGTCGGATAATTTACCAAACTAATGATTAAGACGTAACTGGCTAGCTAATCTTTTTTAATTTTTAAAAAAATAATGACCTTGCTAGAAAATTTTTCAAAACCTAAAAAAACGAGCTAATAATAATAACAATAATAATAATAATAATAATAATAATAATGTCTAAAACCTAGCCAAACCTAGCTCACTTTTTTAAATTAATTGTCAAAATGTAGGTAGCTAGTAGTTTTCCAAACGAATGTTTAAAAGATAACTAGCGAGCTAATTAATCAAACTAGTTTCCAAAACCTAAGTTCCATAAACCTAAACCTAATTATTATTAAACTAATGTGAAAACCCCTAAGTAGCAAGATAATAATAAAAAAGAATGTTTAAAACTAACTAGTTATCTATGTAAGTAATTTCCAGAAGTACCTACAGTAGCTAATTTCAAAATCCGGTGTCAAAAACTAGACGGCTACGTTAATAACATCATGTCCAAAATCTACTTAGAGCTAGCTAGATGATAAATCCAACTAAGTGACGAGCTAGAAAATTCATCAAAAGGATGATTAAAGTATATTTAAGTTATCAAAATAATGTTCCAAACTTTAAGTAGCTAAAGTTATCTAGTTAGTAATTAAGCTAGTTAAATTAAACAAGCTTAATTATATAAAAAGTGTAAGTTAATGAACTGTGTTAGCTTTGATGGAACATTTGAAAGATTTCATAAAAGCTAAAGAAGCCTTTGAAGTTTGAAATCCGTCACCGATTCGTCTCTCAGTGACCGAGTGCTGTTTCATCTTGTGTTCTCATCTTGTGCTTTCTTCTTCCAACACTGTATCTGAGTGTGTGTGTGTGTGTGTGTGTGTTCTGATTGGCTCTGATGGTCCTGTCCCTGGTGTACGGTGGTATTGCGGTGGTGTCTCACCCTCTTTGTTCTCGTCTTTATTGTGTGTTTTGAGCCACTCGATGTTCTTCCTGATCGCCTCCAGATACGACTCGGACTTTCCTGTGTGACCTGGACAGAGATGGGGGGGGGGGGGGAGCGCGCAGAACACCAGCAGATATTAGATGAGATTATGTAATGGTGTGTGTGTGTGTATGTGTGTGTGTGTGTGTGTGTGTGATGTCCTAGATTTTTCTGATCATGCTCTACACGGGTATTAAAGCACTGCAGAGCTGCTTCTCTCTCACACACACACACACACACACACACAAAACAGTGTGTCATCTATAAACACAACCTAAACTTCATTGCTGCTAAACATCCACCGACACACACACACACACACACACACACACACACACACACACACTACTCCTTATTTATAGACATCAGGCTGTGTTGTAAGGAATTCTTTGGCTCAGGAGCCACTGCCGAAACTCACCTACATTTCATTTACACCAGCGGTAACCATGGCAACCAGGCTAAGTTAAACCGTGATATTCTGAGAGGTGTTAAGATTTCTACACTGCAAAATAAAAAAGCAAACAAACAAACTGAGTTTTTCTAAGAATGAATGCTTTAAATACGCCCCCACGATTGGCCAGAAGCGTAAGAAGAGCTTCTAGCTTAGAGTTTGTACAGTTTATATTAGTTTGTTTAATGTTAATCTTATAATAAAAATATTATATAAATCTGGAACTATTTAAAATATTGATAAAAAATTTGATCTGCTGTGAAATGTAGAATATCACTTCAACATTCAACATTGATTTATACATTTTTTAACTGTATTAATATTAATATATATATATATTTATTTTCCTTTGTTCATTATGTTATTTATTATTAATATCATCAGGTTGTTATTGTATAATTATTATTTTTTTTAGAATTATGTTTATTATTATCTTTATTCCTTTTTAATAAAAATGTTTATTATTTATTCGTCTGCTTCTTCTCATTATATTTTACTGTATTTATTATTTTTTAAATCTTTGTGCAAAATGTTTTAATAATATTTTAGAATACTTTAGAAGTACAATTCTAATTAATAAATGGCCAGAATGTCCCCAGACAGCGAGTAACCGACCACGCCCCCTCCCCCCGCCCTGCCCCGCCCGTACCACTCACCGTTCTCCACTGCCTTTCTCTCCTCCTTGGTTGAGTCCTTCAGGTTCTCATATTCCCTCAGCATTTTGGCGGTTTCCTCTTTCGTGTTGTCGTCCTCGTCCGTCACTGTTCAGCCCCGGGGGAAAAACGCAGACAGAGTTACAGCAAAAAGCAAACAAAGCAAAACTCAACTGTACTTAATCAATAGAACACAAGCTAGGAAGAGTTCGCTCCAGAAATAATGGCACCCTTGGCAACACAATGTAAAATGGCCATAAAAAATGTGTCTGCAGTCTGTTGACTGCATTTAATCTTTAAACTGTAAGAAATTAAACTCTTGGTAAGACTGTGTGTAATTTAATTCTGACAAAACTAGACGTTTCATAATTATTGGCACCCGTGGATTTAGTACAAACATGCACCAATACTGAGTTCAGAGGAAGTACCCTACCCAACAGCATCTCTACTTTCTCGTGTGTTCACGTGTGTTTTCTGTAACATTCTTTAATCCGACAAATATCATACATTCTAATAATAAACATATCTGCAATTATCTGTTAGTTATCCAAAACCAGACTTATAATTAACCAGGGGTGCCAATAATTATGAACAAAAACTGATGCTGTATAAGCTATAGCTATTAAAAAAAAAAAAAGATTATTAATGAAGCACTGAATGATTTTGTTTTGTATGTGTGAAGCGTTAATGCAGGATGTGGTTTTAGTCCCTGCCTGTAGGGGGCGTGATGCTGACGGGACCCAGCGCTTTCCCGAGCTTGTTCTTGGTCTGCGTGGCGATCATGTTGTCCAGATTCTCTGTAAGACGAAACAATATAATCAGCAGAGAACAGATTATCTAAGCATAAACTAGCATAACTGCATAAAACTAATGTCATGATCTAAACTCGCGCAACAATTACATTCATGTATTAAAATCTTGCTACGTCCACAGCGCTATTGATCTAGCGGGTTGAATTTAATGCTATATGTTTTTGCACAACGTTAAATACCATCCTGTCTTTGTTGATACCATCAGCTTTATTGGTCGCTGTACTGCTGCTGTTTGAGCGTACACCGTATGAAATCCCAGCAGTGCATTCTGGGTAATTTGCTCTCCTGAAGTCCACAGTGACACCAGATTGAATTTCTCATCTAATTAGCGTCATTTCAGCGGAAAACAGTGACAGGAGGTCGCATCAAAAACAATTAAAGCACAGGACTAAAGACGTCAGCATGAGGTTCCAGTGTGTTTGTCCTACACACACACACACATGCACACACACGCGCGCATTAGCATTAGCGGGACTGGAGAGTGATCTGCGCCTCGTTTCCTGTTGGAACCGGTTTAAAGCGGCGTCTTGTTTCCAGGCAGCACGCTGCTTTATTTACACGCCGTCTTTATTGCCCTGATGTACGTAAAGGTTTCCATAGAAACCTCATGAATGGACAGAAAACAAGCCCGTTATCTGTGTTTTGTTAATGAGTGCGCTCGCTCCGTTAGCCTGGGGCGACGAGCCGCGGACGGAACGTTCTGCATTTAGTTTTAGCTAAAACTGGAGCCAGTCCACTGGAACAGCATCTAAATAATGAAGGAAAGTGTTTCACTTGTACGTGTTACTGCATCATAAAACCTCACAGCCAATCACGGTCCTGTATGTAGATCAAAGAGTACAAAACAAAACTTTTACCATCTTTAATTTTTTGTGCAAAACTTTTATGGTTGTTTTTTTTTTTTTTGTTTGTGGAAATCTCATTACTTTCTTGCTTTTCTTTAATCCTTACTTTAATGTTGATATTCAGATATGAATGTGAACTATAAGCGTCACTCATTCTCAGAGACGATCATCATGGAAAACCATCAGGGAAAAGAGAAAACATCATCGGATAAGAATAAACAGCTCTGAGCGCAGAGGAGGACAATAAACACGGCTTCTCCAAACACGACACAGCTGCTCGTTGTGTGTAATTGTGTGTGTGTGTGTGTGTGTGTGTGTGTGTGTGTGCTTTTAAATAAAACGCACAAAAGGAAACACACTCATGATCGATGTCTTTTGTTTTCCCCTAACACACAAACGTACAGTTATGGTTTCCATGGTAACGGCTGGTGTACAGTGAGCGCTCCACATCAGCGCTGATACGGAGAGGTTTTCTGTAAGGAGGACGTGTTTGTGTGTAACGTGAACAGAAGAAGCCTCCAGTGTCAGTAACAGTGGCAGGTAAAGCTGGATTAGAGCCAAGGAGTGTTTATAGCTGCTATAACGTAAGCGACAACACGTGACATGTAATTATAAAGAGATAAAAACGAAGACGTGTCATTCGTTTAAATGTGTGTGTGTGAAGGATTAAAGTTCTCACCCAGGTAGGACACGCCCTCCTCAGGTGTGATGGTGCCGTACTTCACCATCATCTTCACAAAGTCAATGAGAGTCTTCATGATGGTGATGAGGGTCTCTCTTTCTTCAGCGTCTTGTTCTACAACACACACACACACACACACACACACACACACACATTTAATACTGATATGGAATGCAGTATGCAGCACCCAAGAGTCAGACTTTACATGAGGAAAGTTTCTGATATCCAGAGTCGGGCTTCGCAGCAGCAGGAATAAAGTCAGATTGGTGTGTGTGTGTCTGTGTTTTGATATACGAGTGTTTTGATATACGAGTGTTTTGATATACGAGTGTTTTGATATACAAGTACACTTCCAGAATGAATTATGCTCACAATCCAAGGTTTAACTATAGTAAAATACGGAACCTACGGAACATGCAGATGGGTCTCTACAAAAAATGGGACAAAATAACATTTCCTGCCTTTAGTTTCCCCTGTTTTTATATTAGACCTCCCCCCCCCCCGAATGTGACCTTATATAAATTAGTAGATCCCCGGTGAGAGCGACCCTCAGGTGCCCCTGATCCTGTCACCTGATAACTGCTGGTGTATAGTTTATAATTAGTGTTAATGTGAATAATGTAATGTGGTTTTAATGTTATGGCTGATAAGTGAGATCGCTGCATGAACAGTGTTAGCTGTAACTATGACATAACTCATAAATCTGCATTAAACCGCAGCCTTGACTCGCATTACTCAGCAGCACAGAGAACAGCACTCGATCCCGAGCCTCATTTCACATTTTACTCTTTTTATTATGAGCATGAATTAATGAAGCGACGAGATTCTAAAGCAAGGTCATAAACTTGTAAAGTGCGCGTCTACAGAGGATTTATCACACATTTAATTTAATATGATTTGTTTTATTTAATTTAATAAGGTGCTGTAGTGGTTAGCACTGTCGCCTTGCACCTCCAGGGTTCGGGTTCGATTCCCAGCCAGACTCGTGTCCCGTCTCTGTGTGCATGGAGATTGCATGTTCTCCCCGCGTTTGGTGGGTTTCCTCCAGGTTCTCCGGTTTCCTCCCACAGTCCAAAGACATGCAGGTTCGGCTAATTGGTGTTCTCAAATTGCCTGTAGTGTGTCAATGAGTGTGTGTGTGTATGTGTGTGTGCCCTGCGATGGATTGGCGCCCTTAATACTGGCACAGAATACTTAGGGCACCCCGCCTCGTACCCTAAGTCTCCTGGGATAGACTCCAGGTCTCCAGTGTTAGATTAAGTCAATGTGAAGTGAATTAAAGGAAACAATTTAAAGAGAAACTTTAACTTCCTTTATTTGTAAACCTAACCCTAACCCTAACCCGGCCCACATGTGTGTCTGTGTCTGATTGCAGTATTAAACCATCACTACACACTCTAACACACACCCGACTGTCACTACACACTCTAACACACACCTGACTGTCACTACACACTCTAACACACACCTGACTGTCACTACACACTCTAACACACACCTGACTGTCACTATACACTCTAACACACACCTGACTGTCACTACACACTCTAACACACACCCGACTGTCACTACACACTCTAATACACACCTGACTGTCACTACACACTCTAATACACACCCGACTGTCACTACACACTCTAACACACACCTGACTGTCACTACACACTCTAACACACACCTGACTGTCACTACACACTCTAATACACACCTGACTGTCACTACACACTCTAACACACACCCGACTGTCACTACACACTCTAACACACACCTGACTGTCACTACACACTCTAACACACACCGACTGTCACTACACACTCTAACACACACCTGACTGTCACTACACACTCTAACACACACCGACTGTCACTACACACTCTAACACACACCTGACTGTCACTACACACTCTAATACACACCTGACTGTCACTACACACTCTAATACACACCTGACTGTCACTACACACTCTAACACACACCTGACTGTCACTACACACTCTAACACACACCCGACTGTCACTACACACTCTAACACACACCCGACTGTCACTACACACTCTAACACACACCGACTGTCACTACACACTCTAACACACACCTGACTGTCACTACACACTCTAACACACACCTGACTGTCACTACACACTCTAACACACACCTGACTGTCACTACACACTCTAACACACACCTGACTGTCACTACACACTCTAACACACACCTGACTGTCACTACACACTCTAACACACACCGACTGTCACTACACACTCTAACACACACCTGACTGTCACTACACACTCTAACACACACCTGACTGTCACTACACACTCTAACACACACCTGACTGTCACTACACACTCTAACACACACCTGACTGTCACTACACACTCTAACACACACCGACTGTCACTACACACTCTAACACACACCGACTGTCACTACACACTCTAATACACACCTGACTGTCACTACACACTCTAACACACACCCGACTGTCACTACACACTCTAACACACACCGACTGTCACTACACACTCTAACACACACCGACTGTCACTACACACTCTAACACACACCTGACTGTCACTACACACTCTAACACACACCCGACTGTCACTACACACTCTAACACACACCTGACTGTCACTACACACTCTAACACACACCTGACTGTCACTACACACTCTAACACACACCTGAGTCGAGGCTCTTCAGCAGTCTGTAGAAGTTTGGGAAATATTGCAGGTCCTGAAGTTCCTCCTCGGGGTTCACTTCGTTCCTGTCGTTTCCTTCGCTCGCTCCATCCCAGTTCCCGTCAGCATCTCGAACCTCCTCCTCCTGCTCTTCATCACCACCCTCCTCCTCATCATCATCGATGACATCATCACCACCAACAGCGGCATCGTCAACGTTCTCCTCATCGTCGTCGTCATCGAACCGACGACTGGGACGATCGTCCTCATCCTGAAGAGAGAGAACAAGAGGGTGAGACAGAGAGACAGACAAAGAGACGGAACACAAGAGAGAAAGAGAGAGAGAGAAAAGTGAAATGGTGAGAGATAAGAAAATGCAGAATGGAGAGATAAAATATATAAAACCTCTGAGAAGTGAAAAAAGGAAAAGGTAAGACTCAAAAAGTGTGAGTGGGAGACATTTTTAAAAACAAATTCTAAGTAAATATTAAAACTTCATTGCTGTTACGCCCACACACAACCCACACACACACACACACACACACACACACTGTACCCTGTTTTTGTTGTTGTTCAGCTCCTGAATCTCGTTGTTCTTGGCGTTTTTGGTGATCAGATCCTGCAGAGCTTCAGCGACCTCAACCTCCAGAGTGTCAGCCTGACTTTCAGTGATCTACACACACACACACACACACACACACATACAGAATGGAACCTTCAGTTTGTGTGTGCAGTCATGTTTGCAACTGAGTGTTTGTGTGTGTCTTGGTTTAGAAGAGATGGAAGCGTAGGAGGAGTAGGAGGTCCGTTCTAAAAATGAACAGATGGATCGATAAACTGGGAGAGATGAAAAGAAAGGACAGAGACACATCTCTCTGTGTGCTGATGGTGAGGACGATATGGTTCGGAAGCAGAGAACAAGAAGCGGAGGAAAAGTTCACAGTCATTAAAACAGTCACACAACCAAACCTCAGCCAGGCACGCAGGTTAGAACCCTGGGACGAGACTGGGTCTAAACATGGTGGAGTACATTAAACTTAGTACTAACCCAGGGGAAGAACAGTAAAGACTGTGATTAACTAAGAGGTGGAACCCTAAAGAGTGAGACAAGCCAAAAGGTAAAAGCACAAAACCTGCGATTAACAAAGAGGTAGAACCCTAAAACTGGGACTAATGAGGAGTTAGAACCCTAAAAACACATACTAACCCATAACCCTAAGGACTGGTACATATCAAATGGTAGAACACAGAACACTATAAGTAATGAAAAGGTAGAACCCTAAGATGAACCAAGAAGTAGAACCTTAAAGAGTGGTTCTAAGGAAGACGCAGAACCCTTAAAACCCATAATAAACATGAAGTAGAACTCTAAAAAGGTAGAACCCTAAAGACTGGCACCTAACAATATAATTTAGTTATAATTAACTAAAAGGTAGAACCCTAAAGTGTGAGACCAATGAAGATATAGAACCCTAAAAACTCATAACAACAAAATGTAGAACCCTAGAAATGGAACGCTAAAGACTAGATCCCTAAAAACTAGCATGAATTATTAGGCAAAACCTTAAACAAGACTTAGAAAGCTACAGCCTAGGATTAATGAAGAGGTAGAACTCTAAAACTGGTACTAATGAGGAGATCATATCCTAACCTATCCTTTAACAAGAACCAAGACATAGAACCAGCACTTAGCAAGTGGCAGAACCCAAAATAACCTAAGGATTAAGAAAGATGTGGAACCTTAAAAACCTGTATTAATGAAGAGGTAGAACCCTACAGAGAGTGACTAACCAAGAAGTTGAACCCTAATAACCTGTACTACTGAGGAGGTACAAGCAGGACTACTGGTACTAATGAAAAGACACTACAGTACCTACCTACTACAGGACTAACCAAGTCCCAGCAGTAAGAATCCTAAATCCTGAGATTAACTGGTGCTATAACCCCAAGGGTAAGGAGTTAGACCCCATAAAACTGGAACTGACCAGAGTAGAACCTTAAAGAGGTTGGACTGTAAGTCAGGATGTTGGTTCTCACCAGACCGAGTTTGAGGAGTTTGGAGACGATTCTGTCGAAGACTCCGCGGTCGTCCTCTTCGTAGATCTTGTTGGCGATTTTCTGGACGATGTCCTCGGCCGTGAGTGGAGTTCCGTCCAGCTGGTGCAAGCTCTCCGGTTCAGCTGTGAGGGGAACGAGAACATCAGAAGGAGAAGATGAGAAGGAGAACGTTGCCGGTAGTAAAGGTGGAGTTACTAAAAATAACCATCTTTTATCGATTTAAGCTCATGAGCGCGAGCTTCACAGGAACTCGGCTACGTTTGAAAGTATTGACTGAAGTGTCCTGTCTGATGATATATGTGTGAGTGTGTGTGAGTGTGTGTGTGTGTGTGTGAGTGTGTGTGAGTGTGTGTGTGAATGTTTTATAGCGTGTGCTGTAAGTATTATGTATGTGTATTATATACATTACATGAGTATAATGTACGTGTGTGAATGTGGGTCTGCGCGTGTGTTTGTGTCTGTGATTCATTGTGTGTGTGTGTGTGTGTGTGTGTGTGAGGTCACATTGAGCATCTGCTGTGTGTCTGCATGGGTTCTGGCTCCGTTTTCGTTCTGTCTGAGTGAGTAATCGGATCTGTGCTGACTCGCCCGGATTGACGTTCCTGCACGCAGCTTAAACTCCTAATGGTGCCTCCTGAAATCGTTTCCAAGCAGCAGAAAGAAAAGTGTGTGTGACGTCAGCAGCGTCGCAGTTAAATCACGCGCAGCTGAGTAGAAGCAAATAAATACATAAGTCCAAAACGTTACTGTTCCATTCATAAGGAAAATGTCTACTACACACACTCACACATACATCACAAAATCCCACGCCTTTATATTATCTAAAGACCTGCAAGACTGTATTAAATCTGTGTGTGTGTGTGTGTGTGTGTGTGTGTGTGTGTGTGTGTGCGCGCGCCATACTACAGTGATAGACTGGTGTTTAACACTCTGAATGTCTCACACACCAGACGGTCATTGGATTATCCTGTCTCTCTCTTTTTCACACACACACACACACACACACACACACACACACACACACACACACACACACACACACACACACACTCCTGAGCCAGACCATCATCTTTTACTTCATCTTCAACTGTTTAATTAGCACCATTTGTTGTTTTATCTTGGAGTTTATATTGTAACTTTACTATTCATATTTTCATTGTTGGTATTTATAGTGTTAAGTTTTTATATAGTGTATATATTGTTAAGTTTTTATATAGTGTTTATAGTGTTAAGTTTTTATATAGTGTATATAGTGTTAAGTTTTTATATAGTGTTTATAGTGTTAAGTTTTTATATAGTGTATATAGTGTTACGTTTTTATATAGTGTATATAGTGTTAAGTTTTTATATAGTGTATGTAGTGTTAAGTTTTTATATAGTGTTTATAGTGTTAAGTTTTTATATAGTGTATATAGTGTTAAGTTTTTATATAGTGTATATAGTGTTAAGTTTTTATATAATGTAAGTAGTGTTAAGTTTTTATATGGTGTATATAGTGTTAAGTTTTTATATAATGTAAGTAGTGTTAAGTTTTTATATAGTGTATGTAGTGTTAAGTTTTTATATAGTGTATATAGTGTTAAGTTTTTATATAATGTAAGTAGTGTTAAGTTTTTATATAGTGTATATAGTGTTAAGTTTTTATATAATGTAAGTAGTGTTAAGTTTTTATATGGTGTATATAGTGTTAAGTTTTTATATAATGTAAGTAGTGTTAAGTTTTTATATAGTGTATGTAGTGTTAAGTTTTTATATAGTGTATATAGTGTTAAGTTTTTATATAGTGTATATAGTGTTAAGTTTTTATATAATGTAAGTAGTGTTAAGTTTTTATATAGTGTATATAGTGTTAAGTTTTTATATAATGTAAGTAGTGTTAAGTTTTTATATAGTGTATATAGTGTTACGTTTTTATATAGTGTTTATAGTGTTAAGTTTTTATATAGTGTATGTAGTGTTAAGTTTTTATATAGTGTTTATAGTGTTAAGTTTTTATATAGTGTATATAGTGTTAAGTTTTTATATAGTGTTTATAGTGTTAAGTTTTTATATAGTGTATATAGTGTTACGTTTTTATATAGTGTATATAGTGTTAAGTTTTTATATAGTGTATGTAGTGTTAAGTTTTTATATAGTGTTTATAGTGTTAAGTTTTTATATAGTGTATATAGTGTTACGTTTTTATATAGTGTATATAGTGTTAAGTTTTTATATAATGTAAGTAGTGTTAAGTTTTTATATGGTGTATATAGTGTTAAGTTTTTATATAATGTAAGTAGTGTTAAGTTTTTATATAGTGTATGTAGTGTTAAGTTTTTATATAGTGTATATAGTGTTAAGTTTTTATATAATGTAAGTAGTGTTAAGTTTTTATATAGTGTATATAGTGTTAAGTTTTTATATAATGTAAGTAGTGTTAAGTTTTTATATGGTGTATATAGTGTTAAGTTTTTATATAATGTAAGTAGTGTTAAGTTTTTATATAGTGTATGTAGTGTTAAGTTTTTATATAGTGTATATAGTGTTAAGTTTTTATATAGTGTATATAGTGTTAAGTTTTTATATAATGTAAGTAGTGTTAAGTTTTTATATAGTGTATATAGTGTTAAGTTTTTATATAGTGTATATAGTGTTAAGTTTTTATATAGTGTATATAGTGTTAAGTTTTTATATAATGTAAGTAGTGTTAAGTTTTTATATAGTGTATATAGTGTTAAGTTTTTATATAATGTAAGTAGTGTTAAGTTTTTATATAGTGTATATAGTGTTACGTTTTTATATAGTGTATATAGTGTTAAGTTTTTATATAATGTAAGTAGTGTTAAGTTTTTATATAGTGTATGTAGTGTTAAGTTTTTATATAATGTAAGTAGTGTTAAGTTTTTATATAGTGTATGTAGTGTTAAGTTTTTATATAGTGTATGTAGTGTTAAGTTTTTATATAATGTAAGTAGTGTTAAGTTTTTATTATGTAGTGTTAAGTTTTTATATAGTGTATGTAGTGTTAAGTTTTTATATAGTGTATATAGTGTTAAGTTTTTATATAGTGTATGTAGTGTTAAGTTTTTATATAGTGTATATAGTGTTAAGTTTTTATATAGTGTATGTAGTGTTAAGTGTTTATAGTTTCTATGCTGATATTTATCAGATTCATTTTAGTATTTATATTTTCTATGTTGGTATTTAAAGTGCAGATTTTTGCATTTGTAAACAGTATGTTGGTATTTACAGTATATTTGTATGTAGTTTGCTTCTTGTTTGTTGTCACTTTTTCCATTTGCACTTAACTGGCTTAAATTTAGTTTTGTTCTTTATTTGTAGTTTAAACTAGTGTTAGTGTTTTTTTAAACTAATTTTTTTGTGTTTTTATAACTTAGTATTTCCAGGTTATATTTTGCTACTTTTAGTTTTTATTTAATAGTTTTTAGACTTTTACCTTTAGACTTTGTTGTTTAGACTTTGTTGTAGATTCTTACACGATTAAGCAGGATTTAGAAACTATGTGTATTTTCACCTTCAACATTTGTAGCTTAAACTTCGCAGTTTATAATTTTAACTTGGAATTCCTACATTGTTTTTCATGATATTTTAATGTAATTTTATGTCACATTATTGTCTATATTTACTTCAGTATCTAGTTTTCAGGCTGGTATTTGTGTGGTATACAGTATATTTTGGTATTTCCAGGTTTACCGTGGTATTTGTTGATGCCGTTCTTGGTTGTGTCGTAGTCGTCCGCTAGCCTCCTGCTCTTGGTGGAATCTGTCTCGTCGTGTGTGTAGTGATCATCTGTCGAGACTGATTTTGGCGTTTGGTTGTTCTGCGTTCTGGACTTCTCGGCCAGAGACTTCAGCAGCGTGATGTCATCGTCGTCTGGACTGAACTCAGAAGGCTGCGTGGGCTTCGGCTCTGGAAATGAAGCGATAGAGCGAAATACGGCTAAATATGTATTTAACCTGATTACACAAAAATACAGAGCACACTGTTGGTGAGGACGTTACGGAAATAGTTTCCGCTCTCTCTCACCTGTCTTACTTTCACTGTCGGCTTCTGCAATCTTTTCAGGACACAAATAAACACAAAATCAAAATAAAATTCAGATAAAACATAATAACTAAATGCTTACAGTTACACAGATGGTTAGTGTTTGTTCTTTGTAATGTTGTAGATAAAGAAACTTCATACCTGCTGCTGTAGCGGTCTCTCTTCTGTTAGCTGTCTGCTGTACTCTACTTTATCTGCAATAGAATAAACACACACACACACACACAATTATCATAAAAATTATTTTATACGCTTTTTTTTTTTTTGCTTTGCTAAACATCTGTAACATTTAAGTGCAACACAGGTAGAAACTCGGACCTTTGTGTTTGTCTCAACGTTAATCTTCTGAGTTTAATTCTGGCCTCTGAGTCATCGCGGTTATCGGACCTGCAGCTTCAGTGTGCAAGAAGCCTGAGGAGTAATCTGATTACTGCCTAAACCATTCAACCGCCAGGGAAATACACGGCTAGCCACATGCAACACACACCACGCAACGTGACACAGCTCGTCATGCTCCTGTCTATCTATCTATCTATCTATCTATCTATCTATCTATCTATCTATCTATCTGTCTATCTGTCTGTCTGTCTGTCTATCTGTCT
This sequence comes from Channallabes apus, assembly GCA_030522415.1. NCBI lineage: Eukaryota > Metazoa > Chordata > Actinopteri > Siluriformes > Clariidae > Channallabes > Channallabes apus. The sequence goes on along the minus strand of CM060110.1, from coordinate 48,302,418 downwards.
GTCTATCTATCTGTCTATCTATCTATCTATCTATCTATCTATCTATCTATCTATCTATCTGTCTATCTATCAATCACTATGACTGACATTATCATAAAAAACTTTCATGTTTTTGAGCAAATAAGAATTTTGAAACAAATCACAATAACAAGCAAAGTAAGATTTAATTACTTTTATTACTGAGAGTTTATACTAATGTTGAGCAGACAGTAGCTTGTTTTGATAAAAGTCATAATAAAACATAATAATGCTGTAATAGACTCATGTATTTAGGTGTAGCTTGTGTTCAGCTAATGTACAATTCACTGTTTGTTTTTTATTTGTAACAATAATCTGTATATATTTAAAACTACTGAAATTTCTATGTATAAAAAATGTAATATTTTACATATCTTATTTATTAATAGTTAATAATAATTAGTGGTAATTTAACATTTTAAATAAACCGGAATTTTTTTTCATATGTGTTGATATGTATAATTTAGTCATTTTGTTTTATCATCTTTAAAAAGGTCATTTCTACTGAGTTCATATATGTATATACAGAATGTAACTTACAGCAGTTTTTACAATGATTATTTAAGACAATTTAAAAGAACATTTTTGTTTGTACTAAATAATTTGGATTTGTTCTTATTTATTAAATGCAATTTACAGATATTTTGTTTATTGTTCTATTTTTAAGCCACATCAAGTTAAACAAATTGTTAATTTCTTTTTATTATTGTATTATATGTTTAATTAAACAGCTGTGAACCGTTAGTACTGTACTTTTACCTTTATGCAACAAAGTAACAACTACAAAGAAACTACATGAAACAAAATATTAAATTATTGTTATGTTACAAAATGTTACATCTCAGAATGCATTAAAGCAGAAAAGTTTAACAAAAATACAGAAAAACTAAAACAAAATCTACTGATGATATCAGCAATATGAGTTTATAGTATAATAATAATAATAATAATAATAATAATGATGATGATGATGATGAGTGTGTGGTACCTTGAGGTGCAGGAGGAGGAGGAGGAGTGGGAAAGGCCTGTGTCTGGTGTAAAAGTGCAGTAGTGATGGAGAGGAGAATAAAAGCCCACACTGTGTTCATCCTCACAGCCTTCATCATCCTCATCATCCTCGTGCCCCCGGTCCTGTAATGGCGGAGCGCGCGATGGCCCGTTTATAAAGCAGCGCGCGGATCAGCTCCTGTGTGTGTGTGTGTGTGTGTGAGAGAGAGACAGAGAGAGAGACAGAGACAGAGAGAGAGAGAGAGAGAGACAGAGGGGTTGCACCTGCTGTTCCACGGAGCTGAATAACGGGAGTAACCGCGCAGCCGCGTGCGCAATATCCGCCTCCGAGACACACGGGTTGCCAGATTATTGAAGAATCCCACAGACCTGCACTGGGAAAGGCTTTGTAGTAGAGAAGCGGTTACAAAGTAACAGGAAAATCCCCTCAATAATCACTGATCTCATTTAACACTAGTGTTAGTTACAGGGTAACGAGTTTACAGGTTAAATCTAATAATAATCTGCTGATCTTTAATGTAATCAGTGATATTATTATTATTATTATTATTATTATTATTATTATTATTATTAGAGGTTGAAGTCCACGTACGTGTACATGTGTCTTTCTGTACAGCAGAACTCTGTCTAACTTATTAATAGACAGAAATGACATTCTGTAAGGTTGAGTATCTGACGCCTTGTTTACACTAAGTTGTCCTTCTTTGGTGCTCAGACAAATACACTCCCTGTTCGGTAATCGGAGAGAGAATCACAGATGAGAAATGGAAAAAGTAGATCAGATAAAGATGAAGTTTTGTCTTAAAACGACTCCAGCGTGTTAAAATTCACTTATACCACTTCAGCGCTGTTATTTCAGACAAAGTAAAAATATCAACTAATCCCAGTCAAAATATTCACTTTATCTTTTCTAATTAATATCTATTGCTGCAGGTGTTTGTTTACATTGAGACAGTAGCGCATTAGTAGATTATTATACAGTAGATTATTAAATCCGGCACATAACTGTTCATAACATCACTTCGTAACATCATACAGGCAGACAGAATTTTTTCTAAGACTGGGTCCTCCAATGTATGAAATGTACAGATGTCATTAAAAGAGCAAGTTCTGACCAGTGTACAGACAATAACTTTCTTTTATTTATGTATTGGACTGTTTTTACATCAGTCTGTCAAAATGAAGGACAATGAGACAGTCTCACAACCTCTGACCTCTGCAGTCAGCACAGATCCATTTACAGTGGAACCTCGGATTACGAGCATAATTCGTTCTGGAAGCGGGCTCGTATTCCAAAACACTCGTAAACCAAATTAAATTTTCCCATAGGAAATAATGGAAACTCAAATTATTTGTTCTACAGCCCAAAAAAAAAAAAAACAATAATTAACACAAAATATCCAATACAGCAGAAATAAAACAAATTAACCTGCACTTTACCTTTTAAAAAAACGTAAAAATAAATCCCAACAGATACGTATTTCCCGTTTGAGCGTGCAGGCGCTGTGTGTGTGTGTGTGTGTGTGTGTGTGTGTGTGTGTGTGAGGCTAGAGTACAGTAAGTGGAGACTCTTGCCACATCACTCACCAAAGATTCTTACATCACTCCCTTCTAATAACCTAATTTGTTCACCTCTGGCAACCCAAAACAATCCACATGGAAACCAAATTAACCCACTCTGGCAACCTGAGCTCACTGTCTTCATCTGATCCAGGAGCTTTAGATCTCTCTCTCTCTCTCTCTCTCTCTCTCTCTCTCTCTCTCTCACACACACACACACACACACACACACACACACACACACACACACAAGAATCAATGCATGACAATTAATTAATTGTTATTACCAAACCTCAGAAAGAAACTCACAAGAAAATAGCAGAAGTAGAAACATTAAAAAACTAAAACAAATGAATAACCAAATAAAAATGAAATAAAAAATTTAAATAGATAAATAAAAGTAAAAAGGAAAGGTAAAAACAATAAAACCGAATATTATACAAAAAACAAAAGTTAAATAAAAGTAAAATACAGTAAACAGTAAAAAAAAAAAAAGTAGACATTTAGTTCATACACACACACACACACACACACACACACACACACACACACACACTCCTGATCTGTCAGTCAGTGGTTTCGTCCTGTAGCTCCTTCACTCTCAGTCTGATCCACACGTCTGTACTTTAGTTTTCGTTCCTCGTCTTCTGCTCTCAGTGTTGATGTTTTAAACACACTGGTGTGAGAGTGTGAAGGTGAAACACTCGCACACACACCAGTGGCGGCTGCTAGCTTTTGAAACAGGGGAAACTCACATTAGACCTTCATCATAAAGAATTTTATTATAATTAAATTTTTCATCATAAAACATCACCTGTAAATCCGCCTGGGACTGAACTGGAGTCTCTGTAGGCTACAGTGTTCAGTCCCATGTGGATTGAGGGGCGTTTCTAGGATTTTCAGGTAAGGGGGGGGGGGGGGCTCAGCCCCATAGATGTTTAACACAGAATCAGAACTCAAATGAGTCTTCTTCATCACACACACTGTTTACTGTATAAACCTTTTTCTATGTACAGCTACAATAAAAAAAATCTCTTCATTCTCTGACAATACTGCTGCTTTTTGTTGGAAACTGGGAGACATAAAAAATGTGAAAAATCTTCAATCAATGTTGGGGACACAGTGTTAATGTACCTGAGAGGCTGCTGCGCTTTCACAGAACCGAACTGTAGAACTGAACTGTAGAACTGGACTGTAGAACTGAACTGTAGAACTGAACAGAGAACCGAACTGTAGAACTGAACTGTAGAACTGAACTGTAGAACTGAAGTGTAGAACTGGACTGTAGAACTGAACTGTAGAACCGAACTGTAGAACTGAACAGAGAACCGAACTGTAGAACTGGACTGTAGAACCGAACTGTAGAACTGAACTGTAGAACTGGACTGTAGAACTGAACTGTAGAACTGAACAGAGAACCGAACTGTAGAACTGAACTGTAGAACTGAAGTGTAGAACTGGACTGTAGAACTGAACTGTAGAACCGAACTGTAGAACTGAACAGAGAACCGAACTGTAGAACTGGACTGTAGAACCGAACTGTAGAACTGAACTGTAGAACTGAACTGTAGAACTGAACACAGAACCGAACTGTAGAACTGAACTGTAGAACTGAATTGTAGAACTGGACTGTAGAACTGAACACAGAACAGTAGATGGAAGGTTTTTCAAGTCACATGAAAAAAAAAAAGATGTTCTATTCTTCAGGCCTGCTGCTCATCTGGAGCCCCACAACCATGTGACCTGAAAAACCTTCCATCTACAGTTAAATATAAATATTAGAACTTTGATCATGTTATCTAGTTTAAATTAGTGTTTTAGCTACATAAATAAGACAGTAGGTTCTCTATTCAACCCCTTAACATTTCATAGCTACTCGGCTATTTATTCAAATTCATTAATATAGACTCTTCTTCTTTGTCTTTCGGCTGTTCCCTTTCAGGGGTCGCCACAGCGAATCATCTGCCTCCATCTAACCCTATCCTCTGCATCCTCTTCTCTCACACCAACTAACTTCATGTCCTCTCTCACTGCATCCATAAATCTCCTCTTTGGTCTTCCTCTAGACCTCCTGCCTGGCAGTTCCAACCTCAGCATCCTTCTACCGATATGCTCACCATCTCTCCTCTGAACATGTCCAAACCACCTCAATCTGGCCTCTCTGACTTTATCTCCAAAACATCTCACATGGGTTGTCCCTCTGATGAACTCATTCTTGATCCTATCCATCCTTGTCACTCCCAAAGAGAACCTCAACATCTTCAGCTCTGCTACCTCTAGCTCTGCCTCCTGTCTTTTCTTCAGTGCCACTGTCTCTAAGCCGTAGAGCATTGCTGGTCTCACCACTGTCCTGTACACCTTTCCTTTCATTCTTGCTGATGCTCTTTTATCGCACAACACACCTGACACTTTTCTCCACCCATTCCAACCTGCCTGTACTCGTCTCTTCACCTCCTTTCCACACTCTCCGTTGCTCTCGACCGTTGACCCTAACTACTTAAAATCCTGCACCTTCTTTACCTCTGCTCCCTGTAGCCTCACTGTTCCTCTTGGGTTCCTCTCATTCACACACATGTATTCCGTCTTGCTGTGGCTAACCTTCATTCCTCTGCTTTCCAGAGCATACCTCCACCTCTCCAAATTTTCCTCTACCTGTTCCCTGCTCTCGCTACAAAGCACAATGTCATCTGCAACCATCATAGTCCATGGAGACTCCTGTCTAACTTCATCTGTCATCCTGTCCATCACTAGAGCAAACAAAAGGGGCTTAGAGCCGATCCTTGATGCAGACCCACCTCCACCTTGAACTCTTCTGTCACACCTGCAGCACATCTTACCACTGTCTTACGGCTCTCATACATGTCCTGCACCACTCTAACATACTTCTCTGCCACTCCAGACTTCCTCATACAACACCACAGCTCCTCTCTCGGCACCCTGTCGTACGCTTTCTCTAAATCTACAAAGACACAATGCAACTCTTTATTACCTTCTCTGTACTTCTCCATCAGCATCCTCAAAGACAAACATTGTTTTAATGTAATTAACCAAAGCATCTTTTTAATATCATTATTATTTGTTTGTTTGTTTCTATTCATTAAAAAAAGTAACTTTTTCTAATTTAAAGTGACAGAAACCAGACTCTAAGGCTAATAAATGTAGTTTACGATTTGGGACATTATTTAATACAATATTTATTAATAAAATAAAGGATTTTTCTATCTCTGTAAGTCACACTGCTATACAGTTAAACGAGGCACTGAATGCTGTCTGTCACTATGTTTAATCATTTATCTGCATAACTCTATGGTAGTTAATGCCATATGCACTGTGTAATGTTTTATATAGACAGTTAGGTTGAAACATCTGGTGTGATGAGGGTGAACACAGCGAAGATGTAACTGATTAATCCCTCATGACATTTTGTAAACTGTTTTTATGAGAAAGGACTGAACTGATGCAGATATAACAATTTATCATAAACACACACCTTGTCTTAATCCTGCCTCTGTGATGGTGAACTGAAGACCCGCTGAAAGACGGGGAGGAGCCGAAGGAGCCGAAGTCTGCCGACACTTTCATAAGAAATGTAAAGGGGACGATGATGGGGGACCAGCAATTTGTGTGAAGTTTATGGAGAATTTTTAGGTCAGCTGAGTACAAATGTTAGGGCGGCTAAAGCCCCTGTTAAATGGCCTAGCGACGCGCTGCCTGTAGCGATGATGTTTACTTAAGACATGCTGTCAATCAAAAAGGGGTTCCGCCGTTTAAACAGCTCCTCCAATCATCATGCAGCAGCCCAGCGTCCTGTCCCGCCCACTGCTTCATTCACCCCCAGAGAAGCTCAGTGTCCGTGGGAGGGACGATTTTAGGTGCATTTATCCAATTACCATCCAGCTTTTCTGCCGTGAAAAAAGCTCCTCTGTGCCTCACCATAGAGCTCCAGTGAAGCTGGGCTTCAGGAGGGTTTAACGCGCTGTGCTGCACGGAAATGTATAACAAGAAAATCGCCTCAAACAATCTACAATAAATACCTGATTCTGAACCAGCTAGTCATGAAGCTGAACGCGTTCTAGCGCACTTTTATTAAAACCAATATAAATACGACAGTGCATATATGAGCATTTATTTTCGGACATAGTAGAGGAGGCGGAGCTTCCCTTGTAGTCTCAGAGCAGCCGCCACTGACACACACACAAACAGTACTTCGTTGTTTTAATAGTTCATGCATTAATTAAAAAAACAAAAAAAATAAGTAAAAAAAAACAGTAAATACAGGATAAAGCGGTATAGAAAATGAATGAATGAATGAAAAAACAGGAGATTTATTTATTTATTAAAATCATTCTCTGCTTTGACATTATGTGCATTTTGTTTTGTGTATTTAGTGTACAGTATAGTGTATGTTTTGTTTCCTCCTCAATCTTTGTCTTTAGTATTATTTTAGCCGTTATTAAATGTTGTAATTATATAACAGAGTTATAATGTTTAATTGGACTTTTAGTTGTTCTGGAACTATAGAACCTGTACAGTGTGCTCGCGGTGAGTGAGACCGTGCTGCCCTCTGGCGGCAAAATCTGCAAACTACATGTTTCCACACGTACTACAGTTACAGTAACGTTCTCTGTGGGATAAACATATACTACTACTACTAATCATTATCATTTATATATACTAATAACTATTAACTATACAAACTATACTATTATTACTATATATTAATTTTATTTCAAATTATTATTATTATTATTATTATTATTATTATTATTATGAAGTTGAAACATGTCAATATAACGGTTAACCCCTAGAGGGCGCCTAACGCCCGTTTATGTTTTTGTTTGTAGTTTTCGTTATGTTAGTTATTACTTCAGTTCCCAGTCTGCACCTCGGTGACGTAAGAAGCTCACCTGAACCGAGGAAATCTAATTATGTGTTGATTTATGTTTCAGTATAAATAGCCTGGCTGAACTTCAGTCAGGCGTCTAGCTTTTGTTGATGTTAAGTTTGTGTTGGAGTTATGTGTTTTATTTAAGTTATGAATAAAAAGAACTAATTGAACCGTCAGCCCGCCTCCACGTTCATGCCGCGACCACACACCCGACACAGACACCGAAAGGTTCGTGACAGTCAACTGGACTTCTTCCTTGTTAGGTCTACTTGCAGATAACTTTACCTGTACAACTGAGAAGCGTCACAGATATTATTATTATTATTATTATTATTACTATTATTATGTTTATTATTATTAAAAGAAGAAGAAGAAGAGGATGAAGAAGCACTGCATTTGTAATGCCAAGAACACTCTGGAGGAGGCAGGAGTATCATTGTCAAAGTCTACAATCATGAGACACCTACAGTATAAGAGTGTAAACACACAGGGACAGATAGGCCAGATTAGAGTTTGCTTAAAAACCTTCTAAAAGGATGTTAAGTTCTGAGAGAAAATTCATTTGTATGAGAATGATGGGAAGTGAATAAGATGGAGAAGGAAATAAAGGCCTCAAGTTCCAAAGCAACCACATCATTATCAAACCTGGTGAAGGCAGTGTTATGGCATGCAGTGGAACCTGGGATTGCAAGTAACCCGGTTTGCAAGCATTCTGCAACACGAGCAAAAATGTATAATAAATTTTGTGTTGATAAATGAGCGAGTCTTTATATATGAGTATCGATTATCATATGGCATATGCATATTCTCCCCCCGAAACCCCCCGGCTGTTAGTGCGGAGTGAGTGTGTGTGTGTGCTCCGGAGCTGGCCTCGGCACACATTCTATTTTACCGTCCTCACCACTTCCACTGTTCTTACCGCTTCCCTCAGGCCGGAGACACACACACACAGACACACACACACACACACACACACACACACACACACACACATGTGTATATATATATATATATATATATATATATATATATATATATTCATTCATTCATTCATTTTCTATACCGCTTAATCCTGTGTTCAGGGTCGCGGGGGACCTGGAGCCTATCCCAGGAGACTTCGGGCACTAGGCGGGGTACACCCTGGACAGGGTGACAATCCATCACAGGGCACACAATATATATATATATATATATATATATATATATATATATATATATATATATACAGGGGCGGACTGGGACAAAAAAGTGGCACTGGACTTCCTGGCCCACAGCAGCCCACATCATAATACATTGGCTCATTAATGTACAGTGTAAAAAATGAATACTGAAAAAAGTTATTGAAAAAAGAAATATATGTTGGGCTAATATAATGCTGGTGTCAAAAAAGAAAAATATGCTTTCTCAATGATTGTATGAATTTCATTACTCAACTACGAAAGTTTCATCAAGGCAACGAGCATAACTGTGTTCATGAAACTTTTAACTGCGCACAAACTATTTTATGTTGGACGAACGAGAGGGATCTCTGTGCATGCGCAAAACGTTCTTCCAGAATTTTCGAACTTCCCACTATTTCTTCCAAATTGGTGAGTACTTCATAGAAGCTAACTGTCCTCGGCCTGCAAAGTAATCAGCAATTTTAGCTTCATAACATATATATTATCGATCAGCAAGCTTTAGAACATTATATTTTCGAGTGTTTATTTATATATTTATATAATTTGGAGTGTTTATTAGTTATCTAGCAATGGGCTCGGAGGATTTCAGGAAAGTTTACGTGTGGAAAAATTCTGCAGATTTTGCTTAGCATCTTTGGAAGACATTCAGACAGTAGAAGCAAGAAAAGGAGTCTTTCCGCTTAGAAGTCCAGAGCAGCATGACCATTGCATGGCTGAGTTGAAGAGCAGTGAGTCTCTAAAAAATGTGAATGGTGTTAAAGACGAGTGTGTTCTTCAGAAACACCTATCCTTCTTTCATGTTATTACTGGTTTTCCTCCAGATGCTCTACATGATCTGCAGACTGGGAACTGAAGTACAAACAAAACTACAACTCAAAAACAAACAAACGGGCGTTCTGGCGCCCTCTAAGGGTTAACCCTTACATTACCCCCCTTAAAAAACGTTCCTCGGGAGCGTAACCGGAGGACCAGGACTACCACCCCAATGTCCTACCTTTTCTCTCCTGTCCCTGAGGCTGGGTGACGGAGCTAGCCTTGGGCCCGTGATTGCCCTCCACAAAGGAGCGGGTGCGACGTTCTTGGCGCCTGGCTGAGGAGTGGGCGCAGAGCTGGACGGCGGCGGCGGAGCTGGCTCTGAGCTGGACGGCGATGGCGGAGCTGGCACTGAGCTCGACGGCGGAGCTGGCACTGAGCTCGACGGCGGCAGCGGAGCTGGCACTGAGCTCGACGGCGGCGGCGGAGCTGGCACTGGTCTCGAAGACGGCGGCGGAGCTGGCACTGAGCTCGACGGCGGCGGCAGAGCTGGCACTGGGCTCGACGGCGGCGGTGGAGCTGGCACTGGGCTCGACGGCGGCAGAGCTGGCACTGAGCTCGACGGCGGCGGCGGAGCTGACTCAGAACTCGACTGCGGCGGCGGAGCTGGCACTGGGCTCGACGGCGGCGGAGGAGCTGGCACTGGGCTCGACGGTGGCGGCGGAGCTGGCACTGAGCTCGACGGCGGCGGAGGAGCTGGCACTGGGCTCGGCGGCTGCAGCGCTGGAGAGGTGCTCGGTGACTGCCGCGCTGGTGTGAGACTCAGCGGCTGCAGATGAGCTGGTGCGCTGTCCTCGAAGCCTGGAGGAGGCGGAAGGATGACGCTCTCCAGGTCATACGTCGGCTGCATAGCGGAAGTGACATCCTCCTCGCCATGCTGCAGCGGCGCGTAGTCCTCCACACTGAGCAGAGGTGGCGGGGGTGGAGGAAATGCGTCCGCCACGCTGCCCAGCCACTGCTGGTATTCCTCCGCAACGAGCACAGGCGTGGGAGGTGGAGTAAACGCGTCCTCGTCGCCGTGCTGCATAATCCTCCACGTTCAGCACCGGCGACCGAGGAAGCGCGTCGTCCATGCTGCACCACCCGTGTGTGTCTTCCTCCGTGACGAGTTCAGGCAGTGGCAGGAGGGGGAGCGCGTCGTCCAGATCCGAGAGAGGGATAACATCCGGGACTACAGCCTGGTTCTCCCAAACCTGGACGAGCTGCTGTTGGAGCTGCAGCACCTGCTCCCGCAGGTCACGAATGCGCTCCTCGTTGAGCTCTGCCCACTGCCTGTAGAATGCTCCCGTCTCTCACCCGGCCGCTACACCTCTCGACGGTGTGTGCCGGATGACGAGCGTTTTTACTTTACAAAAGTAAAAGTAAAAGTAAAAACGTTCTTTCTCTTTGTTTTAACTATTAAATAAACAAACTAATGGCGCTTTTCCACTGCATAGAATGGCATGACACGGCTCAGTTCTACTCACTTTTGGGGGGTTTTCCACTGGGAACAGTCCATGGTACCTTATCCTTTTTTTTAGTACCACCTCAGCCGAGGTTCCAAGCGCGCCGAACTGTTACCAAAATGTGACGTGTAAACACGGCTGGTCACTGATTAGCCGGAGAAAATCGTCATTACTGCGTCACCGAACTTGCGACACGAGACCCAACAGAACCGATATATTTAGAACAGCCAGAGAAGGATCGCACGCACCTTGTTGTATTAACCGTCGGCCTCTTTTGAAACAAGCTCCTTCGTCTCGGCAGTAGCGGCGCCGCGATTAAACGACACGTGAGTAATCCCGCCCACGCTAAATAGTTACTACACTGCAGTGGAAGCGCAAACTGAGCCAAACTGCGCCGGACCGAAGTGAGTTGAACTGAACCGTGTCGTGCCGTTCTATGCAGTGGAAAAGAGGCATAACAAAACCCGAAACATAACATACACAACAACAATAACAATAATAACAACAAAAGCTAGACGCCTGACTGAAGTTCAGTCAGGCTATTTATAATAAAGTAAACATAATCAAACATAATGTGCAGACTGGGAACTGAAGTACAAACAAAACTACAACTCAAAAACAAACAAACGGGCGTTCTGGCGCCCTCTAGGGGTTAACCCTTACAATGCCAAGTACTTTACCTTTGCGCAGCTCAAAACCATTATCTGCTCATTTCCATACTCCTTTTCAGCTAAGGTAAACAGACCCCAAAGAATTCCACAAAACTTTTACAAAATAAAAAACAGTTGGCAATGCACATGAAAATTGGGCCCTACTGAGGCTGCTCCCTTTCATGGTAGGCGCTATGGTGCCTGTAAGGATTTCTTGTATTTTGCTAGACCCCCTTTAGTGTAGTCAGTGCTCGGCTTTGTATTTTGCTTCCCGCCTGGCCAGGGAACCTCTCAATAATACACAAGTCCGTGCTTAGTGAGACGTTCAAAGTTTATTGTGGAAGACAAGAGTATATATACGCACACACACACAAAGATCCAAAGAAAAGGTGGGTGCAGGAGTGTTTACATCTGGTCTGGAATGTTTAGAAAAGATAAGGTAAAGAAGAACATAAAATTGGGAGTAGCTCTGCATTTACGAGCGTTCAACAGTTTTACGACCTTTAACATAAACTACTATAGGATGTGTTTATTGAAAGTGCAGCTTGTGTCGAGGTAAGAGAAAGTAACATTCTGTTCTCACGCACACAGAATATCATGAAACACACTAAAAATCAAATATTCCCTACAGTTCCCCCCTTTTATTCATAAGAAACATCGTTGAATAAAACTTAGAGCTTTCAAGAAGTCGCCGGCGGATAATAGGTCATCGGACGCGGCGCAGGAACATAACCTGAAACATACTTATACAAAAGATTTTGCACACAGCGAAGAATGCATGGACCTAAAAGACACAACAGGTCTGAATCATTGGTATATCGCTTAGCGGTCCAATTAGCGAATCGCCAAAAAACATTAGCATGTGGATGAGGTTGCACTATGTACAACAATCTCTCATTCAAGATTAAGAGGAGAAAAGAAACTTCATTCTAAGGCAGGAGAGGTTACCACCATACTCCAAGTGCTGTTCTATAAACTCTACAGAATGAAGTGTGACCAAAAGAATACACAGAGATATAACAGGTTGAGTGTAAACCTGTGTGTGTGAAAAATCTTGTTCACAATGTCAAACATATAAATAACTACTAGTGGTGAACTATTGCCTTTCTTGACGCTACAGTGCTCAGAGTGCGGGCACGCCCAATCTGCACTCGTCCCACCTTACGAGGCGCTAAGACACCACCAGGAATGGTAAACTAAAAGTGAACTAAAGTGAAGTCGTCCCGTGGCAACCCAAGACAATCCCGCTGTGTCACGTCACGGGTTGGTCATCACTGTAGCATGTCTTCAGTCTAGGAAACAAAAAAAAATCACAGAGAAAGAAAGATAATAATACACAAACATTTATTCATCCTTTGATCTCACGCCGACAGGACATCTCTTCAGCCTAGTAGCATGGATCCACTGTGGAAAAAGATCAGTTAGGACAGCAGTACGAGTAATTGCGATTATTTCTGCTGGTCCGTCATATTTACAATCTCCCAGTTTTCTGGGGGTCAAAGATTTTATCAGAACAGTGTCTCCCACATTAAAAGGATGTGTGGGTTTTGTTGAGGGTACTGGAGTCACATTAGCAATTTGTTCATAATGTTTGGTTAGAGTATCTATTAGAGCAGCAGAATATTCAGCAATATGTACATCAAGATCAGTTGTTCCTATCACGGGTTTACCTTTCCTCCATGGCACGGGAAAAGGTCTGCCAAATATAATTTCATGTGGTGACATGTGCACGTCTTTTCTTGGTGTCATTCTCATTTCAGCTAGAACAGCAGGTAACAGATCAACCCAGTTTTTACTCCCCATAGTTTCCATTGCTTTAGTCAATTTTTCTTTCAGTGTCCTATTTGTTCTTTCGACTATACCTGATGACTGTGGGTGATAAGGAATGTGAAAATGCCAGGACAGTGAAAGATATTTACACAAATTCTGTGTTGCCTGTGATGTAAAAGGTGTTCCTTTATCCGAGTCAATAGCATGAGGAACGCCATAACGAGGTATTATTTCTTTCGCTAAGACTCGGGTCACCACCTTTGCATTCTCTTGAGCACACGGAAAGCTTCCACCCACCTTGAAAACTTGTCTACCAAAACTAGAAGATATTTGAATGGGCCACATGCAGGCATATGTGTAAAATCAATTTGCCACTCTGCAAACGGAGCAGCAGGTAACGGAAGACTTTCATGTTTACCTAAACCCTTTGTCACATTATTCTGAGCACATACAGTACCAAACATCTGGATATTAATGAATCGATTGTTCCAAGCATGTTAGCTATGCAAAAGAGTTTTTTCATATCTTCCTTAACCCCCCTTCGTGCACGATGTGTAACACCGTGGAACTCGCGCACGAGGAACGGAAGACAATGAGACGGCAGGCACAAACGGCCATCAGCACAATACCATAAACCATCAGAAGCAACGTAAGCACCCCGAGTTTGCCAAAAAGAGGAATCATTCAGCGTGGCTGAAGCTTGCAAAAACAATAAATCTACATCGGGAATCAAAGAGCTAGCAAGAAGAGATGTATTGATCAGATCAGAACCAGAATCAGGAAAGAAAATCTGTTGTTGAGCTGCTTTTTTAGCAATACGATCAGCTAGCGAATTCCCTCGCACTTCCATAGAGTCACCAGAAGAATGAGCCTTAGTTTTTACAATAGCGAGAGTACTAGGTAGATGGCATGTGTCTATTAAATCCTGAACAAGGGAAGGATGAGAAATTAGCTTACCCTCAGCAGAAGGAAAACCCCTGGATTGCCAGATGCGGCCAAAGTCGTGAGCGATACCAAAAGCGTAACGAGAATCAGTGTATAATGTGACATCTTTTCCTTCAGAAAGAACACATGCACGAGTGAGAGCAAAAAGTTCAGCTGCCTGAGCAGATGAGAAAGGGAGAGAGTAAGCTTCAATGGTTATATCTGGCAGTGCACACACAGCATAACCACAGAGAAACTTCCCGTCATATGGTTTTGAACAGGAACCATCTACAAACAGAGTGTCACCAATTGTTAATGGAGTAGAATATAGATCAGGATGTATACTAGTGGAGTGAATAATCTCTGAACAGCAGTCATGATCTATATCTACTAGCGTGTCGTCCTGTGCATTGATCAAGCGTGCCAGAGCATATCCGAGGGTGTCAAAAGAAGAGGTGTATTTTATTCAATTCAATTCAATTTTATTTATATATTTGACATTGTCTCAAAGCAGCTTCACAAAAATTAAATAAAATAAAAAAATAAATAATAATAATAATAATAAAAAAATAATAATAATAATAATAAAAAAAATAAAATAAAAATAATAATAATAATAATAAATTATAGAAAAGAAAATAATTGGAAGTGTGGATGTGTGAGAAAAATGTGCAGATAATAATAATGAGACGAATAAATGAAATTTCTCTGATGAGCAAGCCAAGGGTGACGGCGACGGTGGCAAGGAAAAACTCCCTGAGATGGCATTAGGAAGAAACCTTGAGAGGAACCAGACTCAACAGGGAACCCATCCTCATTTGGGCGATAACATATAGAAATGATATAACATCTTGTGTGTTGTGCAGGTGAAAATTCAATATGACAGAAATTATTTAAATTGACATGAAGACCAGTTCAGCATAGGGACGAGTCAGTAGGTGCAGAGGGCAGATGAGGTCTGGATCACTGGAAGCACAGGAGCAGCATGTGTAGCTCCAACCATCATAAAGCTGAATCCAGCTGGAGCTGGTCCTTCTCTGGATGCCTCAGGAACCTCGCTGGGTTGGCCTTTGTCTACTGAAGCTGGCAAAATCTCCCGATGCCTCGGGATGGGTAGAGAAATACAGAACAGATGGGGAATTAGCGTAGTTGCCATTCGGTATAGGTGTACTGGAGTATGAGTACTGGGATGAGTTATGTGTATGCCAGATTAAAAAGATGCGTCTTGAGTCTACTTTTGAACTGAGAAACCGTGTCTGCTCCCCGAACACTGTCTGGAAGGCTATTCCAAAGCGTTGGAGCTAAATATGAAAATGCCCTACCCCCTTTTGTAGATTTTGAAATTCTGGGAACTACCAGAAGTCCGGAGCTTTGTGATCTTAAGGTGCGTGGTGGATTGTAGCGCATCAGAAGACTGGTTAGGTATGTGGGAGCTAAACCATTTAAGGCCTTGTATGTAAGTAATACTATTTTGTAATTTATTCTAAACTGAACCAGTAGCCAGTGCAGGGATGATAATATTGGGGTTATATGATCATATTTTCTGGATCTAGTGAGAACCCTGGCAGCTGCATTTTGGATTAACTGAAGCTTGTTTATTGAGGATGCAGGACAACCACCTAGTAATGCATTACAATAGTCCAGTCTGGAGGTCATGAATGCATGAACTAGTTTTTCTGCATCAGATACGGATAAGATGTTCCTAAGTTTAGCAATATTTCGAAGATGGAAAAAGGCTGTTTTTGTGATATTTGAAATGTGATTTTCAAAAGACAAGTTACTGTCTAATATTACGCCCAGGTCTTTTACTGCTGAGCTGGTAGTAACAGTACATCCTTCTAAGCGCAGGATGAATTGTGAAAGCTGTTGTGTGCTGGTTTTTGGGCCAATAAGTAATATCTCCGTCGTATCTGAATTTAATAAAAGAAAGTTATTGGTCATCCAATCTTTTATGTCCTGGACACACTCAGTTAATCTAGACAACTTAGGTATTTCGTCTGGTTTAGTTGAGATATATAATTGGGTATCATCAGCATAACAATGGAAACTAATCCCATGTCTTCTAATGATGTTACCCAAGGGAAGCATGTATATTGAGAACAACAGAGGTCCTAAAACTGACCCTTGTGGGACCCCATATTTCACTGGCATTACACCAGACGGTTCTCCATTTAGATCTACAAATGGTAGCGATCAGACAGGTAAGATCTAAACCATTTTAATGCCTGTCCCTGAATACCTATATAATTTTGTAAGCGATCTATGAGAATATTATGATCTATAGTGTCGAATGCAGCACTAAGATCGAGCAGGACTAGCAATGAGACGCAGCCTTGGTCTGAAGCTAAAAACAAGTCATTTGTAATCTTAACTAGTGCAGTTTCTGTGCTATGATGGGGCCTGAAACCTGACTGAAATTCTTCAAGGATGTTGTTATCCTGCAAGAATGTGCAAATTTGAGCTGATACTACTTTTTCTAGTAATATCTTTTAGTAGTAGTAGTAGTACTTTTTTATCTCTAAGTTACTTGTAGAACACAGGATAATCTCATACCAAGACCGTCTCTGAGCCGTCATGTGTTGTGTTTGAATGTTCTGCAGCACTTGTTTAACCTGATGGGGAGAATACAAAATTAAAGGATGAGAGAGAACAATCTTTTCAGCATCTTGTACCATCACCGCACAGGCGGCCACAGCCCTGAAACAGGCAGGCAAACCTTGTGCCACAGCATCTAAAGTTTTAGATAAGAAAGCACATCAGGCACAACAGGTGCTACAGGGATAATTATGTCATTTATTTTTCTCAAATCTTGTGTAAATCTCCACGTACCATCAGGTTTCGGTACTGGATTAACAGGTGTGTTATAAGAAGTTACACATGGTTTAATAACACCCTGCTTGAGCAATGATCTTAAAATTTCATCTATTCCTGAGGCCTTGGCCTCGGAGAGTGGATATTGTTTGATGTACGCTGGTTGCAAATGTTTTAATTTAGCTTCATAAGGAACACAGTGTACTAACCCCACCTCATCCTTATGTTCAGCCCACAGACTGCTCGGCACACATTCAAGGGCAGCAGGAATAGAGCTGTTCTGTGAAGAAAGGAAACAATTATTTACACGCATATTTGTGAGGTGGGAAAAAGGAACTGAATCAGGCACTTCAACAGTGAGTTTTGCGCCAGAAAAAGTCAAGGACATGTGTAATCTGCTCATTAAATCGCGTCCTAGCAGATTAAAAGGACAATCAGGCATACAGACAAAACGATGAGAGAGATGAATTCCCTTATCTAAAGGACATGTTACAGTTACCTGAGGAGTGAAATAATTTTGTTGAGCAACCCCTTCAATTCCCACAGAGCTGATACTTTTATTCGAGAGCGATCCCTCACAATCACGACCTAAAGACGACATTGTAGCTCCCGTATCCACCAAAAAAGAGAATACAGAACCATCTATACACAATTCTATAAAGGGCAACTCATTAACCTGAGGTGACTCGAAAGTACAAAGTAACATCGCGGGGCTGAAACTCTGCGGGCATCCCTATGCATCATATGCTCCTACCTGCATCCCTGAGAAGGGATTGGGTCTATATTGCTGCTGCTGTTGTTGTGGTTGTACTCGCTGTGGTGGCTGCTGTGAAGGATTAGGAGAAAACACCTCATTAGCATCATGCCACTGATCAGCATTCAATCGATTGTACACATTTTGTCCACTACGTCCCTCATCAAGGTCCTTCGTGCGACATTCACGAGCCCAATGACCTTCTTTATAACAATAATAACAATAACCAGATCTATGGGGTGCACTCTGACCCTGCAGACCTCCTCTACCTCTTCCACGGCCTCCTCGGCCTCCTCTACCCCCCTTTTTTTCCACCTCTGTGTCCTTCACTCTCCACAAACAAACATGCCACTTGTCTGTTTTCTAAAATACCGTCTCCTTCCAGTGTTCCTTCCAGATGTGGTCTCACTCTTTTCTTGTTTACAATTAGTTACCTGTGACAGATCCTGACTAGCTTGTTGACGTGCAAGAAGATAAGTAGTTAGCTCATCTTTTAAAAGTTTCATAGCCTCATTAGAATTACCCCAAAGAAAATCATATTCCTTCTTTTTTCGTCCTCCCCCCCCTTCTACGTCTTCATGTTTCACCACTACAGTCCATCTGTCTTTTTCAGGATCTAAACATTTTACCGTCTTTATCAAATCAGCCTCATCGTACCCATCTCCCAAAACCGATTGCAAAATAAAGCGATAATCCGCACCCACGAGCTGACAGTGCCTGGAAGCCTTTATCAGCATATCAACAAAATGCAAAGGTTTGTTGGAAGAAGGGAGCATCATAATAATGTCCTTCAGCGTGCTTACGGATGGTAGAAGGATTTTTGGCCCCTTTGGTCCCATAGAGAAAACAAACGCAGTGTTTTCTTGTCGAGGTTTGGGACGAGACCTCTCATCCGGACCTTCATCGTCCGAGTTATCAAAATCTTACCATCAATATCCTCGGGATCATCCGAAAGAGGGCTGTCAGGAGTTCGCCCTGACACCCTCTTGGGAGTCTTTCTCTTTCCTGAGGCACACACTTCCGACGAAGGTGAGCACGGTTTTGTGGGTACGGGGGAGACAGGCACAGATGGGCAGCTCACAAAAGGATTAGTGGGATTCAAATTAGGATAAATTTTCTCAATTATTTGTTGGTTAGATGCTGATGTTACTATGTCAGCATGATGTTGAATGAACGGGCGGCTTGAATTTAGTTTCGGATGTGACATTTGGAATCTTTTTCTTCTGTATTTTAGTTTCTTTTATGTCTAAGTATTTATCCCAAAGAGCTTTCATTTCTACCCATTTTTGATAACATGAACCCATGTAAGGATAATCCCATCCTGGGTCACCCATACCCTCATATATCTGAAAGTAAGCAGAGGCTAGATATTCAGGCTTAAACGTACCTCCACGTGGATAGGTTAAAAATTTAAATTGTGGTTCAGTCCACCCTGATAAATTATCAAGCCAAGGTGTGGTAAAATAAGTGAGTCCACACCTATTCATCCAGTCGCGCGGAACCTCTTCTGGGTCCGGCTTTGGATAAGTAGTTGTGTTCTTATTACCCATTTTATGAATGTGAATTAACCCGCGACAGAAAGAACCAATATCTTCAACAAACAACACACAATACAACAACAAAAGACAACAAAAAGAGCTCAACAAAGACAACAACAAAGAGTGGGCAACAGAATACAGCTTTCACACAATGCTTCAGTTCAAGGAACTTTTCAGAAGTGAGCGCGCGCTATACTGGTGTAAAAGCCACAAGACAATCCTCCCCCGTACTATATATAGTCCAGATACCAAAAACCAGGGAGCGTGCTTGCTCTAACCTTATAGAGAAAAATAAAAACGCAGCACTCACCTGATTAGAGGTATCCCGGACAGAGCCCCCAAATTGTAAGGATTTCTTGTATTTTGCTAGACCCCCTTTAGTCTAGTCAGTGCTCGGCTTTGTATTTTGCTTCCCGCCTGGCCAGGGAACCTCTCAATAATACACAAGTCCGTGCTTAGTGAGACGTTCAAAGTTTATTGTGGAAGACAGGAGTATATATATGCACACACACAAAGAACCAAAGAAAAGGTGGGTGCTGGAGTGTTTACATCTGGTCTGGAATGTTTAGAAAAGATAAGGTAAAGAAGAACATAAAATTGGGAGTAGCTCTGCATTTACGAGCGTTCAACAGTTTTACGACCTTTAACATAAACTACTATAGGATGTGTTTATTGAAAGTGCAGCTTGTGTCGAGGTAAGAGAAAGAAGTAACATTCTGTTCTCACGCACACAGAATATCATGAAACTAAAAATCAAATATTCCCTACAGTGCCTGAGGATGAAAAAGCTTAGGAACTGTTAAATGGACTTGAAAGACATTGTGAAATTAGTTGTTAGTTCAAAAATATCAAAGGAATCTATCTGTTATCTGGAGAGTAAGATTTCTGATCATTGGCAGTTGTTCACTGACGTATTTCCCAATGAGAGGTTTCTACCTAAGCATCACTACCTTGAGCACTATCCAAACTTGATCTGCTGTTTTGGTCCTCTGGTTGATCTGTGGACAATGTGTTATGAGGCAAAACACAGCTTCTTCAAGAAGTGTTGCAAGACACCCACAATTTCAAAAATCCTCCTAAAACATTGGCAGGTAGACATTACTTATGCACTGGACTCACAACATTTATTCAAAGCACCATTGAACACAGAAAAATTGAAAGTGGTCAAAATTTCAGCTGTTGAATCAAAACTGAGGACAGCCATTGAGAACAAATATTCAAATCTGAGTTCCTTGTCCCTGGCTTCAAATGTTGCATGGAACATTGTATAGAAGAGGAAGGTTCTGCCTGTTGGAGTCCTTGATGGGTTTCCAGAGTTTGGTCGTGTTCAGAGTATCTTGGGTGTTGGTACTGAGGTCTCATTCATAGTGGAGAAACTCTCTTCATGGTACTTTGAACATTTTAGAGGATATTAAATTGTTGGAAGTGCTTACTGTGATGTATCCATTGTCAAACCACAAGATCTCATTGATTTCTATCCTCTGTCATCATACAATGTAGGTGGAAAGGTTATGGTGTCCGCAAAGAGATTTTTACTTTGATGAATTTTTATTATTTCTCATTTCTCATTCCCAGGAAACAACATCAGGAAGCTAACTATACCTACACCATCGTCTACTGATGAACTCGCTGCCGTTCTTTGTGAAAAATTGCAGATACAGAGAGGTTGTGTGATCCAATGTGAGGATCCTGATTTCAACAATGAACTTTGTACTTTACATGACATCACAGAACTTCCAAAAGACAAGGCTACTTTGAAGCTCCCCTGGGAACTAGTTTTAAGTTCAATGGCAGAGGATGGTCACCTATCTGATTTCACTCTGGATAC
This sequence comes from Channallabes apus, assembly GCA_030522415.1. Taxonomy (NCBI): domain Eukaryota; kingdom Metazoa; phylum Chordata; class Actinopteri; order Siluriformes; family Clariidae; genus Channallabes; species Channallabes apus. The sequence continues at coordinate 48,281,230 of CM060110.1, read as the reverse complement.
AGCAAGCATGACATCCACTCAGTCATCTTCTTCATCATTCCATTCAGATTTTCCTCCTCCAGCCTGATCTAGATCAGTTCAATGGCCAAGCAAGTTTCCAGTGCCTTTATTTTCATATGATGTAGAGTCATGCCCTAAATATGGAGTACCCCGATGACTTAAAGTACACATTCGAGGCAGTACATGTGAGGGTTGCCCACTAGAGGGCAGTGTTTTAATTTGTAGTTTTTGTTGTAGACCCAGTTTCCCAGAAGGCACCTCGGTCAGCTGACGCAGATGCCCAGCTGAACCGAGGAGGCAATTAGTATAAGCATAAATACCTGTTTGTTCTGGGAAGCTGGGTCGAGCATTGATTTCTGTTATGTGGGTTTTGTTTTGTTCTTTTCTGTTTTAGTTTAAACAGTATGGTTGGCCTTTTGGTTTCAGGAGCACTTTAAGTTAAGTTTGTATTTGCTTTGATTTAGTTTATGTCTCTTTGTCTCTGTGTCGCCTAGCAGGATTAGCCTCTAGGAGAATTACCCTTTTGTGTAAGTAACCCCCATTGCATGTTTAGCTGGTAGTCTGTTTCAATACTAATGAGGGTGATACTAACATGTCTAGATCTTAGTCTGTCTAGTCTTCGTGTCTGTCTAGTCTCATTGTCTGCTTAGCTCTTAGTCTGTTTAGGTACTAACATCTTTAGCCACTAACCTTTAGAGTTCTTAGTCTGTTTCATACCTAGTCTGCTGTGTACCTTGTCTGTTCATTCCCTTGTGTCTCAGGCTACTGGCTGGTGTAGCCATTAGTCTGATTAGCTATGAGCTAGCTTAGCAGCTAATGTGCAGCTCAGCCAATAGACCTAGCCAAGCCTGTCTTGTGTTTGTTTATCCCTTGCATGTGTAGTCCCTTGTGTTTAGTCCTCTAGTCTGTTTAGTGTGTCTTGTCTCGTCCAGTTTGTATCCCCATGTCTGTATTGTATTAGTTGTGCAATCCCTAGTCTGATGTCTAAGTGTTTGAGTTCTGTTTGTATTCTGCTCCAAAGTTCATGCCAACTTCCTTATTTCATATTTTGTTCATGTTTTGCTTGTTTGTTTTAATAAAGACTCTTTCTTTTTCACTGCATCCCCTCTGCATCTATGCCTCAACACCAAGCCCACAGTCCAACACCATAGCAGAATGTGGCAGTACTGAAGATTTTCCTGAACCTGGGAAAGGAGTGCATGGCAAGGGTACAGTCTTTCAAGAACAAGTTGTTACAGGTGTAATGATTATTACAAGTTTATTTTATTGAGGTATTATTTTCATTGTGCAATGACAGTGACTTTTTGAATATTTGAAACTGCTTGGGAAAAGGTCTGACGCAAGAGTCTAATAAAAAAGAATCATTCTTGGAGCTTTGAAAAATTATTTCACAACATTTTTTTTCATCTTAAATCATTTCTGTTAAAGCAAATATTTTATTTTCAAATAAGCCACTGCACCTTTTGACTGAGAAATATCAGTATGTTTTGTTTTACAAAGCACAAGTCTATTTCTGTAAGGATACTGTTTTGACTAAGTGTTATTAGTTATTAGCTTTAACTTTTTATTGTACATTTGTTGAAATAGAGTAGCTGGATTGCACTTTAAACACCTGTTAAAGACTATCAACATTGATAAAGTTTACATTACATTTTTTTAATGAGTTAAGGCTGAAGAGAGCCAATGAGGATCTTCAAGAAAATGGAACCACGCTGATTGTTCCAAGAGACATTAAAATAAATATATTAGAAAAATTGGCTGAAACAGTGTACTCCTACAAAGCCTACCCCAGTGACTCTGAAATAGAGAAGGTTGCATCTGCTTTGGTAGAAAAACACCCTTGTCTCAAAGATCCGGGGGTCTGAAATGGGATGCGGGGCATGGAAAATTAGCTTGAAGTTTAAAATGGCAAATTATCATCAGAAACTACACAATGCTGGATGCACTCCTTTCCCAGGTTCAGGAAAATTTTCTGTACTGCCTCGAATGTGTACTTTAAGTCATCGGGGTACTCCATATTTAGGGCATAAAGCAGATCAAAGAGGATCATAAAGGCATTTATGAAGTCTCCCAGATTGTCCATGACTACTTCCTCTTCAAGCACTACAGCCACACTGACCACCTTGGGATCCGATCCTGAGTTGGTAGTGCTGTCCTTCAGTTCCATTATTCCCATTTTCATGCCCTTTGTTTGTGGTCCCAGTGCCTCAGTATCCTGTGAAACACGATAAATGTTACACTTGGTGACAGAATGAAAGCACAAATAGGATCTCAAATCATGTCTCAGCCTCACTCACTCTCAGCACTGGAGCCCCCCAGGGTTGTGTTCTGAGCCCCCTGCTATACTCTCTGTACACCCACGACTGCGTGGCCACTACCAACTCCACCACCATCATCAAGTTTGCTGACGACACTGTCGTGGTCGGACTGATCACCAACACTGATGAGTCGGCCTATTGGAGATTGGAAATCTGGAGAACTGGTGCCAGAGGAACAATCTCCTCCTGAATGTCAGCAAGACAAAGGAGCTGACTGTGGACTTTAGTACAAAGCAGGAGAGGAACTACCAGACCCCCGTCATCAACAAGAGCCCAGTGGAGAGAGTGGACAGCTTCCGATACCTTCCGAACACCGATACGGTGTTCACATCACGCAGGACCTGTCACGGTCCTGTCACATCAACACCGTGGTGAAAAAGGCCCGACAGCGTCTCTACCACCTCAGACGCTTGAGAGACTTCAGACTGCCCTCTAAGGTGCTCAGGAATTTCTACTCCTGTACCATAGAGACCATCCTGATGGGTAACATAACGACCTGGTTTGGAAACAGCACCATGCAGGACAGACGAGCTCTATAGAGGGTGGTGCGCTCAGCTGAGCGCATCATCCGCACCGAGCTCCCTGACCTGCACTCGATCTACAGCAAGCGGTGGTGGACCAAAGCCAGGAAGATGGTGAAGGACCTCAGCCATCCCAACAATGGACTGTTTTCTCTGTTGCGGTCTGGGAAGTGATTCCGCTCCCTGAAGGCCAATACAGAGAGACTGAGGAGGAGCTTCTTCCCGCAGGCGATAAGGTCTCTCAATCACACCACCACACAGGACTAATAACATATTTTTAAACTTCCATCATTGACGAGACAATCATGGACACATTCATACACACTTGCACTACATATTTATATATCTGGACCATTGCACAAGACACTTTAACAAGTCACTTTTTATGCATATTTGCACAACCACTGCCACTTTCAAATATTTCAATATTTTGTAATATTTTTTATCGTGCCCTTATTTGTAGTTTATTTTAATAGTTATATTTATTTTCTTTTGTATTTTTTATTCATATTTATCCCTTACGCATAAGTTTTTATTTTTTATTTTGCATTTTTAAGGTCACTGGCGGTCGTATAAGCATTTCACTGCAATTCGTACTGTGTATGACTGTGTATGTGACAAATAAAATTTGAATTTGATTTGAATTTGAATTTGAATAGTAGTGCCTTTAGTTATTAAAATAAATTACCAAAATTGTCTTTGAAATTAAAGCTGGCTCCTTTAGGTACAGCGGAAGACCACGAAGAACAGTAGATCTTCTACGTGCAGACAAATCTGTGATCTGCCAAAAGCACAGGTCAATAAGTGATCTAATGGCGCTTTTCCACTGCATAGTACGGCACGACATGGTTCAGTTCAACTCACTTTTGGGGGGTTTTCCACTGGGAACAGTACCTGGTACCTGGTCGTTTTTTTAGTACCACCTCAGCCGAGGTTCCAAGCGCGCCGAACCGTTACCAAAACGTGACGTGTAAACTCTGCTGGTCACTGATTGGCCGGAGAAAATCGTCATTACTGCGTCACCGAACTTTGCGACATGAGACTCAACAGAACCGCTATATTTAGAACAGCCAGAGAAGGATCGGACGCACCTTTTTGTATTAACCAAAAATTTTCTTTGGCTGCCATCAGCCTCTTTTGAAACAAACTCCTTCGTCTCGCTGTTAAAAACATCAACATGCCGAGAATGAAGTACACCATGCCGTCGATATGCTCCATTGTTGTGTGTTTGTTTGTGGCGCGTTTACGATGATGTCACAGCAGTAGCGGCGCCGCAACTATAACGACACGTGAGTAATCCCTCCCACTCTAAAGCGTTATTAAACTGCAGTGGAAGCGCAAACCGAGCCGAATTGAGCCAAACCGAAGTGAGTTGAACTGAACCGTGTCGTGCCGTACTATGCAGTGGAAAAGAGGCATAATTCACAGAGAGTTTATGTACATTTATATAGGAAATGGTCAGAGTTACATAATAAAGGAGAAAAAGTCTGCACAACAGCTCAATATTCTAAAATATTTCTGTGCAAAAACAGTGTTTCAATCACAAGGTCTTGGTCAGAATAGCGTCAAAGTCTCACAACGTTTCCATGTACTCCCCATGTAAACTACAATGCCTGTGATGAATATAAAAAACACAGAAATGGGCAATCATCTCTATATACCCCTTTGATATTCTTGTAATTTTTACAACCTGTTTGTGGTTTTGTGGGATTTGTTATATGTATTGTAGCTCATCTACATTGGGTGTACATGAAACCTTTGTGACACATTCCATTATTTATTTATAGTGGAGCAGTAAGCTATTGCACAGACCCTTTCCTTTAACAGGTATCAATAACCATCAAGAAAGATGACAACAGAATTATATACAGAGAGAAATGATCAGGGGGGTGTTCCAGAAAGCTTGGTTAACTTACCATTTGGTAAATCTTAACCTCTGGGTTGATTAACCCCAAACCCGCATACCGAGAGTATGTCGGTTCCAAAACCCCTGATAAGATTAAGTTTAATCCCCTCTACTGGTTACCCAGAGTTAGTGCGTGTACACGGTGCGTACATAAAGACATTTTCAATGGATCGACGATTTCACGAGTCAAAATGGAAAATCAAAGAGAGCGGCATACTTCACAGAGTTTTTAATGCGCGCATATGAGGAATTTAAGCCAATAATAATGAAAAAAAAAAAAAGCAATACGGCTGCACTGGATAAAGAAAGAGAGTTGACTTGGCAAAAAATAATGGACAGAGTAAATGTGTGAGTGTATTAAATTGCAAAATTTGACATCGCCTCTCCTTTTATTATAATGCAAAAATAATTAAACATCCCTTCGCATCAATTTGGCTGTTAAATGAAAGCATTTACTTTTCCTGCCATTAATTTCTTTAGGTTAAAATACCAGTGTATACTGACTAGGAATGTATGGTTTCTTATTTAATAAGGTTTAATCCTTCTGGAGGCAGAAGCCAAGTGAATATGAAACACAAAAACATTTTGCAAAAAGGTAATATTTGATTACACGATGAACTATTTATTAAACATGATTTAGTATATTCTTTCTGTCAGGTAGCTAATAGAAAGAAGGCTGAAGCCCATCTAACTGGCGGAGACCCACCTCCCCCCCCCCACCCCATCTGAGGAGTTCTGGCTCTGTCCCTTAATAAAGGGCCACCAGTGACACTAACATGGTGAAATGTAAGTTTACCACTATGGTTTGTTTTCATTATATGAATTAATAAATTACTATCTCTATCACTTAAAGGCTTTTGAACATGCTTTATGTTTTTATGCAGGCTTACTGTATTTAACTGCCCATGATGTATACAGTAGGCTATTGTGATCTTAGCTGTATTACTTTCACATGTTTTTTCCTGCATTATTGGTTTTTTCTTTGATAATATTGAGAATTCTATAGGTTGTATTTTCTTATAGATACTAATAGAGGGATTGTATTATTGGACGCTACAGAAAGAACACAGTCTGTCACAGCTGTAAGTGTTTAGTTGTACTTTAGTTACTTTTATTTTATAAAAACGTATACTTGCATATTTTCACTGAAGAATGAAGATGAAGAGACACATCTTCTGTGACGGAAGTGGACAATGCTGGTAGATCCACTGAGGTGGGATGCATACCATTATAATGCAGCGCCCCCTTTTTACATTAGAGTAACAAACTGTCATTGTTCTTTCACAGTACATACCTGGGGATTTCTCCACGAATGAAGGTCCTTCAACCTCAATGCACGATCTAAGTGGTGTAAGAATATTTGTGCAGATATTTAAATTTTATTGTCTGACAGAATCTTATTTTATTCTTTTTAATAATAAATCCTAGTTTCCTTCCTAGTTGTCAGCAAATGAGCTGTATAAGGTCCATCTTCAAAAACAAATATGAAAAAGTGACATGGAGATGGACCTTAAATGGAAGAGGAAAGGTTATCCATTAAAAAAGCAACACTAGAAATTTAATTACTGGAGCATCACCTTAAGGTGAGAACTTGTGCGGATATTGATCTGTTGCATGTTAAAAGTGTTGTGTATATAAAGCAACGTCATTAAAATAACACATTTTATTTCATTTTACTTTCATTGTTTTTCAGGATATAAAGAAATTAACTGTGCAGCAGACCAGTGCAAACTATTTAATAAATGTAATTTTGACACATACTGAAATTGTTAGACACTGAAACCTAGACGTGAGGATCCCTATGGTCATCTCCAGCTTGGCCCGTGTTCGACTGTGAGCCAGGTTATAGTGTGTCTGTGGTCCAGGATCAGGTTCAGGGTAGGGTGTCATTAAATAGGGCAGACAAGGGTATCCCCTGTGCCCCAGCAAGTAACTACCCAGATAGCAAGGTGACATTGATTCAATGTTGAAATTTCATCAGAATCATCATTTTGGTTGAGGTTGATTTTTCAATGCTAAATAATGTTGAATCAATGTTGATAATTCAATGCTTTTCAGTGTTGAAAAGACAAACATTGAATCAATGTTGATTTTTGGTTGTGGAACCCATCCTCATTCAACAATGTAAGGCAAATTAAATTAACTAAGTGCATTTCTATAAAAATGTGTATGCATGTGTGTATGTGTTTAAAACAGGTTAAAAAATTGACTACAAGAGATTTGCCATGGTGCTTAAAAAAAATAAAATAATAATAATTATTTTATATATATATATATATATATATATATATATATTGAGGAAAAAAAATAATTTGACGGTAAGTTTTGTGTTTTTACCTTGCTGTCTAGTTTACTCACTTGAGAGCTTAATTCCTGTTTGCCGTTCAAAAGTACTCAATTTTCGGCTCGCATTTAACATCAGAGGGTGTTTTTACACTGTCGCCACGTCATTATAATACAATCTACAGGCATGAGAATTCAATATGTTGTAGTCTGGAAGTTCCTGCCACTCACGGTGAAAGAATTTTGGCGATGCGACCTACAGTATTCTGTTGGGAAGCATTTGTTTGAGACCTTAGTTCCTGTTTCCCGTTGTCTGTGTCTGACCCAGAGCAGTGTGCGTGCCCCACATGGAAAGAACCTATATGAGGATATATGCGCATATATGAAACCTATATGCAGTATATATGCGCATATATCCGCACCTATATGGGGCCAGGGGTAGCTCACTGGTTAAGGCATTGGACTAAGGTTCAAACCCCACAACCACCAAGTTGCCACTGTTGGGCCCTTGAGCAAGGCCCTTAACCCTCAACTGCTCAGATGTATAATGAGATAAAAATGTAAGTCGCTCTGGATAAGAGCGTCTGCCAAATGCCTAAATGTAAATGTAAATATGAGGATATATGCACATATATGAAACCTATATGCAGTATATATGCACATATATGATAATATATATGCTGCATATATGTGTATATATGCCACATGTAGGCAACATTGAGGTGCATATATGTGCATATACAGGCCATATAGGTCTCCTGTATTGCTTCTTTATATCCACATATAAGCCCTACTGTATATGTACATACAAGATATGTCTCCTATGGCAGGATCTGGTCATTTTAGCTCATATCTCACTTTGGCAACTGTCATACATGATGCCTAGCTCATATTTTCTATTATCAAGGCAATAACTAAGAACTAACAAAAAAAATGCAAAAAACTAATCCTAATTGGCCACATACAGTATATGAGGATATATGCACATATATGAAACCTCAGTCTCAGTGAAAATCTTTTTGAAACACGTCACTAAAATTAACTGAAATGAGAAATATATCTATATAAAGCTTAAAGTGTCTACTTTTAAATGATGCAAGTCACATTGAAAACAAATATTCTCAGTTTATGTAATCCGTATGAAACCAAGGAGAGGCACAGAATTTCTGTCACACTTATATGCTAATGACCCGAGGCAGGACACGCCCATGCGCCAATCACACGGAAATCAGTCCGGGTAATTTACATACTAGACCACGCCCCCGGACACCGGCATGAAAAAACGAACACAGACGATTCAGTGAGTTTTCAGCACGTTTTGGAAGATGGCACGCGCTTACACATCCGAGGAAACTCTTCAGAATGTTCTGGAAAGTTTACATTTACCTCAGAAGAAGACTGTGTGACTCCGACGACAAACAGGAGCATTTTGAACAGAGAATAGACCCATGCTACACTGGGTAAGTTATTAAGTCTTATATAACTCTTATTCTGATAATATTAAACTAATATTAGTAAATATTTTCCTCACTACAGCTAGCTCTTGTCAGCTTGTGTGACACATTGGCTTTCAATGCCATTTATATACTTTAGGTAAATCATGCTAGCATGCTGCCTCATGTAGCACAAACATGATATTTCCCGGTGGCTAAGCTAATGCCTTATGGAGTTTACAGATGTTTATATTCACCTTGTTTTGGATAGCTTTAGATTATGGTTGCTAATGTGTATTTGGCTCCATTTTGGTTAGCTTATAACACTGCTATCAGTAATGTTATTTAGCACAAACAAGCAAGTTGCAGGTGGCTAAAATACTGCCTTATGTAGCTAAGTGATGCTTATGAACATTTCTTTGGTGTAAATGTATATAATCCCTTTTGTTTAGCGTGTATTTACAAATACCTGATAAGATGTAATTGTTTAGAATGTGTTCAATATGTGTGTAATGTCCAGTGGATGGTGTTTTTTAAAACTCAAATTGAATTATGGCTGCAGTGTGTAGTATTATCTATCACCATCATTGATGCTGTCATGTGACCTACAGAAGAGAGGTGTATATTTTTCATGTTGAAGTGTGGATACATTTTTGGTCATCTCTGTACTGTATATATTGTGCATCCATATTAATTGCACATCCATTTACTCTGAACAGTATAGGTTAACATTTTTTTTATTTATTTGTTTTTAGGAATGTGTCTGCATTACCCTTGCCTTCACCAGCCCCTCACATCAGGACACGCAAGCTCCGTTCAGATGGACCTCTTGTATTTGTGAAGTGGATGGACACACGAGAAGTATCTACCTGTTCTACCATCCATTCTGCTTTACAGTAGACATGGTGAAGATGAGGGTGAAATTACAAGGTACATGGACTACAAAGACATTTCCATGTCCTGTGACTGCGTACAACCAGCACATGGGGAGTTGATCACTCTGATCAGCTATTACAATACTATACTACACAGCACAAAACAATGAAGCCGTACAGAAATATTTCTCTACACTGCTTGGACATTGCTCCCACCAATGCTTACCCTGCATGTATGTTTTGTACAGTTTTTTTTTATCTTGCACTGTTTTACTCTGAATGTCCGTCTTTTTTCAGTTTTTATTTTGTACTGTTCCTGTTGCAGTTTTACCCTGCATGTAAACAAATGTCCAGAATGTCCAGATTATCATTAATCTGCATTTATACATAAAATCCTATTAACTATTGGGAAGCTAAACATAAGAATCAGTATGAAACATGAAAAGTTTCTAAAAGTTGCCAATAAATTAATATTGTGATGTGAAATAATTTTTCAGATTGAAGTTATAAAGGGCTCTGGGGTGTTTTGCCAGGCAGAAGCGTGGAGAGCAGCCCGCCTTGCCACCTCTGCTACTGCCATGGTACGGAATCTGCTGCTGGGCACCTTCGACTTGGAGACTTGACCAAATTAAAAAGGTAGCCATTATTGGTGAGTAAATGCATAATGCGTTGAGAAGGGAAAACAAAACATTTAAGACTTTATAAGTTCACCACTTTAACCATAACCTACTTGTATCAATGTTTATTAGCCATCAATGGAGACTGCATAAGGTAGGGCACCCATTATTGTTACTGTATCTGCTTGGGACCTATAATACTAATTCATCACTTGCTCACTTCTTAATCCTACCTTTCCTCTTCTAAAGCCACATTATATTGCGCTGTAAGGTGTGTAGTCCTCTATTTTGTAGAACATATAGTGTTGCAAATAACCTCGTGGCATTAATTGTTGTTGTCTGAAGTTTTAATAAATAATCATAATGCTTTCAAAAATAATGTCATAAATAGATTTTCTTTATCAATTAACTTCTATTAATTAAATAAATTTTTTAATGTAAATTTTTAAAGTTTAATGGAATGGCTGTGTGAAAGATGCTGAAGCTGATGTGCCATTGGTCTTTTATATTAATGTTGTTCGGAAGCCTGTGTAATGATGTAGTTTCGACATCTATCGACTGAACAGCGTTTTTTCGACTTGTTTTCATGTTATTGTTGTTCAGCAATGGCATGGACGTGATGTTTTGGCAAAAGAAGGGTGGGATGGTGGTTGATGGTGACTGAGTAGATTGGACGTCACAGCAGCTCGTGAAAAGGCAGAGCTACTTTATGCAGGCTGTGTGCATTCTACTGTGGATTGACTGTTTTGAAACTTATATGGTAGTTACATAGCCCCTAGACCTCAGTTACCATGAAAAAAGCCATGAAATTTCAGTTTTGACCATATGGGATCTTAAACAAGGACGTCATATCTTTTTAATTATTGTTTGTTCGGGGAGGAATTATAGACCACAATGTCAGCATGATCTTGCGTTGTTTCCTTATCACTTCTTGTGTGCGTTTGGCTGTAGCTTGCACACCAGACAGAGTTGTTGGCGATTCATCCTATTGTAAAGTCATGCAGTGTGTAATCTCCTGTCGCCAATTCATTGTGCAGTGTGAACGGAGCAGCAACTAAATGCTACCACAGATAGTACAGTGTGAAAACAATGGTGATTCGATGGCTTTGAAAATCATGCAGTGTGAGTTTGAGGAGAAGGTAAAAAGCAATACAAAACAAATAATGTACAGTTTATGTTGTCATTACTTTGCTCTCAAACTAAATGCAATGTAATAATGGGCGTTATTTAATAATAACATTAACAGTGCAGCATGCATCTAACTCTGGGTAAAAAGCTTATAATAAAATCACCAAAATAAGTCTTCATGTTAAGAATAAATATGCAAACAGTACGGTATCTGAGCGTACGGATTGGAAATTTGTGCATACAGTTTGTTAATCCGTGGCCACGATTTGTTAAACTGTGGGAACAGTTTAAGTATTTGTGAGTGCAGGGGACAAATTGCAAAACCGTCGCCACGGATTGATTTTTTTATTTATTTATTTTTTTTGGTCCTACGGGGTTTTTTTTTTTTTTTTTTTGCACATAACAGACTACATTGTTACATTAAGTATATTTGTTTTCATAGCATTGAATATGTACATTGTAGGACAACATTTGCAGATTGTGAAATAACATACAGGTCCTTCTAAAAAAATTTGCATATTGTGATGAAGTTCGTTATTTTCTGTAATGTACTGATAAACATTAGACTTTCATATATTTTAGATTCATTACACACAACTGAAGTAGTTCAAGCCTTTTATTGTTTTAATATTGATGATTGTGGCATACAGCTCATGAAAACCCAAAATCCCTATCTCAAAAAATTAGCATATCATGAAAAGGTTCTCTAAACGAGCTATTAACCTAATCATCTGAATCAACTAATTAACTCTAAACACCTGCAAAAGATTCCTGAGGCTTTTAAAAACTCCCAGCCTGGTTCATTACTCAAAACCGCAATCATGGGTAAGACTGCCGACCTGACTGCTGTCCAGAAGGCCATCATTGACACCCTCAAGCAAGAGGGTAAGACACAGAAAGACATTTCTGAACGAATAGGCTGTTCCCAGAGTGCTGTATCAAGGCACCTCAGTGGGAAGTCTGTGGGAAGGAAAAAGTGTGGCAGAAAACGCTGCAGAACGAGAAGAGGTGACCGGGCCCTGAGGAAGATTGTGGAGAAGGACCGATTCCAGACCTTGGGGGACCTGCGGAAGCAGTGGACTGAGTCTGGAGTAGAAACATCCAGAGCCACCGTGTACAGGCGTGTGCAGGAAATGGGCTACAGGTTGCAAATTTTGCCTGTCATTCGGAAATCAAGGTGCCAGAGTCTGGAGGAAGACTGGGGAGAGGGAAATGCCAAAATGCCTGAAGTCCAGTGTCAAGTACCCACAGTCAGTGATGGTCTGGGGTGCCATGTCAGCTGCTGGTGTTGGTCCACTGTGTTTTATCAAGGGCAGGGTCAATGCAGCTAGCTATCAGGAGATTTAGGAGCACTTCATGCTTCCATCTACTGAAAAGCTTTATGGAGATGAAGATTTCATTTTTCAGCATGACCTGGCACCTGCTCACAGTGCCAAAACCACTGGTAAATGGTTTACTGACCATGGTATTACTGTGCTCAATTGGCCTGCCAACTCTCCTGACCTGAACCCCATAGAGAATCTGTGGGATATTGTGAAGAGAAAGTTGAGAGACACAAGACACAAGAATCTGCAAAAGGATTCCCGACCAAGTATTGAGTGCAAAACTGAACATAATTATTTGAAGGTTGACTTTTTTTTGTATTAAAAACACTTCTTTTATTGGTCGGATGAAATATGCTAATTTTTTGAGATAGGGATTTTGGGTTTTCATGAGCTGTATGCCACAATCATCAATATTAAAACAATAAAAGGCTTGAACTACTTCAGTTTGTGTGTAATGAATCTAAAATATATGAAAGTCTAATGTTTATCAGTACATTACAGAAAATAATGAACTTTATCACAATTTTTTTGAGGACCTGTATATTAAAAAAAATCTAATGTGTGCATTGTATCTATGGAAGATTGTAGGACATTTCAAAACATATGTTGCATATCTGTACATTTGTAAAAGTCACATTTCCAAAAATTTAGGACCCACCTTCACCTGTCATTCATAAACAACTACCACTCCAAGTTTTTAGAGCATTGTATAGTTCTAACCTTTTGTTTGTTTTTCATTCTTTAGATGCACTACAACAACAACAACTGAAAGCTGAAGAAAAGGAGGCTACAGAGTTTCTTTGCTTCAACAGTTCAGAAATGGCTTCGTTATGCCCCAGAACGGCTGGGGGGAATTGCTCGTGGTGGAAAACCATAAGTTCAGACTTGTGTCTTATTATCTGATTTGCTGAGTAAATACATTTCAACTTACGAATAATGTTTCAGTCATCTGTTGTGTTTCTGACTTGGTTGTTTCTATTTGCATTTGACTGAATTTTGCTGAGGCAGGCTGCCATTTTTATATTATGGTTTTCCAGTCTCTTCTCTTGGCAGTTAGATTCTGTTTTATGAATTCAGAATTAACAATCTCTTCTAATAGTTCTTATGGAGTGATATCGCAGACAATATTCAAATGCAATTGCATTTGCAGTTGTGTTTCCCATATGTGGAAGCACAAAGTGTGCCATAATTCAAATGCATTTGCAAACTTTGCATTACTGTTTGCTGATTCGCCCCTCGCGAGCGCACACTGACTGCCAAATTTCAAATGAAAAAGAAAAGTCCATTTGCATTTGTATTTCCCAGGTCTTACACGTCATGAACCTGTCATATTTAAACAGCAAAATCAATCACCACATTCGTTTTTTCACTTTCTCTGCGCCGCGCGTCAAGCCGGCCAAAATTCAAACGCAATCGCTAATCCATTTGCAATTGCATTTCCAACACGTTACACAGAAACCTGTAAATCAGCGTCAGGGGCGGGTCTATACTGTGGGGCGGGATTGTATGGGGAGTGACGTCACTCGCAGACGCCGACCAAGAGGGGGATATTTGAGCAATGGAGGTGAACCGAGATTATCTCATTTGTTTATCAAGAAATAAACACACAAAAATGACAAATCGCATATTTTCTTTCTCCGGAGTGGACAGAGAAGTTTTTACAAATAAAAATATTTGTAGATCTTCTCCTGTTACAGCCTGCTGGAGCTAAATCTTTCAGAAACGCTGCGTACCTGTGATATGCGCTGAAATGCCTCCCTGCCACGGATTGCCCCTCCCAACATAACCTCTATCAAATGTTATATTACAACATAAATTAATATGTTTATGATTTACAAATTGCACCAAACGAATTTGATTATAAAATGAGATATATAAAAAAACACAAGTAGTATAGGGGGAAAATATATTAATTATATATATTTTTTCATATACATGTATATTTTTATATTTCTTATTTATAATAAAAATCGCTTCGTGTAATTTTTCATCATAAACAATATTTGTTTAGTGTAAACATTGTATTACGTGGCAAACCCCTGTAAATTAAATGTGCCACAAAATAAACATTATATGAGAATTTGTATTATGTGTCTTAATTTCCATGTCACGTGCTTAATGGCACGTGCTTATGGTTAATTATAATAGTAATAATATATTTGATAATACTCATATAATATATTTGATAATATGAATTTTTGATTGTGATGTCCTAATATAATTGACAGAGATTTAGTGGGGGTGCAATCAGTGGCAGGGGGGCATTTTAGCGCATAACACCGGAACGCAGCGTTTCTGAAAGACTTAGCTCCAGCAGGCTGTAACAGGAGAAGATCTAAAAATATTTTTATTTGTAAAAACTTCTCTGTCCACTCCGGAGCAAGAAAATATGCGGTTTGTCATTTTTGTGTGTTTATTTCTTGATAAACAAATGAGATAATCTCGGTTCACCTCCATTGCTCAAATATCCCCCTCTTGGTCGGCGACTGCGAGTGACGTCACTCCCCATACAATCCCGCCCCACAGTATAGACCCGCCCCTGACGCTGATTGACAGGTTTCTGTGTAACGTGTTGGAAAAGCAATTGCAAATGGATTAGCGATTGCGTTTGAATTTTGGCCGGCTTGACGCGCGGCGCAGAGAAAGTGAAAAAGCAAACGTGGTGATTGATTTTGCTGTTTAAATATGACAGGTTCATGACGTGTAACACCTGGGAAATACAAATGCAAATGGACTTTTCTTTCTCATTTGAAATTTGGCAGTCAGTGTGCGCTCGCGAAGGCGAATCAGCAAACGGTAATGCAAAGTTTGCAATTGCATTTGAATATTGTCCGCGATATCGCTCTATAAGTTCTCTTCTAAAAACTCATTTTGTCATCCAGTTTATAATAATTTGTATGTAAATTGTAGTGTGTTTTATTATATAGTTGTTTTATTGTAATTGTGATGTTACTTCCTGTTTAAATGGGTATGGAGCATAAATAAATAAAAATGTTTACATGTAAACTGAAGGATGTTGAGTTACTAACTTTTTGTTTAAAAAAAAAAAAAAAAAGCTTTTCAGCCCTACATGGTCTCTGATTTAAAGAAATAAATCAAAACGGACATGATTTACTGTCATAGAATCTTGCTGTTCATAAAGCAAGACTAAACTATAATTGCTTCAATGTTGATTCAATGTTGATTCAATGTAAAATAAGTGATTGAATTTACGTTGAACAAACATTGATTTTATGCCCATCTTGATCTATTTTTCATCATTGAAATAACATTATTTCAAGGTGCAAACCTGATGAAAAATCAACGTTTAACATTGAAATTTCAACATTGATTCAATGACAAGTTGGTTGATGCTTTAATGTTGATTCAACGATGATTCAATGTTGTTCTGCTATCTGGGTACTGTACTGTCCTGTAATGATTCAAGTGTACAATACAAATATATATATAAAAAACATTGTATAGAGCAAAACATACCCAACTGAAATGTCTGGCATAATGATGACTTGTGGAAAATTCTGTCATCATGCACAGATCCTGGACATTTTGCTTCACCATTAGTAATGATGTGAGTTGGCTGACATATTAAAAAGTAATGAGTTTAATGATTTTAACAAGGCAAAAAATTAAGGATGCAAAATTAAGTTGTTACCTGAACATTGATACTATGAATAGATTTCCTATTAACATCGTCTCCCTCATTTATTGAAGGAGCTTTAATAGGAATGTGGGTGCCATCAATGCACCGAATTACATTTAGAAACCCTGAAATAGAAAGTCATATATGGAAGGATCAAGTGTGTGTGTGTGTGTGTGTGTGTGTGTGCAGGATAAATACACGTATACAGTAGATCTAAATAGTATGACTACATATTAAATATGCATCATCGATTTTACTACAAAGGACAAACCTGCCACTCTGTACACATGTGTGTAAGAAGTGTTTAAGTGCCAGACATACAGTTGCCTTTCCCACATGCTCTGCATCGCCCACGTTGTACAAAAAATTGGTGCGCTGTGCTAAAAAAAAATCTAAGTGCTATGCACGGAATGTTTTCTAAGCGCAGACCCGCCGTTTGTGACATTTACATTATGCGGTTTCAAGAGATGTGTTAAGTAAATTAACGATTCCATTGAAAACCAATAAAACTCATCCTAATAATCATTAGGAAATGAAAAAACATCAATACGAGGTCTTATAACTCTCTCCCGGTGAAATAAACCTTGTATAATCTGTGCCTCCACGTCCACGGGATCCTCATCAAAGGGGCGTGGCCTGCTGAATAACCTTCTGAAACAAACTTACCCTGGAACATAACCTGCTACCGAGCAGCTCATCTTCAGAGAGTAAGTTGCTATGGTTACATACATACCCAGAAAGTTACCTCCGTTTTTGGAAACGAAAGTTGAGGTTATCAACTAACTTACCCTCAAACTTATCCGGGTATGTCACATTACCTGGTTTCTGGAACAGCCCCCTGTCCATCCAGGTTTTCCAGAAGTTTCTCCAAGTCATTACCCCTTCCTTGTCTTACTTTGGCTCTGTACATTTTCAGAAAACCCCTGGTGTGATTGTCCAGTGACGTGAGGAATGTGGACTTCAGGTCAATACGGTTAATACAGAAGAATTCAGCACAAACCTATGGGTAATCATGAGAGATCCAGAATAACTAAACAAAAAAAAGCAGAGCAAACAATTGCAAGACATTTAATTCCAATAGAAGATGACTTCCCTCCTCAAAAAACAGGCCTGGCCTGCACAATTTCCTTTCTCCTCAAGGAGAATGTCATCTCCATCTTTGTATTCAAAAGGGTCAAGCTCAAATTTCTCTTTTTGACCTCTTCCTCCATCAATGCCCTTGCTTTCTCCAATTCTTCTTCATTTAAACCAACAGGATGATCAGGGAGAAAGTTAAGTTCAGATCTTCTGGGCCTCTTCAGAGATCCTCTAGATGAACCTTGTCTTAAATGAGTATTCACAACTATCTCGGTGCATCCAGCAATGCGGAGCTTCTGACGATAATTTGCCATTTTAAACTTCAAGCTAATTTTCCATGCCCCGCATCCCATTTCAGACCCCCGGATCTTTGAGACAAGGGTGTTTTTCTACCAAAGCAGATGCAACCTTCTCTATTTCAGAGTCACTGGGGTAGGCTTTGTACGAGTACACTGTTTCAGCCAATTTTTCTAATATATTTATTTTAATGTCTCTTGGAACAATCAGCGTGGTTCCATTTTCTTGAAGATCCTCATTGGCTCTCTTCAGCCTTAACTCATTAAAAAAATTTAATGTAATCTTTATCAATGTTGATTGTCTTTAACAGGAGTTTAAAGTGCAATCCAGCTACTCTATTTCAACAAATATACAATAAAAAGTTACAAAGCTAATAACTAATAACTAATAACTAATAATACTTAGTCAAAACAGTATCCTTACAGAAATAGACTTCTGCTTTGTAAAACAAAGCATACTGATATTTCTCAGTCAAAAGGTGCAGTGGCTTATTTGAAAATAAAATATTTGCTTTAACAGAAATGATTTAAGATGAAAAAAAATGTTGTGAAATAATTTTTCAAAGCTCCAAGAATGATTCTTTTTTATTAGACTCTTGCGTCAGACCTTTTCCCAAGCAGTTTCAAATATTCAAAAGGTCACTGTCATTGCACAATGAAAATAATACCTCAATAAAATAAACTTGTAATAATCATTACACCTGTAACAACTTGTTCTTGAAAGACTGTACCCTTGCCGTGCACTCCTTTCCCAGGTTCAGGAAAATCTTCTGTACTGCCTCGAATGTGTACTTTAAGTCATCGGGGTACTCCATATTTAGGGCATGACTCTACATCATATGAACTGATCTATACACCATTGAACTGATCTAGATCAGGCTGGAGGAGGAAAATCTGAATGGAATGATGAAGAAGATGACTGAGTGGATGTCATGCTTGCTGTATCCAGAGTGAAATCAGATAGGTGACCATCCTCTGCCATTGAACTTAAAACTAGTTCCCAGGGGAGCTTCAAAGTAGCCTTGTCTTTTGGAAGTTCTGTGATGTCATGTAAAGTACAAAGTTCATTGTTGAAATCAGGATCCTCACATTGGATCACACAACCTCTCTGTATCTGCAATTTTTCACAAAGAACGGCAGCGAGTTCATCAGTAGACGATGGTGTAGGTATAGTTAGCTTCCTGATGTTGTCAGCTGAGAGAATAACTCAAAGCAACATTGTTTCCTGGGAATGAGAAATGAGAAATAATAAAAATTCATCAAAGTAAAAATCTCTTTGCGGACACCATAACCTTTCCACCTACATTGTATGATGACAGAGGATAGAAATCAATGAGATCTTGTGGTTTGACAATGGATACATCACAGTAAGCACTTCCAACAATTTCATATCCTCTAAAATGTTCAAAGTACCATGAAGAGTACCAACAACCAAAATACTATGAAGACGACCAAACTCTGGAAACCCATCAAGGACTCCAACAGGCAGAATCATTCCTCTTCTATACAATGTTCCATGCAATGTTGCATTTGAAGCCAGGGACAAGGAACTCAGATTTGAATATTTGTTCTCAATGGCTGTCCTCAGTTTTGATTCAACAGCTGAAATTTTGATCACTTTCAATTTTTCCATGTTCAATGGTGCTTTGAATAAATTTTGTGAGTCCAGTGCATAAGTAACCATGAGCTGATGTCTACCTGCCAATGTTTTAAGTGGATTTTTAAAATTGTGGGTGTCTTGCATCACCTTCTTGAAGAAGCTGTTTTGCCTCATAACGCATTGTCCACAGATCAACCAGAGGACCAAAACAGCGGATCAAGTTTGGATAGTGCTCAAGGTAGTGATGTTTAGGTAGAAACCTCTCATTGGGAAATACATCAGTGAACAACTGCCGATGATCAGAAATCTTTCTCTCCAGATAACAGATAGATTCCTTTGATATTTTTGAACTAACAACTAATTTCACAATGTCTTTCAAGTCCATTAACAGTTCCTATGCTTTTTCATCCTCAGGCACCATAGCGCCTACCATGAAAGGGAGCAGCATCAGTAGGGCCCAATTTTCATGTGCATTGCCTCCAACTGTTTTTTTTTTTTTTTGTAAAAGTTTTGTGGAATTCTTTGTGGTCTGTTTACCTTATCTGAAAAGGAGTATGGAAATGAGCAGATAATGGTTTTGAGCTGCTCAAAGGTAAAGTACTTGGCATCAATCAATTTCTGTAGACACAGAGCCAACTCCCTAGGTTACCCCTTCAAACAGATCATGTAGAGCATCTGGAGGAAAACCAGTAATAACATGAAAGAAGGATAGGTGTTTCTGAAGAACACACTCGTCTTTAACACCATTCACATTTTTTAGAGACTCACTGCTCTTCATCTCAGCCATGCAATGGTCATGCTGCTCTGGACTTCTAAGCAGAAAGACTCCTTGTCTTACTTCTACTGTCTGAATGTCTTCCAAAAATGCTAAGCAAAATCTGCAGAATTTTTCCACACGAAAACTTTCCTGAAATCCTCCAAGCCCATGAGCTCCAAGATTGGCTGCAGACACAATAAGCACTGTTCCCCTGATATCCTCATTTATCTGTTCAACATATACACCATTGTCCTCTAAGTTCTTTAAGTCACATAAAAGTGGTTCAAAAAATGCCTCATAGCCATATGCTCTCACTTCTGAAGTTTTCCCAAACAGTGCCAACTGGATAGATTTGATCGGTACTGTGGTTCCCAATTCAAAATGACCCAGTAGACTGCAGAAATTTTATGCTTCTTTCTAGAGGTTCCTAGAGGATTAGCTATTTCAAAATCATCAATATAAAATCCAATTGAAAGTCTGAAATCTTGGCCACCAACAAGCTTGTTGTTTTTGAAATACTGACCATCAAATGGTGAGGTGTAATATCCTGGTGTCCTCTCCTTGATAGGAAATGTCTTCTCAAGTATGTCAGGTCGATCCAACAACAACTTTAAAGCCCTCAAAAGAGGAACATAAACAAATGAGTGATTTTGCACCCTATTAAACACATATTCAACTGGTTCAATTATGCTAAAATTGTTTTTAAAGTAGATATTTCGCTTATGATTGGTTGAAAGTGGACCTTTGCCAGTGGTAGCACTCAGAAATCGGTTAGTTTTTCCTAATATGTGTGCAGTGTCAGCAACAATAGACTCATTGACATTACAGTTGTGTTTTAGTAGACTTTCCTGAATTCCAAACTGTCACGGGCGGTTCAGAGATGGCTGAGCTGAAGTGAACCCAATAGCAGACAAGCAGTGATTAACTGGCAGAAAATAATGTTTAACCTTTATTTTACATACACTGAGACTTGTGTAAGCAGATGCAGCAGGAGCAGGAGAGAGAAGCAGTGGCTGTGTGTGCTTAGTGACTGGGAGAGAGGGGAAGCCTTTGACGCGAGCGGAGGCGGGGCTATGACGCGAGGGAATCTCCACAATCCCGGAAGTCAAATGCCGGGAATCCTCTCGGATCTTTATGAGCGATTCCTCTTTGTCAATCCGCTTAGCACGTAGAGGTTGGAGGAATGCAGCAGCTTGTTCTCTTCGGCGCGCACCGCGGTTGTCCCTCTCCTTTGTTTTAAGGCGAAGATCGGCGCGCACCGCGAATATATTCCCTCCGCGAACACGGGAGCGCTCGAATGCGGAAATGCTCGCGTCGGTGGAGAACAGCCGGCTGGCGAAGAAGGCGAAGTGGTGGCTGGAAGAATCGTCTTTGTCCAGGCTAAAGTCGGTATCCGATAATCCAGCAGCGAGAGCAAACAAATCCAAACTGTGAGTACAAATCCGAATCCTGAAAGCATGCGAGGTCATACACAAAGATCAGTTCGACAATGACAGAAGTACCAGGAGGGGCGTAGGCGAGAGAGAAGTCCGAGAAACAGGCAGGGTCGATAACAGGCTAGGGTAAACTGAGAACTACTTGACAAAATAAACACGAGGCACACGAGTAAGATACTGCAGCACTGAATGGTCTTCTCAGCGTGCTTAAAAAGCCTAGAGATGATTGCATGATCAGGTTCAGGTGTGCTCGAGCGGCAGGTGAGCTTGCTGGAGGAAAAACCTGGAGTGGAGTTTTAGGGTTTGGACGTGCTTGGTTGATCTGGCTGGCAAAATCAAGGGCTATGTGGGACCAGGGCCTGTGCGGGATTGGAAGAGGTCTAAGGTGTCCAGCAGGCGGCTTGTTGCTGGCTTTATTCCTTGCGCAGTCATCGCAGGCACTCACAAAGCGGCGGATGTCATCTCTCATGGTGGGCCACCAGAAGCGTTGCTGGACCAGAGCTAGAGTGCGTGCTGCCCCCGGGTGACAGGCCAGCCTTGAGTCATGCCCCCATTCCAGGACACAAGGTCGTTCTGCCTCCGGGACAAAGAGTTTGCCTGTTGGTGTCTCTGGGGGACCGGGTCCCTGGTTGAGTGCCGTTCTGACTTGTGACTCGACATCTAGCAGTGCTGCCCCTACCAGGCATTGAGGAGGCAAAATGGTGGCATCGGATGCTTGATCTTGGGCTGGTGAGAACTGACGGGAAAGAGCGTCTGGTTTAGTGTTCTTCGAGCCCGGTCAGTAGGACAAGGAGAAATTGAAAGGAGAAAAAAAAAGGGACCACCTTGCTTGTCGGGAATTGAGGCGTTTGGCCGTTCTTAGATATTCCAGGTCTTTGTGGTCCGTCCAGACCAGGAACGGGGCCTCGGTTCCCTCCAGCCAGTGTCGCCACTCCTCTAATGCCAGTTTTACAGCTAGTAGCTCTCGATCCCCAATGCCGTAGTTCCTTTCAGTGGGTGAGAGTCGGCGGGAGAAAAAACAGCAGGGGTGCAGTTTGCTGTCCCTGGGAGACCTTTGCGATAGAACCGCCCCTACTCCGGAGTCTGAGGCATCCACCTCGACAATGAACTGAAGGGAAGGATCAGGCTGTTGGAGAATCGGAGCTGAAGTAAAACGCCTCTTCAGTTCCTGGAATGCCTCGGCTGCTTGTCCCGTCCAAGTAAATGGGCACTTTATTGAGGTCATGGAGGTGAGTGGCATGGCTACTGAGCTATAGTCACGGATAAATCGCCTGTAAAAATTGGCGAAACCCAAGAAACGCTGGAGGTCCTTACGGGTGGTTGGGAGGGGCCAGTCAGTAAGGGCTCGTAGCTTGGCGGGGTCCATCTGGATCTTGGAAGGAGCAATGATGAAGCCCAGAAAAGAAACAGTGTTACGGTGAAATTCACATTTTTCGGCCTTGATGAAGAGCTGGTTTTCAAGAAGCCTCTGAAGCACCTGGCGAACATGTCTTGTATGTTCCTCCATGGAGCGGGAGAAGATGAGAATGTCATCCAGATAGACAAAGGCAGATACATCGATGAAATCCCTAAGGACATCGTTGACCAAGGCTTGGAAGACTGCCGGGGCGTTGGCCAACCCGAAGGGCATTACAAGATATTCATAATGACCAGATGAGGTGTTAAAAGCGGTCTTCCACTCGTCTCCCTCCCTAATTCTAACGAGGTGATAGGCACTGCGGAGGTCCAACTTGGTAAAGATCTGGGCCCCCTGCAGGAGGTCAAAGGCTGTTGACATCTGGGGTAGGGGATACCGGTTTTTAACGGTAATGTCGTTAAGCCCTCTATAGTCGATACAGGGGCGTAGGGACCCATCTTTTTTGGACACGAAGAAGAAGCCTGCCCCGGCGGGAGATGATGATGGTCGGATAATACCGGCGGCTAATGATTCTGAGAGGTATTTATCCATGGCCTTTCTTTCGTGTTGGGAGAGTGAGTAGAGACGTCCTCGTGGTGGAGTCGTACCAGGAAGGAGGTCAATGGCACAGTCATAGGGTCGGTGTGGTGGTAGAGAAGTCGCCCGGGACTTGCTGAAGACCATTCTGAGATCCGCGTAATCACTTGGGACCGAGGAGAGGTCAGGAAACTCCTCAGAAGAGATTATTACTGGAGAGGGACTGAGCGCAGACTTGAGGCATGATGCTAGGCAGAGAGGACTCCATCCGAGGATGTCGTTGTTCTGCCAGTCTATTTGTGGATTATGGCGGATGAGCCAGGGGCGTCCAAGAACGAGCTGGGCTTGAGCCTTGGGCATAATTAGGAACGATATCTCCTCTGAATGGTTCCCAGATGTCCCCAGGGTCACTGGAGCGGTCCGCCGGGTAATTGGGGGGAGGAGCGTCCCATCGAGAGCTCTGACTGACAAGGGCGGCCCCAATGGAATGGTGGGCAAGTGCAGTTCCTCGACTTTTGAAGCACTGATTAAATTCTGGTCCGAGCCGGAGTCAACAAGAGCATGAAGAACGTGGGAGAAATTATTCCAAAGGAGCAGGACGGGGAGAAGTGAGCGGTCCCTAGACGACTGTTTTTGGCTCGCCCCCTCCAGCGTGCCTAGGTTCACTGGGGGGGCCTTGCCTTTTAATGGGCACTGGAGGCGTAGATGTCTGAACTGCCCACAGTAAAGGCACGCTCCCGTCTGAACCCGACGTAGTCTCTCCTCCGGTGAGATCCGGGTTCGCCCGATCTGCATGGGTTCGGCCGGAGAGCCGGTGGAGGTGGTTAGAACAGGAGCATTGTAGGTCTTGGGCTGGGGTGGGGTAGGGACGCGGTGCCTTTGTCGGAGGCGTGCATCCACTCGCCCTGCTAGATCCATTAGACCATTGAGGTCTTCAGGGAGCTGCTGGGAGATTATTTGATCCTTGACTGACTCTGAAAGTCCATTCAAGAAGCTGTCATACAAGGCCTGGGCATCCCATTCAGTAGCAGCCGCCAAGGTTCGGAACTCGATGGCATAGTCATAAGTAGATCTAGAACTCTGACGAAGCTTCAGTAGTTGCCTCGCGGCCTCCCTACCGGCGTACGAGCGATCAAAGACCCTCTTCATCTCCTCAGTGAAAGCACTGAAGGTAGCACAGCAAGGATTGTTAGCATCCCAGATTGCAGTCCCCCACTCACGGGCTCTGTCTGTGAGGAGGGTGATGATATAAGCCACTTTAGAGCGTTCGTTAGGGAAGGTTGAGGGTTGGAGCTCTAGTGACAGAGAACACTGAGACAGGAAGGAACGACATGTTCCGGGATCGCCATTGTATGGTTGAGGGTTGGGCAGGCGAGGTTCGTGCCGGGCCGGGGGTGTCGAAGTAGAAGGAAGAGCAGTGCATACCTGTTGAAACTGGGTCGACAGCTGAGACAAAGTCTGGGAGATCTGCTGGAGACTTTGCCGTTGGGAATTAATCAAAGCTCCTTGCTGGGCGACCGTCTGACGCAATCGGGCATTAGAACGTGCACTAGACCTGAGCTGAAGCCTGGTTTGAGGGCTAGGTCTGGGGCGAGAGGTGTCCGCTGGGTCCGTCATGGCCGCAGTATACTGTCACGGGCGGTTCAGAGATGGCTGAGCTGAAGTGAACCCAATAGCAGACAAGCAGTGATTAACTGGCAGAAAATAATGTTTAACCTTTATTTTACATACACTGAGACTTGTGTAAGCAGATGCAGCAGGAGCAGGAGAGAGAAGCAGTGGCTGTGTGTGCTTAGTGACTGGGAGAGAGGGGAAGCCTTTAATGACGCGAGCGGAGGCGGGGCTATGACGCGAGGGAATCTCCACAATCCCGGAAGTCAAATGCCGGGAATCCTCTCGGATCTTTATGAGCGATTCCTCTTTGTCAATCCGCTTAGCACATAGAGGTTGGAGGAATGCAGCAGCTTGTTCTCTTCGGCGCGCACCGCGGTTGTCCCTCTCCGTTGTTTTAAGGCGAAGATCGGCGCGCACCGCGAATATATTCCCTCCGCGAACATGGGAGCGCTCGAATGCGGAAATGCTCGCGTCGGTGGAGAACAGCCGGCTGGCGAAGAAGGCGAAGTGGTGGCTGGAAGAATCGTCTTTGTCCAGGCTAAAGTCGGTATCCGATAATCCAGCAGCGAGAGCAAACAAATCCAAACCGTGAGTACAAATCCGAATCCTGAAAGCATGTGAGGTCATACACAAAGATCAGTTCGACAATGACAGAAGTACCAGGAGGGGCGTAGGCGAGAGAGAAGTCCGAGAAACAGGCAGGGTCGATAACAGGCTAGGGTAAACTGAGAACTACTTGACAAAATAAACACGAGGCACACGAGTAAGATACTGCGGCACTGAATGGTCTTCTCAGCGTGCTTAAAAAGCCTAGAGATGATTGCATGATCAGGTTCAGGTGTGCTCGAGCGGCAGGTGAGCTTGCTGGAGGAAAAACCTGGAGTGGAGTTTTAGGGTTTGGACGTGCTTGGTTGATCTGGCTGGCATGTGACACAAACAGCATGTTTGAGTTTGTGACTGACAGAATGTCATTTATATTGTCAATAATTTGCTGAGAGGCACTTTGGGACACATGCAACTATGACTGCATAAACAACAACAACATGTGTTAAGTAAATTAACGATTCCCTTGAAAACCGATAACGCTCTTTCAAATAATCATTAGGAAATGCAAAGACGTCATTACGCGGTCTTATAACTGTCTCCCGTATAATTGTATAATTTGTGCCTCTACGTCCACGGGATCCTCATCAAAAGGGCGCGCCATGCTCAATAACCTTCTAAAACAAACTTGTCCTGGAAGATAACCTGCTACCGAGCAGGTCATCTTCAGAGAGTAAGTTGCTATGGTTACATACATACCCAGAAAGTTACAGTACCTCCGTTTTTTTAACTGAAAGTTGAGATTATCCACTAACTTACTCTTAAACTTACCCGGGTATGTCACCCAACCTGCTAAGAAACCAGGTTTCTTATTTACAACTGTGGCCTGGCAAGGGCTGAGTTTAGGGGAACTGATAAAAATAAAACATTTTAAGAAATATAAATGAAATTCTGAAAAAAAATTAAAGCAAAAAACAGTAAATAAGTTACATATTAAAAATAAATAAATAAATAAAATGAAAAATTATATATATACACACACACACACACACATATACATATATATGCGTATGTATATACATACAGTGGCTTGCAAAAGTATTCAGCCCCCTTGAATTTTTCCACATTTTGTCACATTACAGCCACAAACATGAATCAATTTTATTGGAATTCGTGAAAGACCAATACAAAGTGGTGTACACGTGAGAAGTGGAACAAAAATCATACATGATTCCAAACACTTTTTACAAATAAATAACTGCAAAGTGGGGTGTGCGTAATTATTCAGCCCCCTGACACCTTTTACTGGTGCGACCGAATGATCAGACGGAGTGTCGCGATATCACGACCCAGCCCGTTATGAACAGCTCCGCCCCTCGCGCGAGCCGCGTCGTTACATACATATCCACAAATACTTTAACAACATACACTTATAATGAATTGCATTTTATATGAATGTTACATATGAGACACGCACACAAACACATACTTATATAATATATGCACATACAGTGGTTACTCAATCGGAATAACCATCCCACCGCGCATACCGCCATTTAAAGGCAACAGCGGCCAAAATAAATCAGTTGCATTTCAAAGTCATTCGTAAAATGGCCGCCAGGTGGCGCAAAGTGACATTTTCATTCATCGCAGTAAATACAACAGTGATGGTAATTTCCACAACAAACATGAAAAATCTGAACCAGAGCTACCAGAGCTATTGATGTGTACTGTACAATAATGTAATTTATAGTAGTTTAAAATAAAGTAATTTATAGTAGATTTATTAACTGAAATAAATGACCATATTTTTCAAGAGCATTTTCAAGCCCCACTCATCAAACAAAATTATAACAAAATCGGCCAAGTTTACTACTTATTTAAATATAAATTTCTAAACCAATAAGATCAAATAACACCAAGTTATTATTATAACAGGCTCAATTATCTAGAGCTTGCTTTCAAAGAAGTCGAGTGGCTTATTAACGTCTCTGGGGTGCATTGTCTCTAAGTGCCCGCTTGGTGTAGCGGTTAGAACGCTCGGCCAGAGATCTACAAAGTGCCGGTTCGCATCACGAGTGATGATGTTTTAAAATTGTTTTATTTTAAAACTAAATAAAATGTTTTAAGTGCGCTTAAGGTAGAGTCTTATAAAGGCTATGTAGACTTATATAGTTTTATTATATATTTTTTGCACATTAATCTGAGTCCTCATCTGTTAGATCTGTTTAGTTTTTTTTTTCCTGCCGGCACGAATACGCGGCTCCATCCTTTTCCCGCCTATTCAGGGAGCCTACGGAGTGAGCGTTACTCGTGAGTAACCACATACTTTTAAAACCACATACTAGTATAGAAATATAACAAACAAAAATGTAAATAAAAAGTATCACTGAACATATATTGGGTCATATTTGTAAAAGAAAAAAAAAAAAAAGGAAAGAACAATAAGTTCATTATTCAAAGTTATTCAGATCAGTGTAAAGTTAGTGTGATTTTAAAAGTGCTTTAACTCCACCTGGCACAATCTCATCCTAGTGGAACAATCTGACTACATGTGCAGTGCCATGGAAAAGTATTTGCCCCTTCCTGATTTTTTTCTTTGCATATTTGTCACACTTGTATGGGTGGAATTTGACCTAAACACTTTATGAGGAAAAGACAAATTTGCCTTTTTGTTTGTGAGATATCATGAACATTTGGCAGGGGGTATCATCGTGATGCAGTGTAAGATCTACCACTCATCAGTGTAAACTGTAAGTGCAGCAGGTCAGTGATGATGAACCAGTGCCTGCTGATGATGACCAACACGTCTCCCCTGATCTACCAGAGCCAAGTGAAAAGAATCACAATCAAACTGAACAGGTAAGCTGGAATAAAATCAGTAGCAGCATTACCTCCTGCTAGTAATTATTATGGTAGACAATATGAATTAAAAAGTAATGCTGCTACTGATTTTATTTCAGCTTACCTGTTCAGTTTTATTGCCATTCTTTTTAAAATATTGTCTTTATAGATTTATATGTAGTTTGTCTTGATGTTCTTTCCTTTGTTTCTTTGTTTCACTAATATGACCCAATATATGTTCAGTGATACTTCAAATAATATGTTTAAATAGCATTGCTTTCCGTATTGTGTTATTTTTTTTATACTAGTAACTGGTGTTAAAATATATCTCTACATTAATGAGCCAGTGTATTATGATGTGGGCTGCTGTGGGCCAGAAAGTCCAGGGCCACTTTTTGGTCCCAGTCCGGCCCTGACTGAAAGTCTGAGGCATAAGAGCCTCAGATTGGGGAAGTGGGGACAGGTCCTGAATGTACAGGGGGAGGGTGAAAAATTTGCATTTGAATGTTGTCTGTCATTGTAAAGCACACACAGGACGCAGCAGTGGTTCTCAAACATTTTCTGTTATTCCCCACTTAAGGGAGTGGGAGAATTTTCAAGCCCCACTTGTCAAAAAATTAGAACGAAATCGGCCAAGTTTACTATTTATTGAAATATAAATTTCTAAACCAATAAGATCAAATAACACCAAGTTGAAAACATATAGAATACACGTGCAATTATTATAACAGGCTTAAATATTATTTAGTACAACAAAACTTCTCCGCGCTCTGGAAAACTTTATTAGACTACGTAGTAAAATAAAAAGGAGGATAACGATACCGGCTTTATATTAAATTAACAAATATTGTATTTGTAAATCATCAGCACTCGTGTTTTTGCGTTATTATAAATAATGAAATGCAGTAGGCTGTTATGGTCATTATAATTTTCTTTAATAATGATTCATTCTATTTTTTTTATTCTGATAGTTTACTCAATTTGCTTTTTGGTTATTTATATATTTAAATTGGGATGCCTTCTACTGTTACAAATTTAACTCTTGTCAAAATAATAAAAATGTTTCTTACAAGCCCTTGTGTTGTTGTTTGTGCTTTTGTTCTTTAATAATACAAATAATCAGATACAAACAGTCTTTCTAAACGAAAACTAACCAATGTTTTTTTTATTTTGCTCAGCATACTATAGAAAAAACAGCAAAAAAAAAAAAAAAAAAACATCGTGCCTGGTATAGGTTTAATATTCAGTGCGCACCGTTTGTACATTTGTTATTTTACAACTATATAAGAACACTCAGAAATACCTTTTATTTGGGGTTAAGTGACTGATGTGCCTAACATCTTTCAGCTGAGCCTCGTTTCACTGAATAATCCACCAGTATAATGACACACACACACACACACACACACACACACAGAGTCATCACTCCCCTAAATTTAAAGAATACAAACTGGTTGTGTGCGAGTTTGCTGTTTTTCCTATAGTATGCTGAAGCAAAATCAAAATAAAAATTTAATTTTGTTTTATTTTTATTTTGCTATAATTAAAATAAAAAAATTTAAAACAGTATCACGCAGGGATCGAACCCAGGTCACCCACATGAAACGCCGCAGACTTACTCGCTGCTCCGCTCAGACAATTAGAGACAACGCACCCCAGACTATTCAATTCAATTCAATTCAATTTTATTTATATAGCGCTTTTAACAATGGTCATTGTCTCAAAGCAGCTTCACAAAAATTAAAGAAATTTAACAAAAAAAAAAAATAAATAAAAAATAATAATAATAATAATTATAGAAAAGAAAATAATTGGAAGTGTGGATGTGTGAGAAAAATGTGCAGATAATAATAATAAGACGAATGAATGAAATTTCTCTGATGAGCAAGCCAAGGGTGGCGGCGACGGTGGCAAGGAAAAACTCCCTGAGATGGCATTAGGAAGAAACCTTGAGAGGAACCAGACTGAACAGGGAACATACACTATAAATAGCACCCATTCCTCCATACTGTTCTTTACAGATTTTCCTTATCATAACATGCGTTAGATCGTTTTTTTATCACTCTATACACAATACTTTGCTATTTTTATAGATGTTGAGCATCGTGAGCAAGCCCGAGATCATATTAACGTTAATTATTACCAGCCAGCATGAATAGGGCGACTCACCCTATTCACTAAGACTCTACCTTAAGCGCACTTAAAACATTTTATTTAGTTTTAAAATAAAACAATTTTAAAACATCACAACTCGGGATTCGAACCGGCGCTTTGTAGATCTCTGGCCGAGCGCTCTAACCGCTACACCAAGCAGGCACTTAGAGACAATGCACCCCAGAGACGTTAATAAGCCACTCGACTTCTTTG
Organism: Channallabes apus; assembly: GCA_030522415.1. Classification (NCBI taxonomy): domain Eukaryota; kingdom Metazoa; phylum Chordata; class Actinopteri; order Siluriformes; family Clariidae; genus Channallabes; species Channallabes apus. The sequence continues at coordinate 48,250,717 of CM060110.1, read as the reverse complement.
AAAGCAAGCTCTAGATAATTGACGAAGTAAGCCTGTTATAATAATAACTTGGTGTTATTTGATCTTATTGGTTTAGAAATTTATATTTAAATAAAACCCTACACACTTCTTTTCTAATTACACGTGATAAAATCTAAAGGCTCACTGTGTTAATATTTATTGTGCTTAAATTTGATCTTAATAAGATTTGATTTAATTTGAATTCTACATTTGTACTGTAATTTTAGTACTGTTATTATGAATTCGGTCAACTACAGTGTTTCACTTGATGTTATCGGCTACTACGTGTATTATTTAATGGAACGCGTCTCATTAATGCGGCAGAGAATGAACTAAGGCATGAGGCGTTATATAGTTATATAGCGGCACTCAGTGGTAAAAGCCAGCAAATGCACATGCCGAAATGCGGCGGCGACGGTAAATATGACGCTCCGATTAGGTGACCACTGTACAAACACACACATTGTTAATTCATGTCTTCTGATGATGTTGACTAATTTTTACGTTTTAAATAAGACATGTTGGCATATTCACAAATCAGGACATTTGCATAGTTAACACTATCAGGAAATTAAACTAATTTCAAGACCATTTAAACCGCGGCATGGCCATTCATTCATTCAATTCAATTCAATTCAGTTTTATTTGTATAGCGCTTTTAACAATTGACATTGTCTCAAAACAGCTTTACACAATCAAAAGAATTATTTAAGTTTGTATGGAATGTGAATGTGTATGAATCAAAATGTTCAGATAGTCCCTGGTGAGCAAGCCCGAGGGCGACAGTGGCAAGGAAAAACTCCCTGAGACGGTAATAGGAAGAAACCTTGAGAGGAACCAGACTCAACAGGGAACCCATCCTCATCTGGGTGAAACAGATAGCAGGAAATGATCTGCATTTATACAGTGTTAGGTTCAGCTAGTCCAGTAGTTATTCGAGACTCAGATAGACTTGTAGAAAGTTCCAGTCCTGAACTATCGAATTGTCAAGTCCTCAGAGAAACAGCTGACCACACCAGTCGAGGCCAGAACCATCTTCTAAGTAGATAGAATCATCCCCAGACACCAGGCGCATCCTAAAGAGACACACGGGGCATCCATGCAATGAGACGTCCAACCAGAACCGGGCACCAGGATGGATCAGACAGGTCCGGAGGGCAGAGGGAGTCTGGATCACTGGCAGCTCAGGAACCACATGTGTAGCTCGACAGAGAGAGAGAGAGAAAGAGTGAAAGGGGGAGACAGGGGGAGAGAGGAAAGAGAAAGAGGGGGAGGAAGAGAAGAGGAGGAGAGATTGCAATTAGGTATGGTCACAGTCACAATGTCTAATGTGAATGTATATTTACTGTAGAGTGCAAGCAGGGACTCCGGCAGGACTAACTATGACAGCATAACTAAAAGGGAGAGCCAGAAGGAAACACAAACATGAGGGCTCCCTGAGATGTAAAGCAAACAATCACCTCACCGTCAACAAACCTGAGTGATCAAATGAGACTGAGGAAGACAGCATCTAAACATACCAGTTCACCATAATACTCTACGTCCACGAGTCCCCCAGATCTGCTCCTTTACCTTATGGCAAATCTATTTATAAAATGTTTGGTTAAATAAATAGGTTTTGAGCCTAGACTTAAACACTGAGACTGTGTCTGAGTCCCGAACACTATTTGGAAGACTATTCCATAATTTTGGGGCTTTGTAAGAAAAAGCTCTGCCCCCAGCTGTAGTTTTCATAATATGCGGTACTGATAAGCAGCCTGCATCCTTTGACCGAAGTAGGCGTGGCGGATCCTACTCATTCATTCATTCATTCATTTTCTATACCGCTTAATCCTGTGTTCAGGGTTGCGGGGGACCTGGAGCCTATCCCAGGAGACTTCGGGCACTAGGCGGGGTACACCCTGGACAGGGTGCCAATCCATCGCAGGGCACACACACATACTACGGGCAATTTAGGAACGCCAATTAGTCTAACCTGCATATCTTTGGACTGTGGGAGGAAACCGGAGTACCCGGAGGAAACCCACCAAGCACGGGGAGAACATGCAAACTCCATGCACACAGAGACGGGAATCGAGCCTGGCCGGGGAATCTAACCCAGACCCTGGAAGTGCAAGGCGACAGTGCTAACCACTACACCACCGCGCCAGCTGCTGCATGGCCATGTCTTTCATTATTTTGTACCTGTTAAGACATTACAAAAACTATATAAGAAACTTTTAAAGCACGAATTTGGGCATCTCATTTCATCATTATGAAAATAACATGAAGCACATATACACATGTTCATTATGAAATATCTGTTGTAAAACAAAATAAAATTAAGCATTGGATAGCGTTTGCTACAGCATTGGAAACAATATTGTTTTAGGTTAACGGTTAACCTTATACACATTTCATTTGTACTTGGTCCGGCTTTTAGATAAAGTCCTTCCATGTGCCATCTGGCGGATATTCAGTGAAGCACAACACATTTATTTTAAATTCCTGAAGTCACGGCACGCTGCGCGCTAAATTGCGGCCTCTCGCGGGAAAACACGCGCAGTCTTAAAGGCGACATCTGTAGCATACAAGTCCTCATATGCTCTTTGTTTGGCCTTTGCCACCTCTACCTTCACCTTACGCTGCACCCCCTGTACTCCTGTCTACTCTCTTCAGTCCTCTCAGTATCTCTCTTCTTCTTAGTGTAGCGAATAACAAGGCACCCCCAAAGAGAGAGACAACAGTCAATGGATCACATGCCAGAGACCCTATCCCAGCATGCATAGCGCCATCCCGATAATCTTATCCGATCTTATCTGAGAATCGATCAGATATGAGCGTCTGTGAGACGAAGCTGCAATAAACTTCACAAGGCCAGATGCTTTGAAGTAGACCCCAAAACCAAGGGTGTAAATTTGCGATCCGGGAAACAAAGCAGACAGTTTTACAGCTTCACCCCAAGCTGTGGGGGAAGGGAGAACCACCAAGTCACATCTGGACACTATTTTAAACATCTTTAAAGTGTGCCAGTAGGGCAAAACGTATATACATATATTTACTCAGTATGTTTTATTCCTGTGTGTATGTTTGATTATTCTTCATAACTCTAAAGGTGTAATCAGCATTTACAAACCTTTTATTAGATAAAGGAAGGAATGAGTGTGTAAAATATGTAATGTTTGATGTCAATTTAAAGCTGGCTATATTCCAAGAATGTTCGTGAACAAGGGAAATTGGTAGCATGAACCGAGCTCATGCAAAATCACTTTATAAAAGGTATTAAAAATTCCAACCGGATGGGTCACACATGACAGCTGAAACGCCAGGCTAATTTAAGGACAAAAAGAGGAACCACGTGACGCGTGGCTGAGCCCCGCAACTACATCCGATTGGACCAATCGCCCATGGGACGGACTTACCCCGAAGGGACAAAAACCCTAAGGAGTAAGAGTTCAAAAAAGAGGGAAAAACATCACGACAGCAACCTACAACATCTTCCAAGCAGCTTGGGTTTCCGCACTTTCGGCGCTATGCCACTGCCGCTGCTGGAGTCATCCGCTCTTCAAGAACTCTCAACGAGACTTTGTGCCATAACTCCAAAGTCCCGCAACGAAGAAACCCTCAGGAGAAGTTCCAGAGCGCAGCCATTGGTAAACAGGCAACCAACGCCTCACCGATGGGCTTTCCTGACAGACGTCATCTCTACAACAGCGCCCCAACCAATCAGCAATGCTGTGATTCCCTTCGCTGGAGGCGAACCAACAGATGAGAACGAAACATAATGCAAGTAAACAAACAAAGCTGCATACCTTGCTGAAGTTGGTGCTCGTTTCATAACTGAACTGTAAGATTAAACCCAAGACTCTGCTCTTGTGACTTTCGTTGATCTAGTAAACAGTACTAGAATACTAGTACTAATCTAGGGCCAGGTGTAGCTCAGTGGTTAAGGCATTGGACTACAGTTCAGAAGATCCCAGGTTCAAATGACACAACCACCAAGTTGCCAATGTTGGGCCCTTGAGCAAGGCCCTTAATCCTCAACTGCTCAGATGTGTAATGAGATAAAAAAAAATGTAAGTCACTCTGGATAAGAGCGTCAATTATGCAAAGATAAGTGACAACGTAAGCCTTTTATAACAATTGCACGTGTATTTTATCTGTTTTTAACTTGGTGGTGTTTGATCGTTAAACTTGGCCGATTTCGTTATTATTTTGTTGACAAGTGGGGCTTGAAAATTCGCTCACCCCCTTAAGTGGGGAATGACAGAAAAAGTTTGAGAACCACTGCTGTAGGTCAACAGCACCAGTGGCGGTCGTTGTTAACCCGGGCCACAACCGATCCGGTATGGAAGTGATATTTGTGATTCGCATCATTGATTTGGCAAATGTTTTACGTCAGATGCCCTTCCGGACACAACCCTCTGCATTTATCCAGACTTGGGACTGGCACAAGAAGACACTGGATTGCGCCCCCCCATGGTTGCATTGTCCACCTTAGGAGGGATCAAATTGACCAATAATAATGAACCCCTTGGCTCTGAAAATGGCTCTGAATTCACTTCAAAAATCACTCCCTAGACTTTAACTGGGTTCGTACAGTGCACTCTATCAGACTGATTCAGCAAAAGTACTACCCCTGGCTCTTTCCTCAAGGCGTACTCAATTTGTCGTTTACACCCACAATGCTTATATCAAAAAGGACAGCCAGGCCTCCTGTCTGGACATTCATGGACACTATGGACACTACACACCTGCACATTAATGCACATTAATTTCATTTTTGCTTGTTGCACATAAACACGTTCCTACGTATTTGCACACTCCCCGGACATTTAAATCTTATTTCATCTCCACACTAAAGTTTTCTATTTTTTCCCATATTGGAACAGAAAAAATATGTTTTAAAAAATATATTTACCTTAGCTAAAGGTTTTCTATATTTTATTTCTTATTTTATTCTATATTTACTTCCTATTAATAATCTTTTTTTTAAGGTCACAGATCGTTGTTTAAGCATTTTACTGCATATCGTACTGTGTATGACTGTGTATGTGACAAAATTTTTTATAAAAATTTGAATTTGAATTAATTTGAACCTTTAAATGGACATGATTGGTAAAACTGTTTGGGAGCAATTAAGCACTTTTTTGGAATTTACAATATAATAGATTTTTGTCATAAGAATGATATATTATGTATTGTATAAATACTTTCCACCTTCACTGATGTTCAGCAAAACAACTCGTTTGAAACATTTTGGCAAACCTGAAATATGAGAGGAACCAGACTCAACATGTTTTGTTCCTTAGAGGTTCAGCTCATAACTCTAAGACTGAGACACAGACACATGCAGCTGATTAGCTTTACTAATTTATTGATAATTTTACTGTCAGTTTATTCATAACTTTACTGACAGTTACAGATACTGTAGGAAGCTCTGTCTGCTCAGGAGTTAACGTCAATGCTTTTAATTTTTCTTGGCGGATCTCCACACCTCCTTGCCGTCGTTGTCAATCAGAAGAATGCCATCGTTGCCCAAAGTCAGACGGCACATTTTGACTTTGGATTGAATTTGGCCGCTGGCCCACACGGGTTTGTCAGCTGTGTATATGACGAGGTTGCAGTCTCCTTGCATGATCAGGCGCTGGGCTTCTTTAATGTGACCTGTGTTGGATGCCCACACAGGCTTCCAGCCGTAAACCACAAAGTTTCCATCATCCTGAAACAAGAAGTAACAACTTGAAGTATTTTTTCTGATATCAGTTTAAGAAAAAAGCAAATAAGCCTCATTGTCTCTTTGTCTATTTTTATTCTACCTGAAACACTGCCTTGTAATCTCCATTGCTGGATAACAGATAGTCCCCTTTACGGAGCTCTTCGTTCATGGACAAGAAGTTCTTTTTCATGTTTCTGGAAAGAAAAGACAGAATTACTGTAAACAAACAACAATCAAACAAAACAAACAAACACAATAAGGTCTGTGTCTGGCATATAGTAAATCTTTCGCCTTTTAAAATCTAGTTCTTACAGATAATCATTTAGGAATAAAATCCTCCTGTAATGAGCTGCTGTGATACAGACTGATGTGGATTAAAATATCTCTTATCACCTGCAAGATTATTTTCTAAAACAGCTCATGCCTCTGTTTTCATTTTCTTACACAAAAGCAATTTATCACATAATCATTTTATACCTTAAAATTTCATGTTTTTTTAAAATACTGTAATTACATTTAAGGTTGTGGAAACACATTTTTGTGGTAACTAATGTTATAGCAGCTATAAACACTTATTCCCTCACCAGCCTCTCTTTATTCTCTCTTGAAGTTAATAAGAGAAAAACTGCCAGCGTGTCATTTTACTGAGAAACCACAAAGAAGCGTAAACTCCTCTGTCCTGAAGATTAAAGTTACAGCTTTACCTCTGACTGATACAAAGCACTGAAACTGGAGACTCCTTCCACTAATGTTACATAAACATCTTCTTACTTTTAGAAAACTTCATTATATTAACAATTACACATTTTATTAAATGCAAGTATATGTAGCCTCCATTGTTACTATGGAAAGGTAATGTGTAAGCGAGTGCATTAATATAAACCTGCACTACTGTCAGAGCTGATGTTGTAGAGAATTAATCAATCTGAATCCAACAGTTTGTAGTAAACTACAAAAGCTACTGAATCAGTGCATGTTTTCTCATTTTTAACATGTAAAGAAATAAAATTTGGTATAATTATTAAAAATGCAAATCATAATTATTAAAATGTATTGACATTCTATGTATTTCCTTGCTGATGGTGAAGTGTAATCAGTGTGACTCACCTGCACAGTGAGAGCGAGAGCGGAGAGAAGAATCAGTGAGCTGCTTTGGAGATCTGAGGATGAATGATGGGGTTTATATACACAGACTGAGACAATGTGCACAGTGTGTACTCTCATTGGCTGGGATTTTTTACAGACAAACCTTGCATATTTGCATAAATCCTCTGGGATTAATAAAGTTCTTTGAATCTTGTATTGAATCTTGAATAAATCATAAATGTCTGACCAAACAGAAATATTGTTGCTTAACCTGGATTTGACTGAATGACCAGTGACCAGTTCTTTGTTCTGCTGAACCTGGGCAAGTCACAATTATGATTGACACATCAACATTAGAGCAATAGACAGGTTTAAAGATAAACATGTGATTCACTGCATTAAAAATACTTTTAGATTTGCATTTACTCTGTAGTATAGAAATCAGTTTTTAGGTTCCACAAACTTTAATAAAATAAAATAAATTATGTGTCTTGAAGTATAGATTCTTCTAAGCACTTACTAGTACTTAATATTTAGTTTTAATAATTTTTATTTTATTTATGTAATAAATAACTTCTGAATAAATTCTGAAGAGAAGCACTGAAAAACGTTTCCCAAAAATAATGAACATACTAAAAGTCAATCATACAATAAGATGGTGAGACTAATCAGAAACACAACTTTAAGTATGATGGAAGTGAATAAGATGGAGAAGAAATGAAAGGGCTCAACTTCCAAAGCAACCACATCATTATCAAACCTGGTGAAGGCAGTGTTATGGCATACAGTGGAACCTCGGATTGTGAGTAACCTGGTTTGCAAGCATTCTGCAAGACGAGCAAAAATGTATAATAAATTTTGTGTTGATAAATGAGCGAGTCTTTATATATGAGTATCGAGTATCATATGGCATATGCATATTCTCCCCCCGAAACCCCCCGGCTTTTAGTGCGGAGTGAGTGCGTGTGTGTGCTCCAGAGCTGGCCTTGGCACACATTCTATTTTACTGTTCTCACCACTTCCACTGTTCTTACCGCTTCCCTCAGGCCGGAGATACACACACACACACACACATACATATATATACAGACACAGAGAGACTGAGGAGAAGCTTCTTGTAGCAGACTATTCGGGCTCTGAACCAAAACAACAATAAGGACTACATTGATTGGGCTTGCTTATTGTGGTTCACACAATTCACAAACACACACACACACACACACACACACACACACACACACACACACACACACACACACACACACAAATACACTTGCACTTTACAGAGAATCACACTGCTGCTGATAGAATCATACTACTGTGGTCATATACACACCATGTTTTAAACGTTGCCACCAGGAGGTGTTATGAACCAGAGTCATATAGGTATGAAAATAAATGTATTGGATAACATGTTTTTTTTCCCTACTTTGGATTTGTTGTATGCTTTGAGTGTTGTGTGTGTGTGTGTGTGGGTGGAGTTATAGGAGACCTCATGTGACCTGCCCATTAAAATAGATTGAAGCAAGCTGATTGGACAAGCTGGGATCCCCATGTTAAAAACCCACCACTTGACAGCTCTCTCTCTCTACCTCTCTACCTCTACCCTGCCACTCCCAACTAAACTGTTTGCGTTTGAACATTGATTAATGTGATGTGAAGTTAAAAAGTGCAGTCTGAGCTGTGACCAGAATTGAGTAACAATTTTGGAAACTGTAGTTGTGTAGTTAACTAGTGAAAAATAAATCACTGTATATCTTGAGCACTTTGTAGCCTCTGTAGGAGTGAGAAGCCCCTTTTATTTTTACCTTTGTATTTTTCTACAGTTTCTTGTCTAGGAAGTTAGGTTAGACAAGTTTGTATTTTATTTTGTATTTGATTTTGACTAGGCAAGCCTAGGGCGCGGTAGAGCATTTTTGTTTGTTGTTTAGGGCATTGCTCAACTCTGAGTCTAAATAAAGGCTACATTTACTTGGGAGTGGGAAGGTGGTGAGAGGCCTAATTATATTATGCCCATTACACCCCTAGGTAGAGGTCGTAACAACACACACACACACACACACACATACACACACACACGTACTAATACACTTGCACTTTACAGAGAATCACACTGCTGCTGATAGACATATCGTATAATTTTATACTTATATTACTGCTTTAAACATTAAAACATTTATACTGCACACTTTCATTTTGTAAATTTTGTTCCTGTGTAATTTAAATTATAATTTGTAATTTAAATTATACCCTGTCCAGGGTGTACCCCGCCTAGTGCCCGAAGTCTCCTGGGATAGGCTCCAGGTCCCCCGCGACCCTGAATAGAAGGATAAAGCGGTATAGAAGATGAATGAATGAATGAATGAATTTAAATTATATTAAAAAATATATTATTTCATTGCAAATTCTCCATTTAATTTAATTTCCCCCAAAGGGTCTGTGTGAATGGAGTTTGCATGTTCTCTCTGTTCTTGATGAGTTTCCTTTGGGTAATCCAGTGTAGGGAATATTTGATTTTTAGTGTGTTTCATGATATTCTGTGTGCGTGACAACAGAATGTTTTTTTTTTCTCTTACCTTGACACTGTCAAGATGGACTAACCTGAGGTGACCAGAAGACGTAGCTTTAGCGGTTAGCCCAATGTAGCGTGGAGGATAAACCCAAACGCGGAAGGAAGCGAGCAGGCAGGATAACCACGCGATTTAGTTTAAGGACTCTCACAAAAACGGAGCAAGGGAAAAACACAAATTTAACCCGCGTCCTAGAAATACACACACAATAGCAAAAAACAACGGAACCAACATGTGAGTACTCACGGTTTGCTGAAACGACAACTGGAGCTGACATGGGCCGAACTCAATGACTGAGCGGTAAGCCATCGTTTGTTTACCTCTTTTATACTTCCTGGTTTTGCGCCCGTCTTACTTCCGGGTCCTAGTGCCGGGCGCAGATTGCGTGTGCATGACAGTACCCCCCTGTCCAGGACTGGCTCCTGACGGTCCTGGGGCGGAGGATACCCTGTGACGGTAGTCCCGAATTAGCTCCGGGTCGAGAATGAACCGGGCCGGGATCCAAGATCGCTCCTCGGGGCCATAGCCCTCCCAGTCCACCAGGTATTGCATACCTTTGCCCCGAGGGCGCGAGTCGAGGATTCGGCGTACGGTGTAGGCGGGACCGCCGTCGATGATCCGGGGAGGAGGAGCTGGGGGGGTGGGTGGAATCATGGGTGATGTGATGAAGGGCTTGAACTGGGACAGGTGGAAGACTGGATGGATCCGGAGCGCCGCAGGCAGCTGGAGCCGGTAGGTGACAGGGTTGATACGGTGGGTGATGCGATAAGGGCCAATGAATCTGGGGGAGAGTTTCTTGGATTCAGTGTGGAGATGTAAATTCTGTGTAGACAGCCAGACTTTGTCACCTACGTGGTACAATCGTCCCGGTGGGTGTCGACGGCGGTGTTGGGTGATGTAGCGGGTGTTGGCTTGTTGTATGGCTGCGTTGGCGAGGCGCCATACCCGTCGACACCTGCGGACCAACTGGTGGGCCGATGGTACATCAACCTCCGGTTCTTGGTGTTCGAACATCGGAGGTTGGAAACCGTAGCACACCTCAAAGGGGCTTAACTTGGTGGCGGTGGAGACGTGAAGATTGTGAGAAAGTTCAGCCCAGGTGAGGTGGCAGGCCCAGGAGCGCTGACGATCTGCCACGAAACACCTCAGGTAGCGCTCCAGCTGTTGGTTGGTCCGCTCCGTCTGACCATTAGTTTGGGGGTGGTAACCGGATGAGAGACTGCAAGTGGAGTTGATCAGACGGCAGAAGGCCTTCCAGAACCGGGCAGTGAACTGGGGCCCTCTGTCCGAGACGATGTCCTTGGGGAACCCATGCAGGCGGACTACGTGCTCTAATATCAGCTCGGCTGTCTGTTTAGCTGACGGGAGTCCGGAAAGGGCCACCAAGTGCACAGCTTTGGAGAAACGGTCCACGATGGTGAGGATGGTGTCTTTATCTTCTGAGACCGGCAGGCCCGTGATGAAGTCAACGGCAATGTGCGACCAGGGCCGGCGGGGAACAGGGAGTGGTTGGAGTTCCCCGGGTGTTGGTCGATTGGTGCTCTTAGCCCGGGCGCACACTGGGCACGCCTGGACGAACTCGTCGATCTCCTTTGCCATGGATGGCCACCAAAAGGCGCGTCGGATGAAGTGTAGGGTGCGTTGTGTAGCTTGGTGTCCAGAGATGGGGGTGGAGTGTCCCCATTGTATGACCTCGCTCCTCATTGCGTTGGGTACGTAGAGTCGTCCAGGCGGCACGCCTGCCGGTTCGTTCTCCGAAGCCTGTGCTTGGCGCACCCTTGTCTCCAGTTCCCAACGGAGTGGGGCGATAATCTTGGATGATGGTAGGACAGGCGCGGGATCCGCCCGGGGGGTGTCCTCTTCGTGTTGCCGTGAGAGTGCGTCGGCTTTGATATTTTTGGACCCCGGGCGGTAGGAAAGATGGAAATTGTAATGTTCAAAGAACAGAGCCCACCGCGCCTGTCTGGGGTTCAACTGCTTGAGATTCCGGATGGTGATGAGGTTTTGGTGGTCGGTCCAGACGATAAATGGTTCGCTGGCGCCCTGGAGCCAGTGTCGCCATTCTTCCAATGCCCACTTTATGGCCAGCAGCTCGCGGTCCCCCACCCCGTATCGCTGCTGAGTGGGATCAAACTTTTTGGAGAAGAAGCTACAAGGGTGTAGCTTCTGGTCTGGACCTCGTTGAGAGAGAACGGCCCCGGCGCCCACATCCGAGGCGTCCACCTCCACAACGAATGGTTGGTTGGCATCTGGATGAAGAAGGATGGGAGCGGAGGTGAATCTGTGACAGAGTTCGTGGAAAGCGGAGATGGCAGTAGAGTTGAGTTGGAAGTGATGAGAAGAGGGTTTGGTCAGAGCGGTTAATGGGGCTGCAACCGTACTGTAGTCCCGGATAAAGCGACGATAGAAGTTCGCAAACCCGAGAAACCGTTGAAGTTGCTTGAGGGTCTTGGGTAGGGGCCAATGACACACAACTTCGAGTTTCTGCGGGTCCATGGCCACACCCTGGGGCGAGATGACAAAACCCAGGAACGTGGTGGAGTGCTCGTGAAAAGCACACTTTTCCAACTTACAGTACAGTTGGTGGGCAATTAATCTCTTCAGTACCGCTCTGACGTGTTGAACATGTTCTGTAGGGGTATGTGAATATATAAGAATGTCGTCTAGGTAGACGAAAACCCACCGGCCGAGCATATCTCTGAGAACATCATTTATGAAGTGTTGGAAGGCTGCAGGTGCATTGCAAAGTCCAAATGGTATAACGAGGCTTTCATAGTGTCCTGTGGGGGTGATAAAGGCCGTCTTCCACTCATCGCCCTCTCTGATGCGCACCAAGTTGTAGGCGCTCCGGAGGTCCAACTTCGTGAAAATGGTGGCGCCAGAGAGGGCGTCCAGGGCAGAGTTGGTAAGAGGCAAAGGGTGTCGGTTCTTAATCGTGATGTTATTGAGCCCCCGATAATCGACACATGGGCGTAGTTCGCCGCCTTTTTTCTTCACGAAGAAGAACCCCGCGGCAGCGGGTGATGAGGAGGGCCGGATGGTACCATGACGTAGGGCGGAAGACACATACTCCTCCATCGCCCGTGTTTCAGAGGTGGACAAGGAGTAGAGATGGCCGCGGGGAGGGATGGAACCCGGCTGAAGGTCTATCGCCAGGTCGTAAGGGCGATGAGGTGGTAGGTGAGTAGCCCGTCGCTTGCAGAACGCTTCAGCCAGGTCCTGATAGGCGACAGGGATGGCGTTGGTGTCGACGTCGGGGGCCTCGGACTCCCTAGAGCACGTCCCAGCCGGAGCCCGTAGGCAGAGTTCGGAACAGGTCGGACCCCATTGTAAGACCCGGTTTTGGGTCCAAGAGATTAGTGGATCGTGCTGTAGAAGCCACGGGTGCCCGAGTATGATGGGTGGAGACGAGACGGAGGTGAGGTGGAACTGAATCAGTTCGTGGTGATGGTCGATGATGAGGGTGATGGGTTGAGTCTGGGTGGTAATGGGGCTGGAGGAGAGGGGCCGACCGTCTACTGATGTAATTCGAACAGGCTGGGATAACGCTTCGGACTTTACCCCCAGTTCTTTGGCATAGGAAGAGTCAATGAAGTTGCCTGCGGCCCCGGAGTCGATGAATGCAGTACTTCTGACCCGTTTGTGGCCAAACTGGAGGGATACCTGTACCGTGAGACGAGAGACGCTAGGTGTCGTGGCGGAGAGGTGAAGGTGACCCGGTGAGCAGCTCCCATCACTCACCGGGTTTGAGCGTTTCCCTGGCGACGTGGACATATGGCTCTGTGATGTTCTGCTGAACCGCAATAGGCACAGAGCCCTTCTCTGAAGCGTCGTTCTCGTTCTGCAACGGTCAGGGATGCGCGCCCTAATTGCATGGGTTCCCCGGCTCCCGTGTCAACCACGGCAGGAGGTGGAGAACCGACATGTCCATAGGTGGTATTGGTAGCGGGACTTGATGGTCGTGGAGGGGTGAAGGCGAAGGTGGGTGCTGGCGGCAAGGTTCTAGGGGCTGGCCTCGGGCGAGAGATGAGGCGTTGGTCAATTCGGAGGGCGAGTTGGATTAAACCCTCCAACGTGGCAGGAAGCTCTCGCCCGACTAGTTCGTCTTTTATCCTGGAAGCCAGTCCCTCGTAGTAGGATGTCCGGAGCGCTGTGTCTCCCCAGGTGGTCTGGACGGCGAGTGTTCGGAATTCGGCGGTGTAGTGACTCACAGACGATCCTCCCTGCCGCAGGTGATAGAGCTTTGTGTCGGTCTCCACCTCGCCCGCAGGGTGTTCAAAAGTTAATCTGAGTTGGTGGGTGAACTCATTATATGAGTGGGCGGTGTCTGTGTCTGCCCGAAGAACTGCCGTGGCCCACTCTGCTGCCTGCCCTTTTAGCAACGAAACGAGAAGAGCAATGCGAAGGCGATCGGTGGAGTACTTGGTGGCATTAAACTCAAACACCAGATCGAGAGCTGTTAGAAATACGCTGCACTTCCCGTCCGTGCCGTTCCACTTCTCTGGTAGAGAAAGAAAAACATCAGAAGGAGGAGGGGGGGGGGGATGTGGCTCCGCGGCCCCCGCGGCGTGCGATCGAGCAGTGACGTCATCAACAGCTGCGCGGAGATTCGCATTCTCCCGCCGGAGCTCAGCGACCTCGCGGCGGAGGGAAGCGAGATCCCCGGTTAGCTGATTGATTAACGCCGCATGCTGATCTACAACGCCGCAGAGACTCGCATAATCCGCTGGGTTTACCGCGGAGGGCTCAGTCATTCTGTCAAGATGGACTAACCTGAGGTGACCAGAAGACGTAGCTTTAGCGGTTAGCCCAATGTAGCGTGGAGGATAAACCCAAACGCGGAAGGAAGCGAGCAGGCAGGATAACCACGCGATTTAGTTTAAGGACTCTCACAAAAACGGAGCAAGGGAAAAACACAAATTTAACCCGCGTCCTAGAAATACACACACAATAGCAAAAAACAACGGAACCAACATGTGAGTACTCACGGTTTGCTGAAACGACAACTGGAGCTGACATGGGCCGAACTCAATGACTGAGCGGTAAGCCATCGTTTGTTTACCTCTTTTATACTTCCTGGTTTTGCGCCCGTCTTACTTCCGGGTCCTAGTGCCGGGCGCAGATTGCGTGTGCATGACAGACACAAGCTGCACTTTCAATAAACACATCCTATAGTAGTTTATGTTAAAGGTCGTAAAACTGTTGAACGCTCGTGAATGCAGAACTACTCCCAATTTTCTGTTCTTCTTTACCTTATCTTTTATAAACATTCCAGACGAGATGTGTAGATGTGGTCATGTTATTTCACTAGTTTTGACGCGTAGCTTTAGTTTGATCATTTACTCACAAGAATTTCTTTGTCTTGGTATTTTATTTTCAGCATCAAAGATTCAACACTTCATACAGTTGTCTTGAGTAAATCCACTGTGGTTACAACACCTGTTGCTGTATCGAATGGTTCAATGTTACCTTATAACAACAGCTTTGTTATATCTATCTCATTGCGTTTAGCTCATGGTCAAAAGCTTGTGTTTCCGTAGCCTTCCGCATCTAAACTGAACTTTATATCATACGATAGTCATACAAATACATGTAATAGTGGAATGACATCACAGAACAACTCACGATTGTCAAAATGGATGCTTAACTAACACATTCAGAGCTTATGGCTTATGTAATAAACTTAATGCTTAATTCTTAACTAATGAATAGAATAAGGTAGAATGAAATGAAGTAAAACAAACAAAATAAAATAAAATAAACACAACAAATTCTGCAGATTCATCTTACATAACAAACGTGTTATGGCTCTTACATTCCAGCCCCTAATTGACAGGCAGGAAGACTGACAATTACAATTTTGTGTGTGTGTTTTTTTTGTAACGACATGAAATTAAACATTCTTAACCTTCAAAAACTTTTTACATTTTTTAAATCTATAATATTTATCTCAGGTGTTTATATTTGCGTATCAGGTTTCATAACAGATTATAACACATTTAACAGTCTGTTTCACATATGAGGCACAGCTTGTCAATGGGTCTTTCCAGCTAACACACGTCTCACAAGCCCCCCTTTGTCGGGGAACACTTTCGTGATTCGTCCGATAACCCATGAATTTCTTGGAGAAGACTCATCAATTATTAAAACTATATCTCCAATCGAGAGGTTTTTTCTCTCTTGAAACCATTTTTGACGTTCCTGGAGCAAGGGCATTCACGCACCCATCGCTTCCAGAACAGGTCTGCCAGATATTGAGTCTGCTTCCACCTGCGACGTGCGTAGATGTCTTCCTTCTTAAAGAGCCTAGGAGGCAGGTTTTTTTCAGTAGCAGCAGGTGATTGGGCGTCAGGGGTTCCAGATCTGTGGGATCTTCAGAGACGGTAGTGAGGGGTCGGTTGTTCATTATCACCTCCACTTCACACATGAATGTATACAAACTCTAATCATCCAGTGTTTGTTCTTTCAGTACTGATCTCAAGATTTTTCTAACTGATCTAATCTGCCTTTCCCATATTCCACCAAAGTGAGAACCAGAAGGTGGATTAAATGTCCACTGTATACTCTTTTGCATAAGGCAGCTTTCAATTTGTGCCTGGTTCCATTGCTGAATTGCCTCGCGCAATTCGGTCTCTGCGCCTGTAAGGTTCATTCCATTGTCGCTTCTAATGCTTGACACTTGACCTCTCCTACTCACAAAGCGTCGAATGGCATTCACGCATGAGTCTGTGTCAAGCGAATGAGCGATTTCAATGTGCACGGCTCTTGTAGTTAGACAAGTGAAAAGTATTCCATATCTTTTAACGTTACTTCTGCCACGTTTGACCTCGAAGGGTCCGAAGTAATCTACTCCCACATTAGTGAAGGGTGGGTGGTCTGGTGTTATTCTCTCACTTGGCAGTTCTGACATTTTTTGCTCACATGTTTTAGCTCTTAGCTTTTAGTGAGAATTTCTTCCTTAGAATTTTGAGTGTCTTTGAGTGAACTTAATGATTTTGTTTCCTGCTCTTGTTAGATCTTGAGCTGTTAGAGACTTGTGATTTTCTGTCTTTGGGTTATCTTGTGTTTTGACCCTTTCTGTTTTTTGTTTGAGCATGTCTCTGATGCGAAGGATCCAGGCAACGGATCTTTTTAACTTGTGCCAATCGGAGTGATAATTAATTAGTTTGCTCACTGCGTCTGTGCCTTCTGTAGTGCTCACAATGTTCACTGAAGCTGAGAGCTTAATTTCATCATCATTTTCTTTTATTGATGTGTCATGAATATTTTCAGGCCAGTTACACTGTGCTTCTTTGAGAACGGAAGGGCCGTGAATCCAGGTGACGTTTTTCATGAACTTTTCACAGGTTACCCCGCTGGAGGCAGAATCAGCTGGGTTTTTTGTGGTATTAACGTAGCTTTGTCTTGGTTGACTCTCTTATAGTGGCAATTCTGTTAGCCACAAAGGTCTTGTAAGAGCCATATCGTACTTGTTATGAATTTGTTGTTGTGTTTATTTTATTTTACTTATTTGCTGTTATTTCATTTATTCTACCTTGTTCTATTCAGTAGTAAAGCATTAAGCATTAAGTTGTTACATAAGCCATAAGGCACCTGAGGCTCAAGGCCGCACAGAATTCATAGCTAAGGTGGGTCGCTGGATAGCGGACACCAAGGACACTAAGAGCCACTCTGTGACGTCGCGACAACGCAAAGATGTCTCGCCGGGCTCAGCGTGTCACTGATAACGGCAGCAGTCCAAAAGGTCTGTAATTTCTACATCATCCTCAGCCCGAATAAAGAAAGAAGAAGCTGAAAGAGCAGCGCTGTTGGCAAAGGCTGCAACCTTGGAAGAACGTCTCCAACTAGAAATAGAGGAAGCACAGCTAAAGGCGCAACTAAAGGCGAAAAAAGAACGTCTGGAAACCAAAACAGCGCTCGCTATGCATGATGCCAAATTAAGAGTGCTTCAACGTCAAGATCGCAAATACGACAGCCGATCGCCCAAGAGCAAGAGCGCACTCATTGAATCGAGCAGCGCGCGTCAGAGCAGCGTGTGCCCGAGCAGCGCGCACTCTCACCCTTCCAACTCAACATGCAACAGCCGAGCGCAGCCTGCAAACAAGACCGCACTCATTGTGTAGATGCGGTTGGCTTATTTCACTAGTTTTGACGCGTAGCTAATGTCTTAAAGTTTCACTCACATGACAGAAGTCCGATCTCTTTGTCTTTTGTCGTTTATTTGTCAGCATCAAAGAATCAACACTTCATACAGTCGTCTTGAGTAAATCCACTGTTATTACAGACACCAGTTGCTGCATCTTGCAAATCTCTGAGTTTTACAACAACCTGTTTGCTGTATCTTGTAGATTACAATCTTGGCTTGGGTATCTAACAACACTCTTGTTGTTTCTTACTTTCCCAGCTTACGTTAGCTTACGGTTACAACAACCTCGTTGCTGTATTTTACATTTCTAGCTTACCGGGAGCTCTCACTAGCTGACGGTCTAAAGCTTGTGTTTCCGTAGCCTTCCCAATCTATACTGAGCTTTCTAGCATATCACAGTCACACAAATGCATGTAATAGTAGAATGACATCACAGACCAACCTACGATTATCAACTTATGATGCATAACTAAGAAATTTAAAGCTTATGGCTTATGTAACAACTTAATGCTTAATGCTTTACTAATGAATAGAACAAGGTAGAATAAATGAAATAACAGCAAGTAAAATAAAATAAAATAAACACAACAACAAATTCATAAAAAGTGCGATATGGCACTTACATTCCAGCCCCTAATTGACAGGCATGGAGACTGACAATTACAATTTTGTGTTTTTTTTTTTTTTTTGATAAAGCCATGAAATCAAACATCCTTAACCTTCTAAAACATTTTAAATCTTTTAAGTGTGTAATATTTATCTCAGGTGTTTACGTTTGCATATCAAATTTCATAACATATTACCACACATTTAACAGTCCATTTCATATATGAGGCACAGCTTGTCGATGGGTCTTTCCAGAGTGTTGGTCTTGGTTTTAACTAACACACGTCTCACCAGTCCCCCTTTGTTGGGGAACACTTTCGTGATTCTTCCCATGACCCATGAATTTCTTGGAGAAGACTCATCAGTTATTAAAACTATGTCTCCAATCGAAAGTTTTTTTTTGTTTTGAAACCACTTTTGCCGCCCCTGGAGCAAGGGCAAGTATTCACGTACCCATCGCTTCCAGAGCAGGTCTGATCGATGCTGGATCTGCTTCTCCCTGTGACGTGCATAGATGACAAATCCAGGTGGCAGGTTTGGCTGTTTTTTCATCAGCAGCGGGTAGTTTGGTGTCAGAGGTTTCAGTTTGGGCGAGCAGCTGTTTCTTTTCACAGACGCCTTTCGTTTTTGCTGTGTGCGAATTCCCTGTTTGAATTCTGCTGCTGCTTTACCCTTTTGCAACGTGAGAAGTTCTTCCTTAAAATTTTGTCTTTGAGGGAACTTAATGATGTCGTTTTCTGCTCTTGTTAGGTCTTGCGCTTTTAGAGACTTGTGATTTTCTGTCTTTGGGTCATCTACTTGTGTTTTAACCCTTTTTGTTTTTTGTTTCAGCATGTCTCTGGTGCGAAGGCTCCAGGCAACGGATCTTTTTAACTTGTGCCAGTCAGAGTGATGATTAATCAGTTTACTCACTGCGTCTGTGTCTGTGCATTTTGTAATGCTCACAATATTCACTAAAGCTGAGAGCTTAACTTCATCAGCATTTTCATCAAAATTTTCTTTTATTGATGTGTCGTGAATATTTTCAGGCCATTTGCACTCTGCTTCTTTGAGAAGGGAGGGACCTTGGATCCAGTTGACATTTTTCATGAACTTTTCACAGGATACCCCCCTGAAGGCAGAATCAGCTGGGTTTTGTGAGGTATTAGCGTACCTCCATTGCTGTGACTTGGTTGACTCTCTTATAATGGCGATTCTGTTGGCCACGAAGGTTTTAAAACGAAGTGTTTCGTTATCAATGTATCTCAAAACAGTTGTACTGTCAGTCCAGAACATAGAGTCCAGCAATTTCAATTCTAGCTGTTTTTTCAACATTTTGTCATTTTTTACAGCGACCACTGCCGCAGTCAGTTCCATTCGTGGAATGGTGGTTTGTTTCAGGGGTGCTACACGGGAATTCCCCATCATGAATGCACAATGTGTAGGTCCATCAGCGTTTACTAACCTGAGGTATGAGACAGCTCCGTATCCCATTTCACTTGCATCCGAGAAGTGATGGAGTTGTGCTGTAGCTGTAACTCCGAAGTCGGCTGGTTTTATGCACCTTGCATTGCTGAACTCGGACAGTCGGTGCAGCTCTTGCAGCCTGGTTTTCCATGCAGTTGCAAACTGCTTGGGAATGTCATCATCCCAGGCAAGTTTTTCTTTACATAACTGTTGCATTGGGATTGTAGCTGGCAGTATGGCAGGTGGGAGAAAGCCTAACGGGTCGTATGTTGAGCCAGTGACTGACAGAATTCCTCTTCTTGTCACAGGTCGTTCCTTTAAACTAATCTTAAACGTGAACATGTCTGAGTTAATGCACCACAGCACCCCCAGAGCTCTCTCTATGGGCAGTGCATCTTTACTCAAGTCTAAGTCTCTCATGTCTTTGATCCTTTCACTCTCGGGAATGACAGTCAGTAGGGCACGGCTATTGCCTTTTACATTTAACAGGTGAGCGTGCGCACTGCTCGGGCGTGCACTGCTTAGACGCGCGCTGCTGTCTGCATTTCGGTTGTTGGGCATTTGAAAGGATGCTTTCTTAAGTGGGAGGTCGATGTGGGAGTGATTATTTGTGAACTGCAAGGAGTTATTACACATTTGTTCTACACTTTCAATGCAGATTCGGTTAACTGTAGCGGTCACTAGTTTGTCGGGTTCTCGGTGAAGCCCGGCCACAGTCCATCCGAGAGCACTCTGCATCGCGTATGGCCCTCTATGCCTGCTATTGATTATTCGCTTAGGTTCTGTGAGTTCGTGCTCTTTATATCCTATGAGAATTTCGACTCCCGCGCTAATCTGGGGCAGTTTTACTTCACTGAGGTATGGCCACTTATCGATGTCATGCTGTTGTGGAATGTTTGCCACTGTAACTGGCATAGTCTTTTGTGTGAAGACGTTGGGAAGTTCCATAAAGTTGTTTTCTTCCAGGCCACTGATCTCCAAATCATTGGGCATGTAGCTATCTACTAGTTCTGAGGAGTTCATAGTGCTCAGCCGTACCTTAACTCTTTTGCCTCGTGCATTTAGTCGCCTTGATAATGACTTTGTACAGAATGTGGAGGAACTGCCTGGGTCTATAAAGGCATACACTTCTGCAATTTTGTCACCTTTCTTGGACTTTATTTTGACAGGTACTATGGGGAGGATCCAATTGCCTCCAGCCCCGGTGAGCGCACTTAATTCGTGACTCGCTACAAATGGTGTATGTTGTGTGTGACTTTCGGTTTCGTTCTCGTCAGCGCGTGTAACTGGCTGCGCCGTGTCTTGCACTGCTCTGTGTAACATGCGCGGATGTGGCTTTGAACACAGCGAACATACAATTTTTCTAGTGCAGTCTTTCCACAAGTGACCCTTTGTTAAACATCCGAAACAGAAACCGTTTCTTTTTAAGAATTCTACTTTGTCTTCGTGGGTCTGATCGTTAAATTTGACGCACTCGTCTAAGATATGGTCCTTTTTACAATATGCGCATGGCTTAGTGAAAGCGCTAACAGCTGACGTACCGGCATTCTTCATTGTAATCGAGTCTTTGTGGATTTTACCAACCTGTCTGACGTCGGTTGCGAAGCTGACCCTGGCATTCCCTTCTCTTCTTGACTTGGGTCCTTGCGGGGATTTGTTAAAGTGTCCTTTGTCGCTGGTTGAGGCGTTCAGGTTTCCGAAGATTGGGTTTGAAATTACTTTAGCTCGTTGGTCTATGAACTCAGCTAGCTGCTTAAATTTGGGTCTTGTCTGACTAAGCTCTTCAAGCTTGTACACCTGGTCCCTCCATCTCTTACGCAACTCGTAGGGCAGTTTTGAAGTAATGGTCTGCATGTTGGTAGCGTTATCTAGCTCCTCCATGTGGTCGATGCTTGACATGATGTTGTGACAGGATGCTAGAAACACGGAGAAAGCACTTAACGACTTTCCATCCTCTGACTTTATTACCGGCCAACTGGCTATCTTTTGCATCAGCGTGTTTGCAATTTTTCGTTTATTTCCAAATCTGTCCTGCAACAGTCTCATTGCCTCTGCATAACCACACTGATCTGGCATAAGCTGACAGCTCATAACGAGGTCTCTAGCCTCTCCCTCAGTAAACTGCTCAAGATAAAACAGCTTATCAGCATCACTATCTGTTTTGTCAACAATAACATGTTTGAATGCTTTCATGAAGGACGTAAACTCAAGAGGGTCACCATGAAACACAGGAACATTGCGTTGAGGTAAAAAGGATTGCCTTTGGCATTTCATGAGCATTGCTATGATGTCAGCCTGCTGTTGCATCATGCTCTGTGATTCTAAAGTATACATGTCATGGCGGGTGTATTTATTGTCTTGGGTAGACCCTTCATTTAAAGTACTTTTCAATTTTGGTTCAAAACTTACTGGTACGCTTGGATGGGCTGTCTTGAAACGTGATGGCAGTCCGAGGTTTTCTATCGACGCGCTGCTCCCGTAAAGTTTGTTGTATTCCAGTTTGGGAGCGCGTGCGCCACTTGGTTCGTTGAAGGTGCTCTCTCTTACCGGCTTTCGGCGGCTGTCGTATTCAGGTTTGCGGCCCGTCCTAGGCGGGCTGCTCGAGCGCGTGCAGCTCGGGTCGATGACTCCGCTCTTTGATGCAGGCTGTCGTGTTTCACAACTCTGATAAACCTGTAATTCAGCATCGACAACTGCGAGCGCAGTTTCTAATTCCAACCTTTCTTTATCAGCTTTTAGTTGCTCTGCCTTAGCCTTTAATTCTGCTTCTTTTGCCTTTAATTCTGCTTCTTTTGCCTTTAATTGTGCTTCCTTCTGTTCTAACGCCCGCCGTTCTGCTAAGGCTGCTGCTTTAATCAACAAGGCTGCTCTGTTGGCTTCCGCTTTCTTTATTAGGGCTGAGGATGATGTAGAAGTTACAGACCTTTTGGATGCTGCCGTCGCTACGCTTCCGTGTCTGCTAGAGGCAGACGTCTTAAACTCCACCATTGACACGCTGTCATCTGGCATAATTCCATCGTCGTCCGTTTGGGACATCATGAAGCGGCTCTTAGTTTCCTCAATCCACAACTCTACTTTTTTCCTAAATTCTGTGCAGCTCAGTATTTTAAACTTGTAGTTTTGCAGATCATGCTGGCGTTCTTCTTCGTTTAGGTGCGATCGCACCTGTCTATTGCTTTCAACACATTCCTTTAGCAGCCCTATAAAGTC
This sequence comes from Channallabes apus, assembly GCA_030522415.1. Classification (NCBI taxonomy): domain Eukaryota; kingdom Metazoa; phylum Chordata; class Actinopteri; order Siluriformes; family Clariidae; genus Channallabes; species Channallabes apus. Next base: position 48,227,955 of record CM060110.1, on the reverse strand, counting down.
AGTGTAGTACTTAGTTTCAACGTCATGCACATTGCATGGATTGTACATGAGCAGCTGCATTTCGTCGGATAGTGCAGTCAATTGACTCCACTTTTCGCTTCCGGTTTCTTTCATTTTCTGAAGCTTTATTTTCGAATCCTCGTCGATGAGCGCCGTCTCACGCTCAGACCCGGCTGTGGCTGGATTCATCTCGCCGTCGGCCGTAGTGAAGCGCGGAGCACTCAAATCCTCTTCCATTTCGATTTCAACAGTTACTTGTTTTCGTTCAAACAGCGGAAAAGCTTTAGACTTTTGTAGATGCGGTTGGCTTATTTCACTAGTTTTGACGCGTAGCTAATGTCTTAAAGTTTCACTCACATGACAGAAGTCCGATCTCTTTGTCTTTTGTCGTTTATTTGTCAGCATCAAAGAATCAACACTTCATACAGTCGTCTTGAGTAAATCCACTGTTATTACAGACACCAGTTGCTGCATCTTGCAAATCTCTGAGTTTTACAACAACCTGTTTGCTGTATCTTGTAGATTACAATCTTGGCTTGGGTATCTAACAACACTCTTGTTGTTTCTTACTTTCCCAGCTTACGTTAGCTTACGGTTACAACAACCTCGTTGCTGTATTTTACATTTCTAGCTTACCGGGAGCTCTCACTAGCTAACGGTCTAAAGCTTGTGTTTCCGTAGCCTTCCCAATCTATACTGAGCTTTCTAGCATATCACAGTCACACAAATGCATGTAATAGTAGAATGACATCACAGACCAACCTACGATTATCAACTTATGATGCATAACTAAGAAATTTAAAGCTTATGGCTTATGTAACAACTTAATGCTTAATGCTTTACTAATGAATAGAACAAGGTAGAATAAATGAAATAACAGCAAGTAAAATAAAATAAAATAAACACAACAACAAATTCATAAAAAGTGCGATATGGCACTTACACATTGAATCGAGTAGCGCGTGCCCGAGCAGCACGCACTCTCACCTTTCCAACTCAACATGCAACAGCCGAGCGGAGCCTGCGAACGAGAGCGCACTCATTGAATCGAGCAGCGCGCTCCCGAGCAGCGCGCGCCCGAGCAGCGCGCGCGCACTCACCTTTCCAACTCAACATGCAACAGCCGAGCGGAGCCTGCGAACGAGAGCGCACTCATTGAATCGAGCAGCGCGTGCCCGAGCAGCGCGCACTCTCACCTTCCCAACTCAACAGGTAATAGCCGAGCGCAGCCTGCGAACGGAAGCGCTGTCACTGAATCGAGCAACGCGCGCCCGAGCAGCGCGCGCCTGAGAAGCGCGCACACTCACCTTTCCAACTCAACATGCAACAGCCGAGCGGAGCCTGCGAACGAGAGCGCACTCATTGAATCGAGCAGCGCGTGCCCGAGCAGCGCGCACACTCACCTTTCCAACTCAACATGCAACAGCCGAGCGGAGCCTGCGAACGAGAGCGCACTCATTGAATCGAGCAGCGCGTGCCCGAGCAGCGCGCACTCTCACCTTCCCAACTCAACAGGTAATAGCCGAGCGCAGCCTGCGAACGGAAGCGCTGTCACTGATTCGAGCAACGCGCACCTAAGCTGCGCGCACTCTACAGACGTGGACGCCACAACCAGCGACAGAAAACCCAGTCACACATCCCTTCAAGGACCCACACAAAGGGGCCAAGGAAAACCCAGGGTCAGCGTTGCAACCGAGGACAGACAGGTTGGTAAAATTCACAAAGACTTGATTACAATGAAGAATGCACATCACCTGTCAGTGCCTTCACTAAACCGTGCGCACATTGCAAAGGGGAGCATATCTTAGATGATTGCTTCCAATTTAATGATAAGACATACAAAGACAAAGTAGAATTCTTAAAAGGAAACAGACTCTGTTTCGGATGTTTAAGAAAGGGTAATTTGTGGAAAGACTGTACCAGAAAAATTACATGTTCATTGTGTTCAAAGCCACATCCAAGCATGCTACACATAGCAGTGCCAGACACGGTGCAGTCAGTTAACGAGCGCCCGTAGAAACGAAACTGAAAGTGACACAACAAATACACCACCTGCTGTGAGTCATGAATTAAATGCGCTCACTGGGGCTGGAGGTAATTGCATCCTCCCCATTGTGCCCATTAAAACAAAGTCCAAGAAAAAGGACACAATAGTAGAAGCCATGTACTATCAAGTAAGAGTCCCCGAGAAGGACACAGATCTGCTGCGCTTCCCATGGTGGCCGAATGGAGGTGTGAACCAAGACTTAGTTGAAAATAAAATGGTAGTTCATCTGTTCGGTGCAAAATCGTCGCCTAGTGTTGCTAAATTCGCCCTCAGAAAGACAGCAGAAGAAAACCGCAGCAATGCATCTGCTGTGGCAGTTAATACAGTGATTAAAAACTTTTATGTAGACGACTGCCTGAAATCTGTTTCGAGTCATGACCAAGCAGTCGCCCTATACAATGATCTCACAAGTCTCTGTACAAGCGGAGGGTTTAACCTCACTAAATGGGCAAGCAATAGCCGTGCCCTACTGACTATCATTCCCGAGAGCGAAAGGATCAAAGACATGAGAGCCTTAGACTTGAGTAAAGATGCACTGCCCATAGAGAGAGCTCTGGGGGTGCTGTGGTGCATTAACTCAGACATGTTCAACTTTAAGATTAGTTTAAAGGAACGACCTGTGACAAGAAGAGGAATTCTGTCAGTCACTAGCTCAACATACGACCCGTTAGGCTTTCTCCCTCCTGCCATACTGCCAGCTACAATCCCAATGCAACAGCTATGTAAAGAAAAACTAGCCTGGGATGATGACATTCCCGAGCAGTTTGCAACAGCATGGAAAACCTGGCTGCAAGAGCTGCACAGGCTGTCCGAGTTCAGCATAGCAAGGTGCATAAAACCAGCCGACTTCGGAGTTACAGCTACAGCACAACTCCACCACTTCTCGGGTTGCAAGTGAAATGGGATACGGAGCTGTCTCATACCTCAGGTTAGTAAGCGCTGAAGGACCTACACATTGTGCATTCATGATGGGGAATTCCCGTGTAACACCCCTGAAACAAACCACCATTCCACGAATGGAACTGACTGCAGCAGTGGTCGCTGTAAAAAATGACAAAATGTTGAAAGAACAGCTAGAATTAAAATTGCTGGACTCTATGTTTTGGACTGACAGTACAACTGTTTTGATAATACATTGATAATGAAACACTTCATTTTAAAACCTTTGTGGCCAACAGAATCACCATTATAAGAGAGTCAACCAAGTCACAGCAATGGAGGTACGTTGATACCTCAAAAAACCCAGCTGACTCTGCCTCCAGGGGGGTATCCTGTGAAAGGTTCATGAAAAATATTAACTGGATCCATGGTCCCTCCTTTCTGAAAGAAGCAGAGTGCAAATGGCCTGAAAATATTCATGACACATCAATAACACAAAATGATGATGAAATTAAGCTATCAGCTTTAGTGAATACTGTGAGCGTTACAAAATGCGCAGATGCAGTGAGTAAACTGATTAATCATCACTCTGATTGGCACAAGTTAAAAAGATCCGTTGCCTGGATCCTTTGCATTAGAGACATGCTCAAACAAAAAACAGAAAGGGTTAAAACACAAGTAGATAACCCAAAGACACAAAATCACAAGTCTCTAACAGCTCAAGAACTAACAAAAGCAGAAAACGAAATCATTAAATTTACTCAAAGACAAAATTTTAAGGAAGAAATTCTCACTTTGCAAAAGAATAAAGCAGCAGCAGAACTCAAACAGGGAATTCACACACAGCAAAAACGCAAGGCATCTGTAAAAAGAAACAGTTGCTTGTCCAAACTGGACCCAGTGCTACAGGATGGATTGCTGAGAGTCGGAGGACGTCTCAGCAGGTCCGCAATGCCAGAGCACGTTAAACACCCAGTCATTGTACCTGAAGACTCACATATCACAACGTTAATATTAAGAGACGTTCATGACAAGATAGGACACAGTGGCAGAAATTACATGCTTTCAGAATTGCGGCAGAAATACTGGATTCCGACTGCTAACTCACTCGTAAGACAGTTTCTCTCCAGGTGTGTGATATGCAGGAAGTCTAAAGCTAAAGCATGTGAGCAAAAAATGTCAGAATTGCCAATCGACAGAATAATACCAGACCACCCACCCTTCACTAATGTGGGAGTAGACTACTTCGGACCCTTTGAGGTCAAACGTGGCAGAAGTAACGTTAAAAGAAAAGGCGTACTTTTCACTTGTCTGACAAGAGCCGTGCACATTGAAATCGCTCTTTCGCTGGACACAGACTCTTGTGTGAATGCCATGCGTCGCTTTATAAGTAGGAGAGGTCAGGTGTCAGTGATGCGAAGTGACAATGGAACAAACTTCATAGGTGCTGAGACTGAACTGCGCGAGGCTATTCAGCAATGGAATCAGTCACAAATTGAAAGCTTCCTTACTCAAAGGAACATACAGTGGACATTTAACCCGCCCTCTGGATCTCACTTTGGCGGAATATGTGAAAGACAGATCAGGTCAGTTAGAAAGATTTTGAGATCAGTACTGAAAGAATGTCAGGGGCGGGGGAAGGCAGGAGAGGAAAGAACCCAATAGCAGACACAGATTCTCTTAAAGGAATTTATTAGGGTACTAAAGGGTTAAATAAACAGCGACAGGAGGAGTGTGTATGTGCGTGTGTGTGCGTGTCTGTGTGAGTGAGAGAGTCGGCGCGCAGCAGGGAGCAGCGCGTGTATGTGTGTGTGTGTGCGTGAGTGAGAGAGAGAGAGAGAGAGTCAGCGCGCAGCCGTGGTAGGGGGGGCGCGTGTATGTGTGAGCGTGTGTGTGTGTGTGTGTGTGTGTGTGTATGTGTGTGTATGGGGCGAGAGAGAAAGTCGGTGCGTGCACAGGATGCTTCGGGGAATACCTCGTGATGAAACTAGGGGAGGCAGCGCGGTGGTGTAGTGGTTAGCACTGTCGCCTTGCACCTCCAGGGTCTGGGTTCGATTCCCCGGCCAGGCTCGATTCCTGTCTCTGTGTGCATGGAGTTTGCATGTTCTCCCCGTGCTTGGTGGGTTTCCTCCGGGTACTCCGGTTTCCTCCCACAGTCCAAAGATATGCAGATTAGGCTAATTGGTGTTCCCAAATTGCCCATAGTGTGTGATTGGGTGTGTGAGTGTGCGTATGAGTGTGTGCCCTGCGATGGATTGGCACCCTGTCCAGGGTGTACCCCGCCTAGTGCCCGAAGTCTCCTGGGATAGGCTCCAGGTCCCCCGCGACCCTGAACACAGGATTAAGCGGTATAGAAAATGAATGAATGAAACTAGGGGACTGGGTGAAGACGTCAGAGAATCCTCTGTGAACCCGGAAGTGGAAGCGACACGAATTATCCTCGGTTGTAGCGGGAGGAACGAGCGAGCGCTATACGGTCCGCTTGTGATCAATCAGCGTCTTTAGCCAGGTAAGGGTCGATAACCAGAAGATCCAGCCACGTGAATGAACAAATCCAAAGGGTGAGTCCAGAATCAGATTCCTAATACAGGCAGGGTCATACACGAAAATCAGTCCGAGAATCAGGCAAGGTAACAGACGGAGAAGACGAAAGGAAAATCCAAAGGGAGAGCTGGGTCGGCAACGAGTCAAAATCCAGGGAATCAATAACACACTAAGACGTAAGGCACACGAGTGAGACACTGCGGCAAAGACAGGTGCGCTCAGCTTGCTTTTAAAGCCTAGGGATGACGCTTAATCAGATCCAGGTGTGCCGTGATGAATGCTGGGCGTGCAAAAAACTCCGGAGTGGAGTTAGGGTTGCGAGGTGCTTGTATGAGGGAGCTGGCTCGTGACAAAGAACAAACATTAACTGACGAGAGCCTGCATACATTCATGTGTGAAGTAGAAGCGATAATGAATAATCGACCCCTCACTACTGTCTCGGAGGATCCCACAGATCTGGAACCTCTGACATCTAACCACCTGCCGCTAATGAAAAAACAGCCAAACCTGCCACCTGGACTTTTCAAAAAGGAAGACATCTATGCACGTCGCAGGGAGAAGCAGATCCAGCATTTATCAGACCTGCTCTGGAAGCAATGGGTGCGTGAATACTTGCCCTTGCTCCAGGAGCGGCAAAAATGGTTTCAAAACAAAAAAAACCTCTCGCTTGGAGATATAGTGTTAATAACTGATGAGTCTTCTCCAAGCAATTCATGGGTTATTGGATAAATCACGAAAGTGTTCCCCGAGGCGTGTGTTAGTTAAAACTAAGACCAACACTCTGTAAAGACCCATCGACAAGCTGTGCCTCATATGTGAAATGGACTGTTAAATGTGTGGTAATATGTTGAGAAATTTGAACAGTTGAACTCGGACAGTTGGGGCAGCTCTTGCAGCCAGGTTTTCCATGCTTTAGCAAACTGCTCGGGAATGCCGTCATCCCATGCGAGTTTTTCTTTACATAACTGTTGCATTAGAGTTTTAGCTGGCAGTATGACAGGTGCGAGAAAACCTAAGGGGTCGTAAATCGAACTGGTGATTGACAGGATTCCCCATCTTGTCACAGGTCATTCTTTTAAACTAATTTTGAACTTGAACATGTCTGAATTAATGCACCACAGCACCCCCAGAGCTCTCTCAACAGGGAGGGCATCTTTACTCAAGTTTAAGTCTCTCATGTCTTTGATCCTTTCGCTCTCGGGAATGAAAGTCAGTAGGGCATGGCTATTGCTTGCCCACTTAGTGAGGTTAAACCCTCCGCTTGCACAGAGACTTGTGAGATCGTATAGGGCGACTGCTTGATCATGACTTGAAACGGATTTCAGGCAGTCGTCTACGTAAATGTTACTGTATTGACTGCCACAGCAGGTGTGTTGCTGCGGTTTTCTTCGCGGTTTGCTGCGGTTTTCTTCGTGGTTTTTGGCAACGCTTGGAGGCGATTTTGCACCGAACAAATGAACTACCATTTTATACTCAACTAGATCTTGGTTCACGTCTCCATTCGGCCACCAGGAAGCGCAGCGGATCTGTGTCCTTCTCGGGCACTCTCACTTGATAGTACATGGCTTCTACATCTGCCATCATGGCAATTTCCTCTTGTCTAAAGCGTGTGAGCATGCCAATGAGTGAGTTTGTTAGGTATGGTCCTTGTAGGAGCTCAATATTTAGTGACACTCCTTGATAACTGGCAGCACAGTCAAAAACCACCCTCAGTTTATTCTTTTGAGGATGATAGACGCCATGATGCGGTATGTACCACACGTGACCATCTTGACGGTTTACGTGAGGTGTAGGGAGCCTGGCTGCATGACCATTTTTTAGCATGTCATTCATGAAGTTTGTGTACTCCTCGTGAAAGGAGCTGTTGCTAGTGAGTTTTCTTTTGAGATTCAATACGCGCTGCCTGGCTGCATTTCGGTTGTTGGGCATTTGAACGGATGCTTTCTTAAGTGGGAGGCTGATGTACAGTAGAAGTGATTATCTGTGAACTGCAAGGAGTTATTAATGAGATCTAAGAACTGATAATATTCTTGTGGGAAAATCATGGTTATATTGTTATATCAGGATTTGTTCTACATTCGTCCGTACTGCGTATGTGCCTGCTATTAATGATTTGCGATGGTTCTAAGAGCTCGTACTCTCTATTACCTATGAGAATTTCGATTCCAGCATTAATCTGGGGCAGTTTTACTTTGCTAAGGTATGGCCACTTATCGATGTCATGCTGTTGTGGAATGGTTTCCACTGTAGCTGGGATGCTCTTGTGTGTGAGAACTTTGGGAAATTCGATGAAGGTGTTTTCTTCCAGCTCACTAATCTCTAGGTCAGTGAGCATGTAACTGTCTACTGGTTTTGTGGAGCTCATGGTGCTCAGCAGTATTTTAACTCTTCTGCCTTGTATATTCAATTGCCTTACTAGTGACTCTTTGTAGAATGTGGCGGAACTACCTTGGTCTACAAATGCATACACTTCTACTATTGTGTCACCTTTCTTGGACTTTATTTTAACAGGTACTGTGGTGGATTTTTTATTCTCCCCACACCGAAGTTGCCCTAATTTAAAACATTAACCAAATACTGTAACCTTTAGTAAAAGAAATCAAAGAAAGACTCCGGACTCCATGCAGATCTAGATGAAGTAAGGATAAGTTTTTATTGCAGCAATAAAAACTAAGTGAGCCAGCCTTGGTCATGAATCCAACCATCACCAAGGACAGACTGATCTGAGCCAGACTGAGCCATACCCACTGTGCAATGTGACGTCGTAGCGATGTCTTTTCTATGTCATTTTGGACGTCCAATTTCCGTCCATAGATGGGGTTATTTTGTAATGCCAGGCGACGTCTTTTGTTCGACGTCTACCGCACGTCTAATTCTGACGTCGGTGGGATCGTCGTAGTGACATCTTTTTCATGTCATTTTTGGACGTCCAATTTCTGTCCATTGATGGGGTTGTTTTGTATCGCCAGGCGACGTCTAATGTTGACTCCACCAAAGCGGCTGACGGCGCTGTAGCTTGCCCCGGCACTTGCGCAGCGTCACCATTGGGCTCCGCCCCGCGACCTTCAACTCGCCGCTTCGCTTTGATCGCGCTGCGTCGCTCGCTATCGTGGAGATACGAGTTGGATTGATTGCTTCCCAATGCAAATGGCTGGAAGTACTTTACTCACCACAGCACGCACGGGAAAAGAAACACAATCACTCGAGAACCAAACCCAATTCAGCCTTAGCATGAACCAGAACACATTCAACAAGTCTCTCACACACACACATACTCAATACACATAAACTTGGCCGAAGCCATTAACCCAAACACATTTCCTCATCACGGTGACCACAGCAACCCGCCGCAAAGCATGATGGTCGTCAGCCGCTGCCCCGCCCACGCCACAATATGTTTCTTTTTTACATTTTCCTGTTTCCCTTCAACAGTTTTAATTTTATTTAAAGCCTATAATCAAGTTATTTATGTTTTTATTGTATATTGTATTACTAATATATATATATATATATCTTTGGTCTAAATGACATCAAAGTTTGGTCATGGTTGGACGTCCAAATAGTGGACCTAGTTTGGATGTCAAAATGACGTCCAAAAAAAAAAATAAGATAGATTAGGTCGTCAAAATTACGTCCAAGTTGGGTCATGGTTGGACGTCCAAATAGTGGACCTAGTTTGGATGTCCAAGTTGGGTCATGGTTGGACGTCCAAATAGTGGACCTCGAATAGACATCCAGAATTGGTCATGGACCGACGGACCCAATATAGACATGATCTGCACGTCTATCCGACGTCCAATGTTTAGTGGGTACATGCCTTTTAATACAGTTTTTCCAAGGGGAGGGGTGCTCACCTTGTCCCCTCCTCTGTACATCTCTTACCAAATTATTAACTCATTACAATCATTCTGTCACGTTGTGGTGTTACGGGCTGTTCTTATCGCCGTGGGCATATTAATGGCAGGCATAAACGCAGGGGGGTTGGATTAACAAAAAAATGTCTTTATTCAAAAACACTCAAAACCAAAATAAAACACTGGCTCTGAAAGCATACCGTCACACACGTACCAGGAATTCGGGATCAAAACCCCCACAGGGGGACACGGAACAAAACCCATTCAAGGGAAAACGAAACAAAACACACTTAATGATAAGAGAACTTAAACACACTCAAGGGGCACCAGAAACATAACACACTCGGACTCTGGGAGCTGGTACACATAATCTCCATCTATGGTGAGATACCATCTCTGTAACATGTAGGCTCTAATACCTGAAACATACAATAACATACAGTGACAAGAGCTCAGTGTTGTGACACAGGCTCGGACATACAGGCTCTAATACCTGAAACATATAGTGACATACAGTGACAAGAGCTCAGTGTTGTGACACAGGCTCGGACATACAGGCTCTAATACCTGAAACATATAGTGACATACAGTGACAAGAGCTCAGTGTTGTGACACAGGCTCGGACATATAGGCTCTAATACCTGAAACATATAGTGACCAGAGCTCTGTTGTGACACAGGCTCTGGGATACAGGCTCTAATACCTGAAACATATAGTGACATATAACAAACAGTAACAGACTCAAGACATACATAGACGGTATAACCCAAGCTCGGTTAGGTGGTAACTAAAGCAGGGCTCTACGAGCGGCACCCACATTCGCCATAGCGCATCACGCATGCACGCTCCTATGAGTGATCAACGCTCCATCCTAGGAGCTACCCATCCACACGCTCACCTCGATGAGCGGCACTCTCTCCCACACGTATAGCTAACACCTGGAAAACATACACACCCATACTCACCTACGCCCATCATACGCACACCCACACAAACCCACATGTAACCCACGCTCCTATGAGCGGCCTTACACAAACACACACCTAACAAACACATGCATATCATACACACCTATACTCACCTAAGCACATCACACATACCCACACACGTAAGCTATGCTCCTATGAGCGGCCCTACACACACATGCATATCATACACACCTATACACACCTAAGCTCATCACACATACCCACACACGTAAGCCACGCTCCTATGAGCGGCCCTACACACACACACACACACACACACACACACACACATGCAAAACCTATACACCTATACTCACCTAAGCACATCACACATACACACTTAAACCCGCACTGAAACCACGCTCCTATGAGCGGCACTACAAGCAAACGCCAACCCGGCTAAGAGTCGCGCTATACACGCGCACACACACAGAACAAACACTCACATTCATACACACTCGTAGAGTATACCCAGGAGCCGAGCTTAGGTTACATACCGGGAGAGTCTCCAGAGACCGGGGAAGGGCACTAGGAATTGGTGAGAGACACAAACGACTTGACAAGGGCACTAGAAACACAGGGGTAACCATCACAGCTTCCAGACACGTAACTAAGGGTGAAATCAAAGAAACACATAATTACATTCACTCAGAAAACACATTCTCAGAGCCAGTCTAACACAAAGTGAAATTAAACAAAACAAAAGCCCACTAGACAATACCAATGCTCGACCCAGTTTCCCAGAGCTAATAGCTTTTTATACAAGTTCTAATGAGCCACCTCAGCACAGGTGAAACTTTGTCATCACCTGACCGAGGTGCCTTCTGGGAAACTGGGTCTTCTAACAAAAAAACTACAGAAACCAAAATTCAGCCACAGTGCCCTCTAGGGGCAGTCCCTTACACATTCTTTCCTCTACCTTGTTTCGTTACATCATATACCTCGTCCTCTGACTCCATATTTTTCCCATTATAACTTATTTTTATTGCAAATAACTTTCCATTACCTTTTCACTTTGTTTATTTTAAATATATAGGGGTGGCGTTTATTTTTCTTATACATTTTGGTAATTTTTTCTGTGTTCCTTTAATTTGACCTCACAGTTAAGATCACCCCATGAGTCAGCTGACATTACATCATGTCCAGGGACTTTCCCTTATCAGGTGCTTTTGGGTACAAAGATTACATCATGTTCTAAAGTACACTCTGTCCACTAAGCATCTCACTTCCAATATGGCGACCTAAGCGTCTCAGACCTAAGATGGCAACCTATCTAGAGTTCATTTGAGTTCATACTGCACACGATCTAAGATGTCCTTGCTACTGTGACATCACCTTGTCCTTGACTCAACCATGTTCTCCTTGCCCCACCTCTATGTTCGTTTTTACTTAGTTTCTTGTTGCATCCCATATTATTGTATACACAAATATATTTAATTAAAATATGCTTACATATTTCCCCCTCTGTGACTTTTAAGTCACATAAAAGAGCATAAAGAAAAATAAAGAAAAATAATAATGCTTACTTACTAACTTATGAACATTATCCTTACATATTACTACAGAAAGAAGAAATAAACCTTACATATTAATATCAAACCTCACAGAATAATAAAAAAAAGAAATAAACCTTGAATTATTAACCTTACAAAGAAATAAACTTTGAACTATTAACATTAAGCTATATTAGGGAAAATTTACAATCAAATTAAAAGAAATTCAAAGAAATCTTACATATTACCCAAATTATATTACCTAAATTTAATTAAACCTAAACCTTACATATTACCTTTAAACCTAAACCTTACATATTACCCCCTCACCAAACTACCCATTTAGGAAAGACAATCGAAAATGAGTAAATATAAGCATAAACATATATATGGAAATATAATATGCATGCAATGGTTATAATATGATTAGTCCAGAGGTGGGCGAAAAAACCTTCAGTACAGCCAATTCAGAAGGAAACATTCCCACCTTGCCAGATTTTTTTTTTTTGCTCGACAGTGTATTCATCACCAGGACCTCATCCCCTATACTAATATAACACATATGACAAAAACATTTGAAGCCATCAAAGCCATTTAAGCAGTCCGTTAGGGTCCCTGTAGATTAAGGATGTTGTGTCAAGATTTTCTGTCCCCTCTGCAGTCCTACGATCCTCATCAGTTGATTCGATTACATACAGGTCCTTAAAGTTCCCCGGCTGTGATAGTGGAATTCGGTTTATTCTGCTCGTCTCTAAACGTAAAAAGTCTAACCACAGTTCATCTGCTTTCGGAAGAGCATCCAGCGCACGTTGCAGGGATATCGGTGTATCTCTCCATAAGCTGTCATCCTCCAACATTACTTAGGTTATGGTCTTAGTTGCTGCCATGTACACATCTTCAAATTCAACTATTCCACTGGTATCATATGCCGCCCAACCTTCTTCGATCCCAATTCCTCTATAGATGCTTAGCTTCAGATGTCTCCCAAGCTCTTGCAATGTCTCCCAAGTGTTCTTGCTTTGATCCATTTGAAGTCCTTTGTCAAGACGTTGGCATTGGTGATGAATTCCTTGTCCCCTATAGCGTGTTGTGGATGCCAATCAACCAGATTATGTCTCAACTCTGCCCATCTTTCCGTTGGGGTCTTTTCCATCACTTCTTTCCATGCATTACAGCAGATTGTACAGGAAACTATCCACCTTGGGTCAGGTACCGGTTCCTTCCTGCAATACATAAGTGTATAGCAGAAACAAGACACAATCATAGAAACAAAACACAAAATACAAAACATACTTCTTCTACTGATACTACTTTCTCTCTGATCTAGTTACTTAAAACATGGATCAAATGTGTTGGATTAAACTATGCTGTTACACTAGATACATTTTCAGTATACATATGATCAATAAATATATAGTCAATTGTCCATCATGCAGAGTGGTTGGTCTTCTTTCATTTCATTTTCCTATAAGTGAACTCCTCCTCCTCATCTCCATATGGCGTCTCCTGGTCGTGATATCCCACAACAACTACATACTGTCTTACCATTTTCTGAATACTTGCTCTAGCCAGGGGGGTAACGCAGCAAGATACAATGAGTAAGGTTTCTAACACTATCAGAGCAATTGTACCTAGTTTCACAAGTCTGGTTGTCATACTTTGACTATCTAACTACAGGATATATTGTTTGTTTTATTGTCACATATCTGTCTCATTTCTATGGAAAAACCTGCTGCTAACTGTGTTTCGTTTCAACTTGATGATAGATTTCCTTCTTCTATACTTCCATCTGAACATATGCATAGAGAATAGGTCTGTTAAACAGGTGTTATTTTTCATTGGACAGCATCTATTGTTTCTACAGGTTCATACGTGCATTTACTTATATTCTGCATCCATTCTGGACCATAATCTACTGCAGCTGAATGTAAGAGACAGCTGATAGGGCATAATCGTGATTCACTATATTCCAGATGATCTATACATTCCCTTGTTCCTTGTGTTATTACCACTTTTGGGGGCGTATTACTTCTATCATGACACACTATGCAGTCCTTTTTGTTAAGGAGTCAGCTGTGAATTGGTAGAACATATAATTTTTTCCATGTCTGGTAAGATTCTTTTTTCCCAGGTACCTGTTTTACTATTTCTGGAATTATCGTTACATAGGTTGCTGACTCAGCATCTGGTGCGCTAGGCTGGACTGGAATTTTTGCTGTACAACCATGCAAATGCAGTCGTACTAGGCATACTTCTTGTATTTTGCCGTTTGCTGACTTATTAAATGCACCACTTTTGGTATTGCCTCAATCAATCCATCTAACGCGATCATCATTTTTGATCCAGGAGTTTTCTCTATTTCTACATAAATTCGCACTTGTTCTTCTTGGGGTTGTGACTTATCTACCTCTATCTGAAAAGCTCCTTCCCAATTTCCTGTTCTTTCCCACATTGATAAGGCAGCTGTTTCTATTTTAGCATGTTTGTCTTCTCGCTGTCTAACTTGGGCTCTTGTTCTGTGAGATGGTCCGGCTTGTTCTGCCTCTGCTTCCTCTTCTTCATGCCTAGCTTCCCAGTCTTGTATATCTTCTTGAGGCAACTCTGGCCAGTAGCCTTGTTCTTCTTCCTGTTCTATCCACGGTAACCCTTCAGTGTGTTCATATGGATCTGGTGCTTGTTGTCTAGGTCTTTCGTCGTCTCTCTGAGAATCTGATTGCTGACCTGAGGTTCCTGCTCTAGGAGACTCAGTATCCTCCTGGGGCGCCCTGTCTCTTACTTGGTCCGGATTTGGTGCCTTGCAACAATGATTTAAATGGTACCATACGTCTTTACCTTTATCTTTCACAGCAGTTGAAGTTGCCAACACCAACTTGTATGGTCCTTCCCTTCTAGCTTGGTTCCACCTTCTTTTGAACACTCAGATAAACACCCAATCACCAGTCAGTACAGTTCCCTCGTCTATGTCCTCTGCCTTGGGGTCCTCAGCTTGATCAGCTGCTCTCTGTCTGGTGTTGTCATGTATTGTAACTCCCTTAACCTGTTGGGAAATAACTTTGTGCATTTCAGATAAGTGTTTCACATAATGATCAAGTTCACTCTGCAGTTGTTCAAGTGTGGGGCCTTTATAGGGCCCGCAAGTAAAGAAAGTAAGCATAGGTCTGCCAGTAAGCATTTCATGCGGGGTTAGATGCGTGTTGTGGTTAGTTTGCGATCTCATGCCCATTAAGGCTAACGGCAAAGCTTGAAACCAATTGATACCTGTATCTGCACATATTTTAGCCAATTTAATTTTTAGAACTCCATTCACTCTCTCTACCATACCCTGATATTGGGGTGATACACACATCCAAACCTATGATTGATGTTTAACCATTGAATTACTTTCTGTACTTATTCTGTACTGTATCTTATTTGTGAAATATTTTCCATTGTCTGAACTGATTGTGTCTATAATTCCAAATCTTTCTAAATTCTCTTCTCTACACAAGAATTTTGCTACTGCCCTTTCATTTTCCTTAGCCGTCGCTACAGCTTCTACCCATCTACCCAAGGTAGGACCTTGTTGTTGAGTCAGAACCTCTGTGGCAAAACCGCTGCGCTCTGAGACATACAGGTGGAATGGTGTATTATGCTCTGGGCTAGCAAGTGCTGATACTGTACAGAGTTTTCTTTCGTTCATTCTATCTACGTATTCCTGAAAAAATTATCTTCAAAAATCTTCGATCTCGTGAAACACGTACAGAAGGATCTGGGGTTTGTTCCCAATCAGTTACTTCAGCTGCTTGTTTGACCATCAGTCCTAATTCTTTGGATTGTGTCTTTTCCCTCACTAATAAAGAAATGTGGGGATACTTGATGCCAGTGTTCCATTTGCCAGTCAGTTGTACAGAGATGGCTGGAGCACCTACAATTATGTCTCCAAGTATCATGTCAAAGACTGTTCTCCATCACATCTGACCATAATTGTGCATATTCTTCATCTTGACTTCCTTGGTCATAGTGCATAGTACAGTGCAATGATAAAGTTAGTCTTTTACAGTCTGGTCGTTGTTGTATAATCCATTCTTCCCATAAACTCTGTTCATGGTGAGCTCCTTTGCCCTCGCACAGAAGCCATTATACTGTATCTGAGTTGTTTTGTTTCTCAGTAATCTGTAAGAACTGTCCTATTGTTACACACAGTCCTTTAGTATTACATTGAATTTGTTGCCTTGAGTTTACACAACAAATCTCTTCCCAGCAGATTGACTGGAGTAGTAGGTGAAAATAGTAAAGGTGCTGCTATGGTGGTGTCTTCTAATGTTATTAATTGGGGCTCTGTGAAGTGCAATATCTGTGATAGTCCCGAAAAACCTTTGGTTTCGTATTGCTTGAGAGAGGGAGCTGTGAGCCTTCATGCCCTATACATGTGTATGTAGCACCTGTGTCAATCATAAATGGAATTTGGTGTGAATTAATTATAGTCACCATTACAGTTGGTTCTTGTTGTGGATGCAGTGTTGAGACGTACTGCATCTGCTCCCTTTCTGGCTCTTCAATTCGTGGTTTTGTGGTCCCATCCATGGACCTGCCCATTGATTTTGGGGTTGTCCTTGTGTCCATGTTCTAGTTCCACCTTGAGGTGCCTGTCCTGCTCCATATGGTCCTTGAGGTTGTAGTCCATTTTGAATTTCCCATGCCACTTGTGGGCAGTTTCTTCTAACATGTCCTGCTCCTCCACACTACCAGCACTGCATGTCTTGAGTATTCTGGCCCATTTGTCCTGGGGCGTTCGTTCTGAATTGTTGTCTTCTTGGTTGCTGTTGGTATGGTCCCCTTTGTCCCCTGCCTCCATAAGGCCTGGGGCCCTGTCTTTGCCACCTCATGGGTAGATTTTGTACTTGTTGCTTTCCAGGGTGCACATAAGTTGGAGGGGCTTTAGCTGCTGTTGGTTGTTGTGTTTGCTGTGGGTGGTGGTGTCTGATTTTCAGGCACCATTACTGCTGCTTGAGCTTGGCCTTTTCATTCCTCCATTTTACCTTTTTTTCTTTCCCCCAGTTGTATTGTGTATAACTGGGTTGCAATTGACTCAGCAGCTTCCTGTAGTGGGTACATTCCCATACCCTTCCGTTGTTTGTGTTCCTTAGTGTATGGTGGTGGTCTCTCTAATTCTAAGTTTTTTTTATTATTATTTGTTATTTTTTAAATTATTATTATTATTATTTATTATTATTATTAAAATTTTTATTTCTTTCTTTCTTTATTTTCCTGTCTTCACTCCCTTCTGACTTCTGATCCTTCTTTCCTGACTGTTTTTTGTTATTCTTCTTCAGTTTGTCTCTTTTTCTTATTTTCTTTTCCTTTATTTTCAAACCATTGTACAATTTCTAGCTTTTGTCCTAATTTAATCCTTCCCTTTCCACCCTTCTCTATAGTGGTGTATCTGAGCATTTTTTTTTACTTCTTTTACTTTTCTTTAAAGGTTCTGTCTTTAAGCCATTGCAATTCTCCTCATGTCCTGTCATGCCATTTTATCATGCACTTTCTAATATTTTTTTCATCCTCTTTATGTTTAACTATGATTGTGCCTGCAGGTGTCGCTGGCTTTGGCCATGCAGTTTTCTTTCCTTTTTTTTTTTTTTTACAGCAGAATAGCTTCACCATTACACACGTCTGTTTTGATTTATAGTGTGAATTCCTGTGCCTCTTCCCTATAGCACTCTTACTGTGTACTTTATAGCTGCTAGCGATTTATAATAGCTGTTTTTCACTATATACTTATAAGCATTAATTTTCTGGTGATGTAAGAATCAGAGGCGTGACTATTTTGTCAAGGGTCTGAAAAATTATTCTCCCGTCTGGTCCCACAGTTAACGCGAATTCGCTATTGTTATCAACCACCCACATACGACTCAGCACTACCGGACCTGCGTCTGCTCTTATTAGCCTTTATCTTTTTACTTTCCAACCTCCCGCGCATTCTTCTAAACACAATATATAAAAATCTGGGTATGCTTGCAGCAGTGAAATTAGTGGAGTTAATATGAAATATGAAATATGATGTAAGTAATAAGGAGTGTGTGTGTTGCTGTCCGGATCTAACACGTCGGGTATTAGTGAGCACCTAAGCATCCACTCTCCCTTGTCACACTCTTTTTCTAAAAGTAAATCCTTTCCAGGATTATTCAATAAACATCTATATCTTTCACTCTGATCTGACTCCAAAATTCTAAACTCCCGTTCGCGCTTAGTTAAAACTCCTTCTTCTCTTATCTGCTCATCCCAGTTAATTTCTCTAACTCCACTTATAATCTGATCTCCTCCTGTTATATTTAATATTTGTAACCTAGGTGCATTTATTACTTTATGCACTATGTTTATTGTTATTAGTATTGTGTCGTCGACTACACAACACGTAAAGGTACCTTTTATATCTTACTGAAACTTGTCTTCAATAATTAATATGTTGCTGCGCATATGTATACTACTCCAAAGAAATTCATTCATTCATTTTCTATACCGCTTAATCCTGTGTTCAGGGTCGCGGGGGACCTGGAGCCTATCCCAGGAGACTTCGGGCATAAGGCGGGGTACACCCTGGACAGGGTGCCAATCCATCGCAGGGCACACACATACACACACTCACACACCCAATCACACACTACGGGCAATTTAGGAACGCCAATTCGCCTAACCTGCATATCTTTGGACTGTGGGAGGAAACCGGAGTACCCGGAGGAAACCCACCAAGCACGGGGAGAACTGCATGCACAAATATATTTAATTAAAATACGCTCTTGGTATTGCTCACGACTTTGGCCGCATATGGCAAGCCAGGGGTTTTCGCTCTGCTGAAAACTGAAAAACTGAATTTCTCATTCTTCTCTTGTTTAGGATTTAATAGACACATGCCATCTACCTAGTACTCTCGCTATTGTAAAAACTAAGGCTCATTCGTCTGGTGACTCTATGGAAGTGCGAGGTAATTCCCTAGCTGATCGTATTGCTAAAAAAGCAGCTCAAAAACAGATTTTCTTTCCTGATTCTGGTTCTGATTTGATCAATACATCTTTTCTTGCTAGCTCTTTGATTCCCGATGTAGATTTATTGTCTTTGCAAGCTTCAGCCATGCCAAATGATTCCACTTTTTGCCAAGCTCAGGGTGCCTACATTGCTTCTGATGGTTTATGGTATTGTGCTGATGGCCGTTTGTGCCTGCCGTCTCATTGTCTACCGTTCCTCGTGCGCGAGTTCCACGGTGTTACACATCGCGCACGAAGGGGGGTTAAGGAAGATATGAAAAAACTCTTTTGCATAGCTAACATGCTTGGAACAATCGATTTATTAATATCTAGATGCTTGGTGTGTGCTCAGAATTAAGTAACAAAGGGTTTAGGTAAACACGAAAGTCTTCTGTTACCTACTGCTCCGTTTGCAGAGTGGCAAATTGATTTTACACATATGCCTGCATGTGGCCCATTCAAATATCTTCTAGTTTTGTTCAAGTTTTCAATGTGGGTGGAAGCTTTCCCGTGTGCTCGAGAGAATGCAAAGGTGGTGACCCGAGTCTTAGCGAAAGAAATAATACCTCGTTATGGCGTTCCTCATGCTATTGACTCAGATAAAGGAACACCTTTTACATCACAGGTAACACAGAATTTGTGTAAATATCTTTCACTGTCCTGGCATTTTCACATTCCTTATCACCCACAGTCATCAGGTATAGTCGAAAGAACAGATAGGACACTGAAAGAAAAATTGACTAAAGCAATGCAAACTATGGGTAGTAAAAACTGGGTTGATCTGTTACCTGCTGTTCTAGCTGAAATGAGAATGACACCGAGAAAAGATGTGCACATGTCACCACATGAAATTATATTTGGCAGACCTTTTCCCGTGCCATGGAGGAAAGGTAAACCCGCGATAGGAACAACTGATCTTGATGTACATATTGCTGAATATTCTGCTGCTCTAATAGATACTCTAACCAAACATTATGAACAAATTGCTAATGTGACACCAGTACCCTCAACAAAACCCACACATCCTTTTAATGTGGGAGATACTGTTCTGGTAAAATCTTTGACCCCCAGAAAACTGGGTGATTGTAAATATGGCGGACCAGCAGAAACTGATCTTTTTCCATAGTGGATCCATGCTACCAGGCTGAAGAGATGTCCTGTCGGCGTAAGATCAAAGGATGAATAAATGTTTGTGTATTATTATCTTTCTTTCTCTGTGATTTTTTTTGTTTCCTAGACTGAAGACGTGCTGCAGTGATGACCAACCCGTGACGTGACACAGAGGGATTGTCTTGGCTTGCCACTGGACAACTTCACTTTTGCTATTCCTGGTGGTGTCTTAGCGCCTCGTAAGGTGGGATGAGTGCAGATTGGCCGTGCCCGCACTCTGAGCACTGTAGCATCAAGTGTCATACACACTCAATCTGCCAAACGATGGCTTACCGCTCAGTCATTGAGTTCGGCCCATGTCAGCTCCAGCTGTCGTTTCAGCAAACCGTGAGTACTCACATGTTGGTTCCGTTTGTCTTTGCTATTGTGTGTGTATTTTTAGGACGCGGGTTAAATTTGTGTTTTTCCCTTGCTCCGTTTTTTGTGAGAGTCCTTAAACTAAATCGCGTGGTTATCCTGCCTGCTCGCTTCTTTCCGCGTTTGGGTTTATCCTCCACGCTACATTGGGCTAACCGCTAAAGCTACGTCTTCTGGTCACCTCAGGTTAGTCCATCTTGACAGAATGACTGAGCCTTCCGCGGTAAACCCAGCGGATTATGCGAGTCTCTGCGACGTTGTAGATCAGCATGCGGCGCTAATCAATCAGCTAACCGGGGATCTCGCTTCTCTCCGCCGCGAGGTCGCTGAGCTCCGGCGGGAGAATACGGATCTCCGCGCAGCTGTTGATGGCGTAACTGCTCGATCGCACGCCGCGGAGGCTGCGGCGCCGCATCCCCCCCCCCCCCTCCTTCTGATGTTTTTCTTTCTCTACCAAAGAAGTGGAACGGCACGGACGGGAAGTGCAGCGTATTTCTGACAGCTCTCGATCTGGTGTTTGAGTTTAATGCCACCAAGTACTCCACCGATCGCCTCCGCATTGCTCTTCTCGTCTCGTTGCTAAAAGGGCAGGCAGCAGAGTGGGCCACGGCAGTTCTACAGGCAGACACAGACACCGCCCACTCTTACAATGAGTTTACCCACCAACTCAAACTCACTTTTGAACATCCAGCGGGCGAGGTGGAGACCGACACCAGGCTTTATCACCTGAGGCAGGGGGGATTGCCCGTGAGCCGCTATACGGCCGAGTTTCGCACTCTCGCAGTTCAAACAATGTGGGGCGATGCAGCGCTCCGGACATCCTACTACGAGGGACTGGCTTCTCGAATTAAGGACGAACTAGCCGGGCGAGAGCTTCCTGCGACCGTAGAGGGCCTGATCCAACTCGCTCTCCGGATCGACCAGCGCCTCCTCTCTCGCCCGAGGCCAGCCCCTCTCACCCTGCCACCTGCACCGACCTTCGCCGTCACCTCTTCACGACCCACACCCGCCTTCACCGTCACCACTCCACGTCCCGCAGACTCCGCCACCTACGCCACCCCGGGATATGTCGGTTCTCCACCTCCTGCCGTGGTTGACACCGGAGCCGGGGAACCCATTCAACTAGGACGCGCCTCCTTGACCGCTGCAGAACGGGAGAGACGCTTCCGTGAAGGGCTCTGTGCCTATTGCGGGT
Organism: Channallabes apus; assembly: GCA_030522415.1. NCBI lineage: Eukaryota > Metazoa > Chordata > Actinopteri > Siluriformes > Clariidae > Channallabes > Channallabes apus. Next base: position 48,206,447 of record CM060110.1, on the reverse strand, counting down.
CAGCTACACATCACAGGGCAACCTGTCCATTCAGACCGGGAAACGCCCAGGCCCTGTGAGAGGAGAGAGATACTCGCCGGGTCACCTTCGTCTCTCCGCCATCACCACCAACTCCTCCCGTCTCACGGTTCAGGTACACCTCCAGGTTGGCCACAAACGGGTCCGAAGTGCTGCATTCATCGACTCCGGGGCAGCAGGTAACTTCATAGACTCCGCATATGCCAAAAACCTGGGGGTAAAACTCGAGGCGTTATCCCAGCCCGTTCGCATCACCTCTGTCGACGGTCGCCCCCTCTCCACCAGCCCAATCAGCACCCGAACCGAACCCATCACCGTCTCCATCAACCAACACCAAGAACAGCTAAAATTCTTCGTCACCTCCATCTCGTCACCACCCATCATCCTTGGTCATCCCTGGCTGCTCCAGCATGACCCCCTAATCTCCTGGACCCAAAACCGGATCCTTCAGTGGGGCGCGACCTGCAACAAACTATGCCTACGGGCAGCGGCTGGGACGTGCTCTAGGGAGTCCGAGGCCCCCGACGTCGACACCAACTCCATCCCGAGCCGTACCGAGACCTATCGGAGGTTTTCTGCAGGCGACGAGCCACCCATCCTCCTCCTCATCGCCCATACGACCTCGCCATAGACCTCCAACCCGGTACGATCCCCCCCCCGCGGCCATCTCTACTCACTCACACCCACCGAGACCCAGGTGATGGAGGAATATGTAAACAACGCCCTGCGCCAAGGCACCATCAGGCCCTCCTCCTCACCTGCCGCCGCGGGGTTCTTCTTTGTGAAGAAGAGAGGTGGTGAACTTCGCCCTTGTGTCGACTATCGGGGGCTCAACCATCTCACCATCAAAAACAGACATCCTCTGCCTCTTACCAACTCAGCCCTGGACGCCCTCTCTGGCGCCACCGTCTTTACGAAGTTGGACCTCAGGAGCGCCTACAACTTGGTGCGCATCAGAGAGGGCGATGAGTGGAAGACGGCGTTCATCACCCCCACCGGACATTATGAAACCCTCGTCATCCCATTCGGACTGTGCAATGCCCCCGCCGCATTCCAACACTTCATTAATGACGTCCTTCGGGACATGCTCGGTCGGTGGGCATTCGCTTACCTGGACGATATTTTAATTTATTCACACACCATGGAAGAACACACCCAGCACGTCAGGGCGGTTCTAAAGAGATTACTCGCCCACCAACTGTACTGTAAGTTGGAAAAGTGCGCTTTTCACGAGCGCTCCACCACGTTCCTGGGTTTTGTCATCTCGCCCCAGGGTGTGGCCATGGACCCGCAGAAGCTAGAGGTTGTGCGTCATTGGCCCCTACCCAAGACCCTCAAACAGCTTCAACGGTTTCTCGGGTTTGCGAACTTCTATCGTCGCTTTATCCGGGACTACAGTACAGTTGCCGCCCCCCTAACCGCTCTGACCCGTCCCTCCTCTCTCCCTTTTCACCTCAACCCGGCAGCTGTCTCCGCTTTCCGATCACTTTGTCACCGCTTCACCACTGCACCGATTCTCCACCACCCAGATGTCAATAAACCATTCGTTGTAGAGGTGGATGCTTCAGATGTGGGCGCTGGAGCTATCCTCTCACAGCAAGGTCCAGACCAAAAACTACACCCATGTGGTTTTTTCTCCAGAAAATTTGACTCCACTCAGCAGCGATACGGGGTAGGGGACCGCGAACTGCTGGCCATAAAGTGGGCTCTGGAGGAGTGGCGTCACTGGCTCCAGGGCGTCAGTGAGCCATTCATAGTCTGGACGGACCATCAAAATCTAATCACCATCAGAACCATGAAGCAGTTAAATCCACGACAGGCGCGGTGGGCATTATTCTTTGAAAACTACAACTTTCACCTCTCATACCGCCCGGGGTCCAAGAACACCAAAGCGGACGCCCTCTCCCGACAACTAGAGGTGGACCTTCCCCGGGCGGACCCCGCACCTGTCCTCCCCTCTTCCAAGATCATCGCCCCCCTGCAACTGGACCTGGAAACGAGAGTGCGCCAGGCACGAGGTACAGAGACCGAACCGGCAGGTGTGCCACCTGGACGACTCTTCGTGCCCGAAGGGATGAGACCAGAGGTTCTCCACTGGGGACACTCCTCCCCAATTTCAGGCCATCCAGGCACCCGACGGTCCCTCCAATTCATCCAGCGAGACTTCTGCTGGCCGTCCATGACGAGGGACGTCCAAGAGTTCGTTCAGGCATGCCCAGTGTGCGCCAGGGCAAAAAACACCAATCAACCCTCTCCAGGAGAACTGCAACCACTTCCAGTCCCTCGACGGCCCTGGACGCACATTGCCGTGGACTTCATCACGGGCCTGCCGGCCTCCGAAGGAAAAGACACCATCCTCACGATCATGGATCGGTTCTCTAAGACCGTGCATCTGGTGGCTCTCGCCGGACTCCCGTCAGCAAAGGAAACAGCAGAGCTGATTTTAGAGCACGTAGTCCGTCTGCATGGGTTCCCCAAGGATATCGTCTCGGACAGAGGGCCCCAGTTCACAGCCCGGTTCTGGAAGGCCTTCTGCCGTCTGATCGACTCCACCTGCAGTCTGTCCTCCGGATACCACCCACAGACTAACGGTCAGACGGAGCGGACCAACCAACAACTGGAGTGCTACCTGAGATGTTTCGTAGCGGACCGCCAGCGCTCCTGGGCACGCTACCTCATCTGGGCGGAACTATCACACAACCTCCACATCTCCTCTGCCACTAACCTAAGCCCATTTGAGGTATGCCACGGTTTCCAACCCTCCGTGTTCAACCACCCAGAGCCGGAGGTTGATGTACCGTCAGCCCAACAGTTGGTCCGCAGATGTCGGCGGCTCTGGATTACGACCAACCAGGCCATCCAACGTGCCAATGCCCGCTACACCCACCAACATCGCCGCCGACATCCTCCGGGACGACTATACCACGTAGGTGACAAGGTATGGCTGTCCACAAAAAACCTCCACCTCCACACCGAGTCAAAGAAGCTTTCCCCCAGATTCATCGGACCATACCACATCACCCACAGAATTAACCCTGTCACCTACCGGCTCCAGCTGCCTGCGGCGCTCCGGATTCACCCAGTATTTCACCTATCACAGTTCAAGCCCTTCATCACCTCACCCATGATTCCACCCACCCCCCAGCTCCTCCTCCCCGGATCATCGACGGCGGTCCCGCCTACACCGTGCGCCGAATCCTTGACTCGCGCCCTCGGGGCAAAGGTACGCAATACCTGGTGGACTGGGACGGCTATGGCCCTGAGGAGCGATCTTGGATCCCGGCCCGGTTCATTCTCGACCCTCAGCTAATTCGGGACTACCGTCACAGGGTATCCTCCACCCCAGGACCGTCAGGAGCCAGTCCTGGACAGGGGGGTACTGTCATACACACTCAATCTGCGCCCGGCACTAGGACCTAGGAAGTAAGACGGGCGCAAAACCAGGAAGTATAAAAGAGGTAAACAAACGATGGCTTACCGCTCAGTCATTGAGTTCGGCCCATGTCAGCTCCAGCTGTCGTTTCAGCAAACCGTGAGTACTCACATGTTGGTTCCGTTTGTCTTTGCTATTGTGTGTGTATTTTTAGGACGCGGGTTAAATTTGTGTTTTTCCCTTGCTCCGTTTTTTGTGAGAGTCCTTAAACTAAATCGCGTGGTTATCCTGCCTGCTCGCTTCTTTCCGCGTTTGGGTTTATCCTCCACGCTACATTGGGCTAACCGCTAAAGCTACGTCTTCTGGTCTTCAGGTTAGTCCATCTTGACATCAAGAAAGGCAATAGTTCACCACTAGTAGTTATTTATGAGTTTGACATTGCGAACAAGATTTTTCACACAAACGAGTTTGCACTCAACCTGTTATATTTCTGTGTATTCTTTTGGTCACACTTCATTCTGTAGAGTTTATAGAACAGCACTTGGAGTATGGTGGTAACCTCTCCTGCCTTAGAATGAAGTTTCTTTTTGTCCTCCTAATTTTGAACGAGGGATTGTTGTACATCATCCACTTGATAATGTTTTTTCGCGATTCGCTAATTGGACCGCTAAGCAATATACCAACGAGTCTTGTTATGTGTGCCAACATTTCCCTTCCGCTGTAGGACAGACGTCACTGAGACCCTTACCTGGTAATTCAATTCAATTCAATTTTATTTGTATAGCGCTTTTAACAATTGACATTGTCTCAAAACAGCTTTACACAATCAAAAGAATTATTTAAGTTTGTATGGAAAGTGAATGTGTATGAATCAAAATGTTCAGATAGTCCCTGGTGAGCAAGCCGAGGGCGACAGTGGTAAGGAAAAACTCCCTGAGATGGTAATAGGAAGAAACCTTGAGAGGAACCATAATACTCTACGTCCATGAGTCCCCCAGATCTGCTCCTTTACCTATGGTAAATTTATTTATAAAAATGCTTGGCTAAATGAATAGGTTTTTAGCCTAGACTTAAACACTGAGACTGTGTCTGAGTCCCGAACACTATTTGGAAGACTATTCCATAATTTTGGGGCTTTGTAAGAAAAAGCTCTGCCCCCAGCTGTAGTTTTCATAATACGCGGTACTGACAAGCATCCTTTGATCGAAGTAGGCGTGGCGGATCGTAAGACACTAGCAGTTCACTCAGATACTGCGGTGCGAGACCATTTAATGCTTTATATGTCAAGAATAGTATTTTAAAATCAATGCGAAATTTCACAGGGGGCCAATGTAGTGAAGATAGGATAGGGGTGATGTGCTCATATCTTCTGGTTCTAGTGAGGACTCTCGCTGCTGCATTCTGGACTAGCTGAAGCTTGTTTATGCACCTAGCTGAACAACCAGACAGTAAGGCATTACAATAGTTCAACCTAGAAGTGATAAAAGCATGAATTTTTCTGCATCGTTTAGCGACAATATATTTCTTATCTTGGCAATATTTCTGAGGTGAAAGAATGCTATCCTGGTGATATTATCTACATGAGCTTCAAATGAAAGGCTGGAATCTATAATCACGCCGAGGTCTTTTACTGTTGCACTTGATGGAACAGAAAGGCCATCTAAAGTTACGGTGTGATCTAAGATTTTACTCCTAGCTGTCTGCAGTCCTATGACTAGAACTTCTGTCTTATCCGGATTAAGCAGAAGGAAGTTAATTAGCATCCAATTTCTTATGTCCTGCACACATTGCTCAACTTTAGTAAGACGGTTTTTCTCATCAGGTTTTGTTGAGACGTATAGCTGTGTGTCGTCAGCATAACAATGAAAACTAATACCATGTTGCCCAGAGGAAGCATGTAAAGGGAAAAAAGCAGTGGGCCTAAAACTGAACCCTGGGGAATGCCAAACTCCACTAGAGAACATGCAGAATAATCACCATATAAGTCTACATACTGATAACGATCGGTCAAATAGGATCTGAGCCAGGAGAGGGCTGTACCCTTAATTCCTACTACATTTTCCAATCTGTGAAGAAGAATAGCATGATCAATGGTGTCAAAAGCTGCACTGAGGTCGAGTAATACAAGCATAGATACACAACCCTGATCAGAGGCCAATAGGAGGTCATTTAATACTTTAACGAGTGCTGTTTCTGTGCTGTGATGAGGCCTAAATCCTGACTGATCCAGTTCATGTACGCTATTTCTATGTAGATACTGTATGAGCATAGCTGCTCCGCTACTTCAGAATTTTTAGAGATAAAGGGGAGGTTTGATATTGGCCTGTAATTGGACAGCTGACAGGGGTCGAGGTCAGGTTTCTTAATTATTGGTTTGATAACTGCTAATTTAAAAGATTTTGGAACATAACCAATGCTGAGTGAGGAATTAATTATTCTCAACAGCGGTTCTCTTATTACTGGTACTGGTATCTGTTTAAGAAAATGTGTCGGTGTAGGATCTAATATACAGGTTGATGAATTTGCAGAAGAGATGAGTGAAATTAGTTCATTCTCTTCAAGGGGAGTAAAGTATTCTAGGTTCGAATCTGACATGGCTAGGTTAACATCTGTATCAATTACATTGTTCGGTTTCAAAGCCTCAATTTTATGCCTGATATTTACAATTTTATTATTAAAAAAGTTCATGAAGTCCTCACTATTGCATGATGTTGTTGTGGAGATTTCTGTAGTGGTCTTATTTCTGGTTAATTTGGCTACGGTATTAAATAAAAATCTAGGATTAAATAAAAATCTAGGATTATTTTTATTTTCTTCTATAAGAGTGGAGAGATACGTTGATCTAGCTACACTAAGAGCTTTCCTATAGTTTAGTATGCTCTCTTTCCATGCTATTTGAAATACTAACAATTTAGTTTGACACCATTTATGCTCTAATTTCTAATGTCTGTTTTAAAGTGCGCGTGTAATCATTATACCAGGGAGCGAGTTTCTTATCTCTAATAATTTTTCTTTTAGCTGGAGCTACATTATCTAAGGTACAACGAAATGTCCACTCTAAATATTCAGTCGCCTGATCGAGTTCTGTGGGGTCAGACGGTGACCTAATCGAAGTTGGTAACTCTGGGAGATTACTGATAAAACTCTGTGTGGTAGTTGATGTGAATGTACGTTTAATACGGTAGCGCAGTGCTGTGCGTACAATATCACTTGAATGACACACTTGAATGGAGACACGATAGTGATCTGAGATAATATCAGACAGTGGAATTGTGAATACATTTCTTATACTTAATCTGAAAAATATTATTAAGTCTAAAGTGTGACCTGCTTTATGAGTGGGTCCTACTACACACTGATTTACGCCTACGGAGTCCAGTATGGACATAAATGCTGTTCTCAGAGGGTCTTCTGGATTCTCAAAATTAATGTTAAAATCTCCGGCAATTAACGCTTTGTCTACAGAAACGACTAGGTTTGAGATGAAATCTGCAAATTCACTAAGAAATTCAGAATACGGCCCTGGAGGTCTGTAAATTATAATTAGTGGAATCGACTGAGCTGACTTAATATACTTAAATACACTTATGTTACTATAAAGAATTTCAAATGAGTTAAATTTGTGTCCGTGTTTTTGTACGATAGACAGATTATCATTATGAATAACTGCGACGCCTCCTCCTCTACCAGTTAACCGAGGCTGGTGTATGTACAGTGGGATCCACGTCAAACAGCCGCCTGGACCATGACGGCTCCGTGGCAGGTCCATGAAGGGTTAATGCAGGCTTCGTGCTTGGAATGTGATCCCCCGCGATGACGCAGTTAACGATGCCCCGCCCCATAAACGCCCCCATGCGCTTTCTAAAAAGATGGTTGCAATGCCGTATAATTCCGCCAGATGGAGCATTGACTGGCACAGTTAACTGCAGTGTCCAGGAAGCCCAATACCGTATCTTTAATATACAGACAGTTCTTGCATTGTCAACATAGTTTCATAAATAGATGAAAAAATAACAACAAACCGATTAATAAAACAGATTTGTTAAATCACTCAATACACAACCCATGATGATTATGCTATTTATTATTTAATAATGAATTAATAAAATTAGTTAGTGAAATATTTTTTAAGACATCCTGAAATGATCCTTAAAGACACGGTAGCGGCTGTAATTTGTCTATACCGATCATTGTAGGTACGGAATAAAAACGCAGGCTATGTACAGTATTTTACATTACTGTGTATTTTACCTAGTTCCATTTAATATACTGATAGATAATATTTTGCTGCAAAGTAAAGCTCAAAATGTAACGTCTGCTTGGGTTTGTTTTCGTTATATTTTTGATGATGTTTTCGCTGATTTTTTTCACTGATAGTCTACAAGTGGCATAAGAAAAGCAATTAATACCGCATGCAACCTGGAATAAATATCTGCCCATATGGATCAGTATTTTTTTAGTCATTTAATCATGCATAATGCTCCCCCGTCAAAAAATCTGATGGGGCATTAATCACTTATCACAACTGTGAATGGATGTGGCAGCAGAGACAGATTAATTCCCCATAAACACTTGGAAACAATAGTAAAAAAGTTCCAGAGGGTTAGCGCATGTATTTTTACTGATTTTTTTTTTTTACTGCTTATATTTCGTTGGGTTTTACGCAATTTCATGTGTGTGTGTGTGTGTGTGTGTGTGTGCACGAGAGAGAGGATACTCTGACAAGACCAACTTCCGTGTGGCTCCCGTAGCACAATCGGTTAGCGCGTGATACTTATAAAGCAGTCCAGGTGAAGCAATGCCGAGTTCGAGCCTCACCTAAAGCACCCAAAGCATTTTACTGCATATCGCGCTGTGTATGTGACAAATAAAATTTTAATTTGAAAGTAAAACTTAAAATTTAACTTCTGCTTGGGTTTGTTTTCGTTATATTTTTGATGTTTTCGCTGAAAGTCAAATTGGCAGAACAAATTGATTAATGGCGCATAATATCTGGAACAAATATCTGTCCATACGGATCAGTATTTCTTTAGTCATTTAACCAGAATAATGTCCCACATCAAAGATCTGATGGGGCACAAATCACTTATCACAACGGTGTATAGATGCAGCAGCAGAGACAGATTTAATCCCCATAAACATTCACACTTGAAAACAAAACTAACAGAAGTAAACAGTTCTAGAGTGTTAGTGTCTGTTATCACAGGACAGGAATCACCTACAGGATACTACTGTATTTTACTACTCATATTTTTTACCCTAGTTTCATTTGGTTTTACGCGATTTCATGTATTATTTGTGTGTGTCTGTGTGTGTACAGTGTGTGTGTGTGTGTGTGTGTATGTGTGAGTGCGAGAGACAGCGTGAGAGCGCGTGCGCGAGAGAGGGCTTTCATGCTGATTTATCCAAGGTTACTAAAACCTGGCTTACTACCTATAAAAATATTTCAATTTAACTCATGGGTCTCAATCACAGATGACACGACAAATTATATACTCTGAAACGTTCATTTGAACATTTAAAAATATATACAAAAAACATAAATACTAATGTTATCATGGTGTAAATTATTAACATTAGGTTAGGTCCTGCCCTTAATTAATTCATATTATAATTACTTTTACATAGTATAGTTACTGGACTGACATGACCAAAACTAGCTATTTCATTTAGCCTTTCTAAAATCAACCCATATATCATTTATAATCAGAAAACATAAAACATATTATGATCTGTTCAACAGCCCATCTGTTTTAATCTAGTTTGTATTTTTTATTATTCATAAGACAACCTTTCAGTTTTGTAAATATTTTAGTTATAGTGTGTTAAGTCTCACTTTAGGTTAAACGTTTTTGAGAATTTGACCATCCAGCTTAGATAAATGTTATGTCATTGATTGATAACATCTGGATTAAGGATATTATATAATTATATATATATATATATATATACAGTGGTGTGAAAAACTATTTGCCCCCTTACTGATTTCTTATTCTTTTACATGTTTGTCACTCTTAAATGTTTCTGCTCATCAAAAACTGTTAACTATTAGTCAAAGATAACATAATTGAACATAAAATGCAGTTTTTAAATGAAGGTTTATGTTATTAAGGGAGAAAAAAAACTCCAAATCTACATGGACCTGTGTGAAAAAGTGATTGCCCCCCTTGTTAAAAAATAACTTAACTGTGGTTTATCACACCTGAGTTCAATTTCTGTAGTCACCCCTAGGCCTGATTACTGCCACACCTGTTTCAATCAAGAAATCACTTAAATAGGAGCTACCTGACACAGAGAAGTAGACCAAAAGCACCTCAAAAGCTAGACATCATGCCAAGATCCAAAGAAATTCAGCAACAAATGAGAACAAAAGTAATTGAGATCTATCAGTCTGGTAAAGGTTATAAAGCCATTTCTAAAGCTTTGGGACTCCAGCGAACCACAGTGAGAGCCATTATCCACAAATGGCAAAAACATGGAACAGTGGTGAACCTTCCCAGGAGTGGCCGGCCGACCAAAATTACCCCAAGAGCGCAGAGACAACTCATCCGAGAGGCCACAAAAGACCCCAGGACAACATCTAAAGAACTGCAGGCCTCACTTGCCTCAATTAAGGTCAGTGTTCACGACTCCACCATAAGAAAGAGACTGGGCAAAAACGGCCTGCATGGCAGATTTCCAAGGCGCAAACCACTTTTAAGCAAAAAGAACATTAAGGCTCGTCTCAATTTTGCTAAAAGAGATCTCAATGATTGCCAAGACTTTTGGGAAAATACCTTGTGGACCGACGAGACAAAAGTTGAACTTTTTGGAAGGTGCGAGTCCCATTACATCTGGCGTAAAAGTAACACAGCATTTCAGAAAAAGAACATCATACCAACAGTAAAATATTGTGGTGGTAGTGTGATGGTCTGGGGTTGTTTTGCTGCTTCAGGACCTGGAAGGCTTGCTGTGATAGATGGAACCATGAATTCTACTGTCTACCAAAAAATCCTGAAGGAGAATGTCCGGCCATCTGTTTGTCAACTCAAGCTGAAGCGATCTTGGGTGCTGCAGCAGGACAATGACCCAAAACACACCAGCAAATCCACCTCTGAATGGCTGAAGAAAAACAAAATGAAGACTTTGGAGTGGCCTAGTCAAAGTCCTGACCTGAATCCTATTGAGATGTTGTGGCATGACCTTAAAAAGGCGGTTCATGCTAGAAAACCCTCAAATAAAGCTGAATTACAACAATTCTGCAAAGATGAGTGGGCCAAAATTCCTCCAGAGCGCTGTAAAAGACTCGTTGCAAGTTATCGCAAACGCTTGATTGCAGTTATTGCTGCTAAGGGTGGCCCAACCAGTTATTAGGTTCAGGGGGCAATTACTTTTTCACACAGGGCCATGTAGATTTGGAGTTTTTTTTCTCCCTTAATAACGTAAACCTTCATTTAAAAACTGCATTTTGTTTTCAATTATGTTATCTTTGACTAATAGTTAACGGTTTTTGATGAGCAGAAACATTTAAGTGTGACAAACATGCAAAAGAATAAGAAATCAGGAAGGGGGCAAATAGTTTTTCACACCACTGTATATATATATATATATATATATATATATATTTTTTTTTTTAGTTTCCCCCTGAGGGATTGCCACCTTATTGTGGTCTGGGGGTTTGCGTGCCTCAACACAATTCAGCAAATACAATACTGTTACTATACAGTAAGGCCAGGTAAAAACAGTGCTCGAACATGATGCCCCCCTCCCCCCACCCCGTGTTGTCTGGTCTAGAACGTCCCTGCCTCTGACCGTCTTTTGTCTTGTAAATGAGTATTCTCACTCACCTTCCAATCCCCCCAGCGCACACACTCTGTTTGTACTGTAAACTGTACTGTAACTGTGTTTGCTAGGGCACTTGGTTATACACAGTACTTTAATGTATGGAACACTTACTTAACTTACTGGTTTGGTTTAAACATCGCTTATTACCTTATTCAACAAAATAAATTCATTATTAACGTATTGAAGTATTTTAGTTAAGGACAAAAACTGCTTGTGTTTAGAACTGCTGAACAGCCGAAAACACACACACACACACACACACACACCCATCCCCCCGCCAAAAACACACACACACACACACACACACACACACACAGAGAGCAATTAACACCATGTCCTACTCAGGAGCGGAAGGTGAGAAACCTCAATGGAGAATACCAAGTTTGTCGTTGCTCTTTTGGAGTTCTTAAAACCCAAAACATTTATTTATACTGAGAAAAAATTATTATGCGTCACAATCACAAATACATATAATCAAGTGTTTAACTGGTTTCATTTGTTTCTATGATCAATAATTATTATTTTCAGCCCAACTCTTTGACTATTTAAAACAAAGTTGTGTCCCATTTTTTGCCCATTGAAGTTGTTGGTTCAACTAAACAATTTTTAAATACCCAAACAATCCCCCAAAATTAAAACACGCAAAACATGACTTTAACAATTCAATTTATTCTTCCAAAACTAGTCAAACTTAAAACAGTAATTTATATAAAACAGATGAATACATGTTGTCTTTTTGCTTAAAGTTCATTAAACTACCCGGATACACCAGCTGCTTATAAGTCTCTATCTATAGTCCTTTTACATTAAAATATAAATTTTTCAAATATCAAAACTATTAAACATGGAACAGTTTAAGTCTTTGTTTCCCCCAAAGTACTGTATCAGACATTTTGCAGTTCTATGTTCAGAATATACAGTAGACCTGATCAAACATCATTCTAAAGCTGTCGGACTGTGACGTCATCCCTCCTACAGCTCCCTCAACAGCTTGTTCAGGCTCCTTCAGTCCTGTAGCTCCAAAAGTCCAGCCGTCAGCCGTCTGACCCCCCACTCCTCCACAGCGGAGCTCTGCTTAAAGACAACAGGAGAATTTAGTCAAGACAAAGATAAATAAACTTCACAGAACATATAGTTCTAATAAAAATAAAATATATTAATAAACCTATTTACCACAGAGTGTGTAAAATACTGTTTTGGGGATTCTGTAATGTAAATAAACTGTCTCTGCTGATGTTAACCAGTGAACAGTGTTAGTGTTAACCAGAGAACAGTGCTAGTGTTAACCAGTGAACAGTGTTAGTGTTAACCAGTGAACAGTGTTAGTGTTAACCACTGACTGTCTGTATTATCGTCTGCATTAAATTAACCGAGAATTTACTTAATGCGCTTCTCATACAAATAAGTTAAGCGATATAACACTCGTATATGAGAATTAGTTCATCCCTGAAGCCAAACTATAACTTACTGAAGCCCCTCACACACACACACACACACACACACACACACACACACCTCCCCCTCCTCCTCCTTAACTGATAAACACTTCAGTGTTGTTATTCAGCTCGTTAACTAAGCGCTCGCGCTACCGCGGAAAGTCCCGGACAAAGTGTATAAAATATAAACCGGGTTATGAGCGTTACTAGCTCCTGTACAGCTCCCCTCAGTCTGTGTCCCTCATCAACTGCATCACATTATATTACAGTCACAGAAATAACCTGCAGATTAACTCTTAACCAGAGAATAAATAAGCGCTGAATTTATCCAGACAACACGCGGTGAGATTCTCTCAGTATTTACAGAGAACACAAACACTCTTCATCGGGTAGTGCAGCTCTTGTAATAGGACATTAATAGTATTGTCGAAGCTTGAGCATGTTTTTGAGTTAAAGTGGAGTGACATTGTGAGTGTGTGACACTGACAGTAAGCAGTAATATTAACTCCAGACTTGGTAAACAGATCATAAAGTTCTCTAAAGTCACATCTGACCGCTGCTGGTGCTGCCAGTGATATTTAAAACAGCCAATAAAAACTAAACTGGAAAATAAACTGTAAACTACCCCAAACACATTTTATAAAATAAAACATCACTTACCACGAATAGTCCGTTAAGCCGCCATCTTCATCTCTGTAGTTTAGTAGCGTCAGTTCGGCGGGGGTGGAGGCGGGTTGTTAAAATCACGTGATTGCAACTCAGCGCAGCTGGCTTGTTTTAACGTGTTCTTGAGAACGAAGCGCCATCTAGTGGTGGCACCAGGTAAATGAATAAATTGGGCTTCAATGGGCGTGTTTACTGTGAAATCTTGACACGCCTTTCAGCCAGAAAAGGGAGGGGGGATTACGGCGTGCAAAGGCCATTCACACGCCATTCACACTTCAGCCACACTGTCGCGGCTATTTGGCGTGGCTCCCACTGTAGCTGTATCCAGGAGGACTAGCTTCATTTAGAGCTACAAACTCGTCCTGTTTAACCCATGTTTCAGTTAAACTTCACATTGTTAACAGCAACAGGTTCCTAATGCAACACTTAGAATCAACTCTAGACCTTCTATCTACTGACTTGTAAATGAACTCAAGAGAAAAACAGGCCATGGAACTGCTGAGGAGCAAGCTATCCCAATATTTTTGTGCCACCAAAAATGGGTGTCTTTGTACGAAAATGTCTGTAATGCCTACACAGTTCATGCTTTTTTTTTTCTCTCGACCAAAAAAAAAATAAAAAAAAATACAGACAATCTCCACTTTAAGCACATCTCTTCATGTCATTCCAAACGATATTGTTACTGTCCAGATACTTCTGGTCCTATCTTTACTTACTGCTTCAGTGCAAAGCTCTGCAATCTATTTTCTTGGAGAGTTACAGAAACTACAGTATTAATTACAGTAACATGATATTGGTTTATAATGTTTTTTTTTTTTTTTTTTGCCATTTCAGGTCCCAAACAATGCTGCTTGATGGAGTACGTAGGGGAACTAGATCAACTTATGAAAGACGTACAGTAAGTGAATACAAATGTAAAATCAGTAAAAAAAAAAAGTGTGCTCTCTCACACGGTCACTTGAAAAGGGCAAATATGCAGCTTTCATACAGATGTTTTTATTGACTAAGCCATAACTAAATTTCTCTTAACAAATAAATGAAAAAATGATTGTGTTTTAGCATGTAAACATTCTATTGCCTCAAAAGTAAATGTTGTTTGGCGTTTTCACGGGATGTTAAGGATGACTGCAGTAATATGTTACCTACAAAATGTTTAAGCTCCGAAACTGATATTTCTCTTTTACTTTCTCTCCATACTTTGTTATGAAAAAAAACAGCTTTATTTTATATGCATATTTCAATAGTTGCCAATTTGACAAATATTTGTATGTGAGATTTTACTCTGAACATTTCTAACACTTAATTAGGACGAGATGCATACTTAATTATGATAAAGATCATGTTTCATGGATAATTTACTTATGAGGTCTAAATGATGATATAAGTTAAGATATAGTAAACTATTCACCAGGACATAAGAACACCACGGGAATGTGGGTTATGTCTACATGAATGGATCTTTTTGAATAGAGGTTTCCAATCTCGAATATGTTTTTTGTTTTACCAGAATGCTGATGGAGACAGAGTGTTGTCTCCTCACAACACAAACGATGAAAATCTATGATCAAGAACATTGTGTCAGAAGAACCAGAGGACACTGAGATCATAATTGAGGGGGGTAAAAGTTCTGAAAGGTCTGGGCAATGCTTCGAGGGCTTGCTGCGTGCTGGTATGCACTGGATCTTGCACTGGATCATGCACTGACGTATGCACTGGATCTTGCCCTTTTAAGAATCTGTTCTTATAGCTGGACTGTGGGAGGATGTCTCCAAAAGTTCTCAAAAGCTTAAAAAGTTCTTTAAAAGTTAAGCTTCTTGCTTAAGTCAAGGGACTCTTTAACTTTTCTTTAAGAAATGTCATATTTTTGTAAACATTTTTTTACAAACATATATATATATATAATTTTGTTTTAAGCCTCACCAAACCTGTTTACAATTAAAAATGTTGTAAAGCAACATGTGCCTACATAAGCACTTGTTGTAAGTATTAATCTTGTGCATACTGCCTGTACTGTACATTATGTATCTGAGCGATGCTAACCAAGTGGTCTCACGTGTTTTGGCATTTTGCAGGAAAACATTTTTGTTTCCAAGTTGCAAAAATAAATTGTTACATATCTTGCAATACCATCTTGTGACTTTACTTATATTTATAATGTCAGTTTCTTGGTACCGTAATTTAAGTAAATTGTAGTTAATGCAGTAAAAAGTAAGCAGGAAAAATGAGTTCCATTAAGCAGCATAATGCAAAAATATGATTTTACTATATTCATTTATTTAGTCAACTTAAATCATTTACACTTGGATATTTTATAAATATTTATTAATTTTACATATATTTTTAGTAAATATAAATTTGTTTAAGATTTATTTAGTAAATATCAATTAAATATGAACAAAATTATTAGTAGATTGAAACCAATTTTAGTCCGGATAATGAGTTAGTGTAAAGCTTGTTTTTGTTTAAATTGCTTTATATTTACTTAATGCATTTGATTACATCAACTCATAATTTACTATAATATTACTAAATGCAATACAATTTAGGTATTGCTTTTATTACAAATGACTGAAAGTTTTGATTAAATTTAATCAATTTATTTAATGCATTTTACTAAAATTTTCGGCACTTAAAATCTACTAATTATTTTAAGTGTCACTTTGTTTGCCACAATTTTTTTGAGTAACCAATGGTCACATTTTTTAGAGTGTGATTGCTGATTTCTTTAACATTTCGGTTCCCAAATCAGCTAGTAAAAAGGTGGTTAAGGCCACCATCTATGAGGCACTTGTGGCTGATCAGGTCTTACCTGAGCGTGAAGTTTCTGAGGGAGTTGGTACTCAACCTCTCTCAAGGGCCGGTGACACAAGAACAGTAGCAGAGCATAGGAAGGAATTGGGGGCTGTTCAACCTGAACGCCCGACCGATTCAGTGGACCCAGTCTTGCAACTGGCACTGAAGGTGATGTCTCCAGTGCGCTGGCGTCACCACTTGCTCCACTCCAGTCCTCACCGGTAAGCCAACCTGTTTTTGATGTCAGCCGACATGTGGGTCTAGTGCCTATATTTAGAGAGGAGGAGGTTGATTCTTATTTCGCTGTGTTTGAAAGAATAGCAACCACGTTAAGATGGCCAAAAAGTTTGTGGACTCTGTTACTGCAGTGTAAAGTAACTGGGAAAGCACAAGAAGCATGCTCTGCTTTTTCTTTGGAACAGAGCCTTGATTACGATGTGGTTAAAGCTGCAGTTCTGCGTGCTTATGAGCGTGTGCCTGAAGCATACAGGCAAAGTTTCAGAGACCTGGTCAAACCAAATAGCCAAACATTTGTTGAGTTTGCTCATGAGAAATGTCTGCTGTTTGAAAAATGGTGTTCTGCAAGCAATGTAAGAAGTTTCGAGCAGCTTAAAGAATTGATTTTACTAGAAGAGTTTAAGTCTTGTCTCCCAGAGCAGCTAGTGGTGTATTTAAATGAACAGAAGCTTGATGTGTTGTCTAGAGCTGCTGTCTTAGCTGATGAGTTTGCGTTGACTCATAAGACTGTGTTTAAAATGTCCATGTCTCGTACTAACTCTTCCTTATGCCAATCAAAGTTGCATAACACAACTGCTCAGGCTCGCTCTCCGGTCAGTTCTTCACCTGAAACTCGTAACTGTTATTATTGCCACTGTTACGTGTTGGATATTGTTGGGGATGATCTGTAACATTTAAGTGAGATGCTTTGCCTCTGGGGCAAACCAATGAAGGAAAATCCGTGAGGCAGGGGAATAATGATAACAAAAGAGTTTTATTTTTAGCCAATTTCAAAGAGTAAAACAAGATATAAAGTAAGGAGAAAAGGAGAGGTTGAGTGACACCAAAAGAAAGAAAATATCAAAAGCAAAATGGAAGCTAACAGCTGAATCCCAACCCAAATAGTCTAACTACCAAACGAAAAATATAGAAAATAAAACCGAAAGCTTCGGCGCATGCGGCACCCATACTAAGCTACTCTTAGCTAATAAACAAAGTACATAGGGGGTTGTCACTCCCTAGCTACCATTAACACCCGCAGGTTAACTTTACGCGACCAATGTACCTGTCTCCTTTCTCTTGATTATTTTACCAATACGTAACAATCGGACTAAGTGGATCACAGCAACACAGTCCTTAATGTTCGTTACAAACGTTCGTTCAGTAAGAGGTGCTTTACAGTTCACAGATGTGCGCACATTTAACCGAATGCAGACCAGATCGGATAAATAGATAATCAACCAGACCTAAACATAATCTAAACCCAGCGCAGCTTAGAACACAAAGAGAGTGCAGTCGACACAAGATGGACAGTCGCCCGCTGGCCGGAAAGCAAGATGACTGACAGCAAGTCAAGGGAGCCCCGCCTCTTTTATTCAATTCAATTCAATTCAATTCAATTCAATTCAATTTATATAGCGCTTTTAACAATGGTCATTGTCTCAAAGCAGCTTCACAAAAATTAAAGAAATTTAACAAAAAAAAAAAAAAATAATAATTATTATAGAAAAGAAAATAATTGGAAGTGTGGATGTGTGAGAAAAATGTGCAGATAATAATAATAATGAGACGAATGAATGAAATTTCTCTGATGAGCAAGCCAAGGGTGATGGCGACGGTGGCAAGGAAAAACTCCCTGAGATGGCATTAGGAAGAAACCTTGAGAGGAACCAGACTCAACAGGGAACCCATCCTCATTTGGGCGATAACAGATAGAAATGATATAACATCTTGTGTGTTGTGCAGGTGAAAATTCAATATGACAGAAATTATTTAAATTGACATGAAGACCAGTTCAGCATAGGGACGAGTCAGTAGGTGCAGAGGGCAGATGAGGTCTGGATCACTGGAAGCACAGGAGCAGCATGTGTAGCTCCAACCATCATAAAGCTGAATCCAGCTGGAGCTGGTCCTTCTCTGGATGCCTCAGGAACCTCGCAGGGTCGGCCTTTGTCTACTGAAGCTGGCAAAATCTCCCGATGCCTCGGGATGGGTAGAGAAATACAGAACAGATGGGGAGAATTAGCGTAGTTGCCATTCGGTATAGGTGTACTGGAGTATGAGATTATGGGATGAGTTATGTGTATACCAGATTAAAAAGATGCGTCTTGAGTCTACTTTTGAACTGGGAAACCGTGTCTGCTCCCCGAACACTGTCTGGAAGGCTATTCCAAAACTTTGGAGGTAAATATGAAAAAGCCCTACCCCCTTTTGTAGATTTTGAAATTCTGTGAACTACCAGAAGTCCGGAGCTTTGTGATCTTAAGGCGTGTGGTGGATTGTAGCGTATCAGAAGACTGGTTAGGTATGTGGGAGCTAAACCATTTAAGGCCTTGTATGCAAGTAATACTATTTTGTAATTTATTCTAAACTGAACAGGTAGCCAGTGCAGGGATGATAATATTGGGGTTATATGATCATATTTTCTGGATCTAGTGAGAACCCTGGCAGCTGCATTTTGGATTAACTGAAGCTTGTTTATTGAGGATGCAGGACAACCACCTAGTAATGCATTACAATAGTCCAGTCTGGAGGTCATGAATGCATGAACTAGCTTTTCTGCATCAGATACGGATAAGATGTTCCTAAGTTTAGCAATATTTCGAGGATGGAAAAAGGCTGTTTTTGTGATATTTTAAATGTGATTTTCAAAAGACAAGTTACTGTCTAATATTACGCCCAGGTCTTTTACTGCTGAGCTGGGAGTAACAGTACATCTTTCTAAGCGCAGGCTGAATTGTGAAAGCTGTTGTGTGCTGGTTTTTGGGCCAATAAGTAATATCTCTGTCTTATCTGAATTTAATAAAAGAAAGTTATTGGTCATCCAATCTTTTATGTCCTGGACACACTCAGTTAATCTAGACAACTTAGGTATTTCGTCTGGTTTAGTTGAGATATATAATTGGGTATCATCAGCATAACAATGGAAACTAATCCCATGTCTTCTTATGATGTTACCCAAGGGAAGCATGTATATTGAGAACAATAGAGGTCCTAAAACTGACCCTTGTGGGACCCCATATTTCACTGGCATTACACCAGACGGTTCTCCATTTAGATCTACAAAATGGTAGCGATCAGACAGGTAAGATCTAAACCATTTTAATGCCTGTCCCTGAATACCTATATAATTTTGTAAGCGATCTATGAGAATATTATGATCTATAGTGTCGAATGCAGCACTAAGATCGAGCAGGACTAGCAATGAGATGCAGCCTTGGTCTGAAGCTAAAAACAAGTCGTTTGTAATCTTAACTAGTGCAGTTTCTGTGCTATGATGGGGCCTGAAACCTGACTGAAATTCTTCAAGAATGTTGTTATCCTGCAAGAATGTGCAAATTTGAGCTGATACTACTTTTTCTAGTATTTTTGATATGAACGACAGGTTTTTTTTATGACGACAGGTCCACAGTCATTGGAGGATCGGCGAACCCCGGACAACCAATAGGCTGATCCTGTGCTTTTTAAAGAGAGAGGACAGAGACAGATACAATATGGAAAGAAACAAAATACCAAAAAACAAACAAATACACTAGGGGACATAACAGCCACGAAAAAGTTCACTTAATTGCCTCCTGTCCAGTGTTAAAGCATAAGGTGGCTCGTCAAAAGACTGCTAGCAAAAAGGTGAATGCTGCAGGGCTGCTGGCTAAGTCCGTTTCACAGTCTACTGGTGAATCTGTATTTGAGTCTTTCATATCTTCTGGTTATGTATCTTTATGGGCTGGTCAAACAAGAACCCCCATTAAAATTTTGAGTGATACAGGGTCTGCTCAATCGTTTATTTTGGAGAATACATTGCCCTCTTCAGAAGTTTCTTATTTAGGGAGTGATGTGTTGATTCAAGGCATCGGTATGACTGTAATTCGAGCACCTTTGCATAAGTTGTATCTTGAAACCAAAAGCTTTTCTGGTTTTGTTAAAGTTGCCTTTCATACAGCGTTGCCAGTTATGGTGTTTCATTCATTCTGGGAAATGATATTGCAGGAAACCAAATTTTCTCGCTTCCAGAGGTTGTATCTGAGCCTATTACTGATTGTCCAGAGTTAGAAGCTCAGATTCCTTCCTTATTTCCTGCTTGTGTGTTAACGCGTGCTCAGCAAAAGAAATTGGATGACGTAGTAGATTTGACTCTTTCTTATGTCAGGAGGAAACCATTGAGGAAAGTATGCCTCAGCTTAACCCCTGTGTTAAATTTACTAATGTTCCCAAGTCTACTTTGAAACCATGCTGAACTTCGCATAACTCATGCAAGGTTGGCGATAGCTCAGAAGGCCGACCCTTTGCTAACCCATTGTTTCGAGAGGTGGAGAAAGGGGAGCTGGAGAAGCACCCAATTGCTTACTTTTTAGAAAACAGAGTTTTAATGCGAATGTGGTCACCACTTCATCCTTCTAATGGTTTGAGTGATGCATGTCAGGTTGTAGTTCCTCAAGAATTTCAGCACCAAGTTCTCATGTTGGCTCATGACCATCCTTGTTCTGGTCATGTAGGCATTCGGACTATAGTACCATCGAAAAAGAGAATCCTGAACATACTTGCTGATGCATTGTCTCGTTGTTAAGATTTTTCTTTTGTGTGTGTTGAATAAAATTGAGGTGAACTTAGAAGTTCACATTTGTGTGGGGGGGAATGTTACGACCCGCAACATGTTGGTCGCTGTTTGTGTTGTGCGTCTGTGTTGCTGTGCTTCGGAACGTGTGTGTGTATGTATATTGTGTCCAGATTCCGCTCCAGGTTTTCCGGCTGCCACTACAGCGTGTCCAGGTCATTTGCCGCTCCACATTCCAGTACTCCAGTATTCCAGCACTCACCAGTTGTAGGGGTGTGGCTGCCATTTACTTTGGGTAAAAGGGTTTTTATTCACTGTTTTTGGTTTAGGAAGTTGGGTAAGGTATCTGTATTTTTGTTTGTGTTTTGTTTGCTAGGTAAATTATCCTATAAAACACAGATACCTGTTTTGTTTATTATTTTGGCCTGGGTCCACCCTGAAACTGATCCTGGTGTGGTGTTTGTACCTTTATTTGAATTTGCTTTGTGTAAAGCAATACAAACCTCATCCTTTTGCCAGCTGAAGTATCTGTCTATTTCTTTCTGGTATATTACACCATTATATTCCACCTTCATTCAGTTTTTGAAATAGAACCCAGAACCAATCATTTGCTGTACGGCCCAACCCTAGACTGGGACGTAACATAGAGTATTATGGTGAACTGGTATGTTCTAGATGCTGTCTTCCCACTCTCAGTGATCACTCAGGTTTGTTGATGGTGGGAGCCCTCAGTCTGTGAGCATATCTGTTCTCTCTCTCTGTCTCTCTTTCTGTCTTAAGCTACACGTGACACTCCTGAGTAACCAGTGATGAATAACCAGTGATGTCCTACAACCTGGCCTGACGCATCCTGCTGCCGCATTTCTAATGTTGATGATGGCCATATGGTTTGCTGAGAACAGTTTCAGTTGGTGAACTTCCAAAAGTTGGTGATTTTTTTTCCAAAAAATCCTTCCTTCCTCATCCTAAAAATTCCTCTGTAGATGCGGTCATATTATTTCACTAGTTTTGACGCGTAGCTTTGTCTTAAAGTTTCACTCACACGACAGAAGTCCGATCTCTTTGTCTCTTGTAGTTTATTTTGTCAGCATCAAAGAATCAACACTTCATACAGTCGTCTTGAGTAAATCCACTGTGATTACAAACACCAGTTGCTGCATCTTGCAAATCTCTGACTTTTACAACAACCTATTTGCTGTATCTTGTGAATTACAGTCTTGGCTTAGGCATATAACAACACTCTTGTTGTATCTTACATTCCCAGCTTACGTTAGCTTATGGTTACAACAACCTAGTTGCTGTATTTTACATTTCTAGCTTACCGGGAGCTCTCATTAGCTGACGGTCAAAAGCTTGTGTTTCCGTAGCCTTCCGTATCTAAACTGAACTCTCAATCATATCACAGTCACACAAATGCATGTAATAGTAGAATGACATCACAGACCAACCTACGATTGTCAACTTATGATGCATGACTAAGAAATATAAAGCTTATGGCTTATGTAACAAGCTTAATGCTTCATGCATTACTAATGAATAGAACAAGGTAGAATAAATGAAATAACAACAAATAAAATAAAATAAAATAAACACAACAACAAATTCATAACAAGTGCGATATGGCACTTACATTCCAGCCCCTAATTGACAGGCATGGAGACTGACAATTACAATTTTGTGTGTTTTTTTTTTTGATAAAGCCATGAAATCAAACATTCTTAACCTTCTAAAACGTTGTAAACCTTTTAAGTGTGTAATATATATCTCAGGTGTTTATATTTGCATATCAAATTTCATAACATTTTGCCACACATTTAACAGTCCATTTCACATATGAGGCACAGCTTGTCGATGGGTCTTTCCAGAGTGTTGGTCTCGGTTTTAACTAACACACGTCTCACCAGTCCCCCTTTGTCGGGGAACACTTTCGTGGTTCGTCCCATGACACATGAATTTCTTGGAGATGACTCATCAGTTATTAAAACTATATCTCCAATCGAGAGGTTTTTTTGTTTTGTTTGAAACCATTTTTGCGGTTCCTGGAGCAAGGGCAAGTATTCACGCACCCATCGCTTCCAGAGCAGGTCTGATATGTACTGAATCTGCTTCTCGCCGCGACGTGCATAGATGTCTTCCTTTTTGAAGAATCCGGAGGGCAGGTTTGGCTGTTTTTTCATCAGCAGCAGGTGGTTTGGTGTCAGAGGTTCCAGTTTGGGCGAGCAGCTGTTTCTTTTCACAGATGCCTTTCGTTTTTGCTGTGTGCGAAGTCCCTGCTTGAATTCTGCTGCGGCTTTACCCTTTTGCAACGTGAGAAGTTCTTCCTTAAAATTTTGTCTTTGAGTGAACTTAATGATTTCGTTTTCTGCTCTTGTCAGGTCTTGAGCTTTTAGAGACTTGTGATTTTCTGTCTTTGGGTTATCTACTTGTGTTTTAACCCTTTCTGTTTTTTGTTTGAGCATGTCTCTGATGCGAAGGATCCAGGCAGCGGATCTTTTTAACTTGTGCTAGTCAGAGTGATGATTAATCAGTTTACTCACTGCATGTGCGCATTTTGTAATGCTCACAGTATTCACTAAAGCTGAGAGTTTAATTTCATCATCATTTTGTGTTATTGATGTGTCATGAATATTTTCAGGCCATTTGCACTCTGCTTCTTTGAGAAAGGAGGGACCATGGATCCAGTCAAAGTTTTTCATGAACTTTTCACAAGATACTCCCCTGGAGGCAGAGTCAGCTGGGTTTTGTGAGGTATTAACGTACCTCCATTGCTGTGACTTGGTTGACTCTCTTATAATGGCGATTCTGTTGGCCACGAAGGTTTTAAAACGAAGTGTTCCGTTATCAATATATCTCAAAACAGTTGTACTGTCAGTCCAGAACATAGAGTCCAGCAATTTAAATTCTAGCTGTTCTTTCAACATTTTGTCATTTTTTACAGCGACCACTGCCGCAGTCAGTTCCATTCGTGGAATGGTGGTTTGTTTCAGGGGTGCTACACGGGAGTTCCCCATCATGAATGCACAGTGTGTAAGTCCATCAGCGTTTACTAACCTGAGGTATGAGACACCTCCGTATCCCATTTTACTTGCATCCGAGAAGTGGTGGAGTTGTGCTGTAGCTGTAACTCCGAAGTCGCTGGTTTTATGCACCTTGCTACGCTGAACTCGGACAGTCTGTGCAGCTCTTGCAGCCAGGTTTTCCATGCCGTTGTAAACTGCTCGGGAATGTCATCATCCCAGGCTAGTTTTTCTTTACATAGCTGTTGCATTGGGATTTTAGCTGGCAGTATGGCAGGTGGGAGAAAGCCTAACGGGTCGTATGTTGAGCCAGTGACTGACAGAATTCCTCTTCTTGTCACAGGTCGTTCCTTTAAACTAATCTTAAACTTGAACATGTCTGAATCAATGCACCACAGCACCCCCAGAGCTCTCTCTACGGGCAGTGCATCTTTACTCAAGTCTAAGTCTCTCATGTCTTTGATCCTTTCGCTCTCGGGAATGACAGTCAGTAGGGCATGGCTGTTGCTTGCCAATTTAGTGAGGTTAAACCCTCCGCTTGCACAGAGACTTGTGAGATCATTGTATAGGGCGACTGCTTGGTCATGACTCGAAACGGATTTCAGGCAGTCGTCTACATAAAAGTTTTTAAACGCTGTATTAACTGCCACAGCAGATGCATTGCTGCGGTTTTCTTCTGCTCTCTTTCTGAGGGCGAAGTTAGCAACACTAGGTGAAGATTTTGCACCGAACAGATGGACTACCATTTTGTATTCAACTAAGTCTTGGTTCGCATCTCCGTTCGGCCACCATAGGAAGCGGAGCAGATCTGTGTCCTTCTCGGGCACTTTCACGTGATAGTACATGGCTTCCACTGTGTTACGTTTCTTGGACTTTATTTTAGCAGGTACTATGGGGAGGATGCAATTACCTCCAGCCCCAGTGAGCGCATTTGATTCATGACTCACTGCATGTGGTGTATTTGCTGTGTCACTTTCAGTTTCGTTTCTACGGGCGCTCGTAACTGACAGCGCCGTGTCTCGCACTGCTATGTGTAGCATGCTTGGATGTGGCTTTGAACACAATGGACATGTAATTTTTTTGGTACAGTCTTTCCACAAGTGACCCTTTGTTAAATATCCGAAACAGAATCCGTTTCTTTTTAAGAATTCTACTTTGTCTTTGTATGTCTTATCATTAAATTGGAAGCAATCGTCTAAGATATGCTCCCCTTTACAATATGCGCACGGCTTAGTGAAAGCACTAACAGCTAACGTACCGGCATTCTTCATTGTAATCGAGTTTTTGTGAATTTTACCAACCTGTCTGTCCTCGGTTGCGACGCTGACCCTGGGTTTTCCTTGGCCCCTTTGTTTGGGTCCTTGAAGGGATGTGTGACTGGGTTTTCTGTCGCTGGTTGCGGCGTCCAGGTCCGTAGAGTGCGCGCTGCTCAGGTGCGCGTTGCTCGATTCAGTGACTGCGCTTTCGTTCGCAGACTGCGCTCGGCTGTTACCTGTTGAGTTGGAAAGGTGAGAGTGCGCGCTGCTCGGGCACGCGCTGCTCGGGCACGCGCTGCTCGATTCAATGAGTGCGCTCTTGTTTGCAGGCTGCGCTCGGCTGTTGCATGTTGAGTTGGAAAGATGATAGTGCGCGCTGCTCGATTCAATGAGTGCGCTCTTGCTCTTGGGCGATCGGCTGTCGTATTTGCGATCTTGACGTTGAAGCACTCTTAATTTGGCATCATGCATAGCGAGAGCCGTTTTGGTTTCCAGTCTGGGAACGCATGCGCTACTTGGTTCGTTGACTGTGCTCTCTCTTACCGGCTTTTGGCGGCTGTCGTATTCAGGTTTGTGGCCCGTCCAAGGTGGGCTACTCGAGCGTGTGCAGCTCGGGTCGATGACTCCGCTCTTTGATGCAGGCTGTCGTTTTTTACAACCCTGATAAGCCTGTAATTCAGCGTCGACAATTGCGAGCGCAGTTTCTAATTCCAACCTTTCTTTATCAGCCTTTAATTCTGCTTCCTTGTTCTTTAATCGTGTTTTCAGTTGCTCTTCCTCAGCCTTTAGTTTACTGCTTCCTTCTGTTCTAACGCCTGCCGTTCTGCTAAGGCTGCTACTTTAATCAACAAGGCTGCTCTGTTGGCTTCTGCTTTCTTTAGTCGGGCTGAGGTTGATGTAGAAGTTACAGACCTTTTGGATGCTGCCGTTGTCTGTGACACACTGTCGCCCCGCGAGACACCTTCGCGTGTTCGCGACGTCACAGAGTGTGGCCCTTAGTGTCCTTGGTGTCCGCTATCCAGTGACCCACCTTAGCTATGAATTCTGTGCGGCTTTGAGCCTCAGGTGCGCCGCAAGCGACCTGATCGCGTTTGTGTTCGTCTTTATGATTGTACACAAGCACATCAACGTTACTTCTCATGAAGTTTTTCAATTCAATTCAATTCAATTTTATTTATATAGCGCTTTTAACAATGGTCATTGGCTCAAAGCAGCTTCACAAAAATTAAAGAAATTTAACAAAAATAAATAAATAAATAAATAATAATAATAAAATAATTATAGAAAAGAAAATAATTGGAAGTGTGGATGTGTGAGAAAAATGTGCAGATAATAATAATGAGACGAATGAATGAAATTTCTCTGATGAGCAAGCCAAGGGTGGCGGCAACGGTGGCAAGGAAAAACTCCCTGAGATGGCATTAGGAAGAAACCTTGAGAGGAACCAGACTCAACAGGGAACCCATCCTCATTTGGGCGATAACAGATAGAAATGATATAACATCTTGTGTGTTGTGCAGGTGAAAATTCAATATGACAGAAATTATTTAAATTGACATGAAGACCAGTTCAGCATAGGGACGAGTCAGTAGGTGCAGAGGGCAGATGAGGTCTGGATCACTGGAAGCACAGGAGCAGCATGTGTAGCTCCAACCATCATAAAGCTGAATCCAGCTGGAGCTGGTCCTTCTCTGGATGCCTCAGGAACCTCGCAGGGTCGGCCTTTGTCTACTGAAGCTGGCAAAATCTCCCGATGCCTCGGGATGGGTAGAGAAATACAGAACAGATGGGGAGAATTAGCGTAGTTGCCATTCGGTATAGGTGTACTGGAGTATGAGATTATGGGATGAGTTATGTGTATGCCAGATTAAAAAGATGCGTCTTGAGTCTACTTTTGAACTGGGAAACCGTGTCTGCTCCCCGAACACTGTCTGGAAGGCTATTCCAAAGCTTTGGAGCTAAATATGAAAAAGCCCTAGCCCCTTTTGTAGATTTTGAAATTCTGGGAACTACCAGAAGTCCGGAGCTTTGTGATCTTAAGGCGCGTGGTGGATTGTAGCGTATCAGAAGACTGGTTAGGTATGTGGGAGCTAAACCATTTAAGGCCTTGAAAGTAAGTAATACTATTTTGTAATTTATTCTAAACTGAACAGGTAGCCATTGCAGGGATGATAATATTGGGGTTATATGATCATATTTTCTGGATCTAGTGAGAACCCTGGCAGCTGCATTTTGGATTAACTGAAGCTTGTTTATTGAGGATGCAGGACAACCACCTAGTAATGCATCTCATTACTTTACATCTCAGGGAGCCCTCATGTTTGTGTTTCCTTCTGGCTCTCCCTTTTAGTTATGCTGTCATAGTTAGTCCTGCCGGAGTCCCTGCTTGCACTCTACAGTAAATATACATTCACATTAGACATTGTGACTGTGACCATACCTAATTGCAATCTCTCCTCCTCTTCTCTTCCTCCCCCTCTTTCTCTTTCCTCTCTCCCCCTGTCTCCCCCTTTCACTCTTTCTCTCTCTCTCTGTCGAGCTACACATGTGGTTCCTGAGCTGCCAGTGATCCAGACTCCCTCTGCCCTCCGGACCTGTCTGATCCATCCTGGTGCCCGGTTTCTGGTTGGAGGTCTCATCGCATGGATGCCCCGTGTGTCTCTTTAGGATGCGTCTGGTGTCTGGGGATGATTCTCTATACTTAGAAGATGGTTCTGGCCTCGACTGGTGTGGTCAGCTGTTTCTCTGAGGACTTGACAATTCGATAGTTCAGGACTGGAACTTTCTACAAGTCTATCTGAGTCTCGAATAACTACTGTACTCCATTTTACATCAAGTATTATAACATCAATTAACATCAACTATTATAGCTGAACCTAACACTTAACACTGTATAAATGCAGATCATTTCCTGCTATCTGTTTCACCCAGATGAGGATGGGTTCCCTGTCGAGTCTGGTTCCTCTCAAGGTTTCTTCCTATTACCGTCTCAGGGAGTTTTTCCTTGCCACTGTCGCCCTCGGGCTTGCTCGCCAGGGAATATCTGAACATTTTGATTCATACACATTCACATTCCATACAAACTTAAATAATTCTTTTGATTGTGTAAAGCTGTTTTGAGACAATGTCAATTGTTAAAAGCGCTATACAAATAAAACTGAATTGAATTGAATTGAATTATTGCATTACAATAGTCCAGTCTGGAGGTCATGAATGCATGAACTAGCTTTTCTGCATCAGATACGGTTAAGATGTTCCTAAGTTTAGCAATATTTCGAAGATGGAAAAAGGCTGTTTTTGTGATATTTGAAATGTGATTTTCAAAAGACAAGTTACTGTCTAATATTACGCCCAGGTCTTTTACTGCTGAGCTGGTAGTAACAGTACATCCTTCTAAGCGCAGGCTGAATTGTGAAAGCTATTGTGTGCTGGTTTTTGGGCCAATAAGTAATATCTCTGTCTTATCTGAATTTAATAAAAGAAAGTTATTGGTCATCCAATATTTTATGTCCTGGACACACTCAGTTAATCTAGACAACTTAGGTATTTCGTCTGGTTTAGTTGAGATATATAATTGGGTATCATCAGCATAACAATGGAAACTAATCCCATGTCTTCTAATGATGTTACCCAAGGGAAGCATGTATATTGAGAACAACAGAGGTCCTAAAACTGACCCTTGTGGGACCCCATATTTCACTGGCATTACACCAGACGGTTCTCCATTTAGATCTACAAAATGGTAGCGATCAGACAGGTAAGATCTAAACCATTTTAATGCCTGTCCCTGAATACCTATATAATTTTGTAAGCGATCTATGAGAATATTATGATCTATAGTGTCGAATGCAGCACTAAGATCGAGCAGGACTAGCAATGAGATGCAGCCTTGGTCTGAAGCTAAAAACAAGTCGTTTGTAATCTTAACTAGTGCAGTTTCTGTGCTATGATGGGGCCTGAAACCTGACTGAAATTCTTCAAGGATGTTGTTATCCTGCAAGACTGTGCAAATTTGAGCTGATACTACTTTTTCTAGTATTTTTGATATGAACGGAAGGTTTGAAATCGGTCTGTAATTTGTTATTTCATTCGCGTCCAAATTAGATTTTTTAAGAAGCGGCTTAATAACTGCTAACTTGAAAGGTTTAGGGACATGACCTAGATGTAATGAAGAATTAATAATGTTTAGAAGTGGTTCTCCAACCGTAAGCATCACTTCTTTTAAAAATCTGGTTGGGATTGGGTCTAACAGGCACGTTGTTGATTTAGCCGAGGTGATGAGTTTATACAGCTCTTCCTGTCCTATACCTGTAAAGCACTGAAAATCTAAATGTGAAGCTATAGGGTGAACTGGATCGTGAGATACTATTAGAGGCTGAACCACCATTATTTTCTTCCTGATATTATTGATTTTTTCATTAAAGAAGTCCATAAAGTCTTCACTTCTAAACTGTGATGGGATACTCTCTGCGGGCATCTTAGGTTTCGTTAGGCGAGCCACTGTACTAAATAGGAACCTGGGATTGTTTTGGTTTCTTGCTATCAGTTGGCTAAGATGCTCAGTCCTAGCAGTTTTTAGAGCCTGTCTATAGTTGCACATACTGTCTTTATACGCAATTCGAAAAACTTCTAATTTAGTTTTCCTCCATTTTCGCTCGAGGTTACGGGTTGCTCTCTTTAGGGCGCGAGTATGACTGTTGTACCACGGTGCAAATGTTTTATCTCTGACTTTTTTTAATCTGATGGGAGCAACAGTGTCTAATGTACTGGTAAGAATAGTGCCCATGCTGCTAGTCACTTCATCTAGATCATCTGCATTTAGGGGTCTAATAAGAAATTGGGACAGATCCGGCAGATTACTTGTGAATCTGTCTTTAGTAGTGGGATTCATATTTCTAACAGATTGATAACGTGGGGAGACACAGCTAATCTGTTCTACGGGTAGAGTATATGTCAGGAGGTGATGATCTGTGATATCATCACTTTGAGGTATGATCTCTATATTAGAGACATCTATACCATGGGATATAATTAAATCTAGCGTATGATTAAAGCGGTGAGTTGCTCCAATTATATTTTGCTTAACCCCAAAGGAATTTAGTAAATCCATAAATGTGAGTGCTAAAGCGTCGTTAGCATCATCTACATGAATGTTAAAGTCTCCTACTATCAACACTTTGTCAGAGTTAACCAATAGGTCTGATAGCAGATGTCCAAATTCTTTAAGAAAATCGCCATATGGCCCCGGGGGTCTGTACACGGTGGCCAGGGTAAAATATAGCAAGGGTTTATTACGTATTTCATTTAGTGCAACATTAATGATAAGCACTTCAAATGAATTAAACCTGGGCCTTATTTTCTGGGTAACAGTGAGTACATCATTGTAGATAGTGGCGACACCACCACCGCGACCAATTAGACGGGGCTCGTGCTTATAGAAATATCTTGACGGAGTAGACTCATTCAGACCAAAATATTCATTTGGTTTAAGCCAGGTTTCGGTGAGACAGAGTGCGTCAAGGCAATAATCTGAGATAATTTCATTAACAATAAGTGCTTTAGGCGCAAGGGATCTAATGTTGAGTAGTCCAAACTTTATAGGTGGATTTTGACTACTTATTTTGCCTTTTTCTGGTTTTATGGTTATCAGATTGTTTCGGGCAAATTTAACAAATTTATTATTTTTTCTCAGTATTCGGGGAACAGACACAGTTTCTATAGGACAAGCTATGTGTGTGCGTCTATCACTACGGTGAGTTGTGATGTGGCTAATATGTTTGGAATCTACAGTATGACTTACCGCCAGTCAGATGGTTCGTAGTGTTCTGGAGATGTTGTCAGAGAGGACCGCTGCTCCAGCTCTGCTAGGGTGTAGGCCATCGGTGTGATAGAGCCTAGGACGCTCCCAGAAAACATTCCAGTTATCAACAAAGCGTAATTTCTGTTGTTGACACCAAGATTGTAACCATTCATTAAAGGCAAATAATCTACTGAACTTCTCGATTCCTCGCTGAAATGTGGGAAGCGGTCCAGATACGATGATCCTTGTCGTGGGTGATGTGCTGCGGACCTTCTCGACCAGGCTACTGAAGTCCTTCTTTAGGATCTCCGTCTGCCTCAGCCTGGTGTCGTTTGTGCCGGCATGAAGAACCACAGCTCCAATGTTCCTCCTCAGGGCAGCAGGCACCTGTGCAGCAACATCAAGAACACCTGCACCAGGCAAACAGCGTGTGTGCACCTTACCTTTAGCCGTGGTAGCACGCATGTGACGAACGATGGAGTCTCCGATGACCAGGACGTCGTGTGCCATCTCACGGAGAGGAGAGGAGCGGTTTCGGGTCGAGATGTCGAAGACGGGTGGTGGCGGAGGGGGAGAGGTCCTCGCCCGGGGCTTGGCGTGCTTCTTCCGCTGCTGCTGTATCCAGGGTCCGTGGTATCCCGGCGCCGGGGTGTAGGAAAACTGGGCGGGCTGCGTCCTTGGTGTGTTGGACCTGGGCAGAGAAACACGCGGGGTTGAGGTTGTCGGAGAGATTGTGTAACGCCGAGAATTTACCTGGGACAGGTGAGCGTCAGTCCGCGTCGATTCCAGCGTGGCTTTCCGCTGCTGTAGCCGGGCCAGCTTCACCTGTAGCTCACGGATCAGCTTCTCCACGGCCTCCACCTCCAAATCCACCGAGTGCAGCTCCAATGGCTCCTCACCTGCACTCAGAGGCAGAATCACAACCGACATGGTGTCTAAACACGGAAAATAATCGGTGTGAAGAAGCGAAAACAAACTTTACAAACAAACGTGATAGCCGGGCTAACGGGCTAGCGATGCTAATGCTAATGCCGGCTAAAAGCGGTGTGCTGCAAAACAATTAAAACTTAACGATATAACACGCGTTTCGAGTAAATATATTATAAGATACTTATCCGTTTTATGTACACTGTTCGTAAGGGGACGAAAAAGTTTAAAAGTTGGTCATTATGACGGAGCTCGGAAAAAAGCAACGTCTCAGCGTCCTCGTACAAGGGTTGCCAGATCCCTATACTACAGTACTCGCTTTTCCAACACATGAAAGTACTCTCTCTGCTTCCCGTATTCGGGTCTGTACTCAGTTTCAATGATGTCTAACTTACGTGCATAGCTCATAGGTGTCTTTAATGCAGTAGACATTGCATTCAGTCGAATTCGCTTGCCTTTTCTTGCATCCAGCGCCTCGTTGAGGTTTTTTCTGTTCACCTCGTGGAGCGCCGTTAGGCTCCCCAGCCAAGTGCTGGGAGCGTTGTCCTCATTGTTCGGCATGGTGAAGTTCGACGGCTATTCTCTTTTACTTTCCCTTTCAGCATTCACTTGTTTTCGTTCAAACAGTGGAAAACCTTTTGACTTCATGTAGATGCGGTCATATTATTTCACTAGTTTTGACGCGTAGCTTTGTCTTAAAGTTTCACTCACACGACAGAAGTCCGATCTCTTTGTCTCTTGTAGTTTATTTTGTCAGCATCAAAGAATCAACACTTCATACAGTCGTCTTGAGTAAATCCACTGTGATTACAAACACCAGTTGCTGCATCTTGCAAATCTCTGACTTTTACAACAACCTATTTGCTGTATCTTGTAGATTACAATCTTGGCTTGGGTATCTAACAACACTCTTGTTGTATCTTACATTCCCAGCTTACGTTAGCTTACGGTTACAACAACCTAGTTGCTGTATCTTACATTTTTAGCTTACCGGGAGCTCTCATTAGCTGACGGTCAAAAGCTTGTGTTTCCGTAGCCTTCCGTATCTAAACTGAACTCTCAATCATATCACAGTCACACAAATGCATGTAATAGTAGAATGACATCACAGACCAACCTACGATTGTCAACTTATGATGCATGACTAAGAAATATAAAGCTTATGGCTTATGTAACAAGCTTAATGCTTAATGCATTACTAATGAATAGAACAAGGTAGAATAAATGAAATAACAACAAATAAAATAAAATAAAATAAACACAACAACAAATTCATAACAAGTACGATATGGCACTTACACCTCTTAAAGACAAAAACTCTGTTTTTTGTTTCTGATTAGCTTTAATATTTATTGTATGATTTTCATATTAAGGGTGTTTCTGATTATTGTCACCACTTTATTGTATGATTGTCTTTTAGTGTGTTCAATATTTTTGGGAAACGTTTTTCAATGCTTGTCTTCAGAAGAGCTGTATAATGAAAGTATAATGACTTACATTGGTAATAAAAAAAGTAAAAAATAAAATATTTAGTACTAGTAAGGGTGAGAAGAATCCATACTTCAAGACACATAATTTATTTTATTTTATTAAAGTTTGTGGAACCTAAAAACTGATTTCTATACTACTTCTATATTAGGGCACTGGCGGCTCAGTGGTAGGTTTCTCACCCGCCATGAGGAAATTGCAGTACCGATTCCAAGGCTGGATAAAATGGGAGAGTTTCATCACGAAGGGCCTCCGGCATAAAATGTGTGCCAAGTTTTTGTGCGGATTGGATGGTCCGTTGTGTCGACCCCTCGATGGGAGCAGCCGAAATACTAACAACAACATACAACTTTTATATTAACATTAAAAATATTTATAGACTATAGATTATAGATATTTATAGACTATAGATCCTAAAAAAAACTGCTTATACTATATGAGGTGTACTAACATGATTGCCTAAGTTAACCAGAGCAAGAAGGGTCTTGTCTAGGTTGCTCAGAATGAGTGCTTAATTCACCTAGAAAAAATGAATGTCTCTTCACCTAGAAATCTACAGAAAGGTCATGAACAATTAAACTTACAAAGACATGGATATGAAACATGAAGCAGCTTGTAAACTATGCATGTCTGTGAGTATATCTCTCTGTTTCTCTGTCTTAAGCTACAGTACACATGACACTCCAGTGAGCAAGACGGGTCTTGTCTAAGTTCCTTAGAAAGAGTGCTTAGTTCCTCTTAAACACAAAAACTCTGTTTTTTGTTTTTGACTGGCTTTAATGTTTATTGCGTGATTATCATTAAAAAAAAACACATTTAATATTTATTGTATGATTTTTATATTAAAGATGTGTTTCTGATTAGTGTCACCACTTTATTGTATGATTGTCTTTTAGTATGTTCATTATTTTTGGGAAACGTTTTTCAGTGCTTCTCTTCAGAATTTATTCAGAAGTTATTTATTACATTAGTAATAAAAATAAAAAATATTAAAACTAAATATTAAGTATTAGTAAGTGAGGAGAAGAATCTATACTTCAAGACACATAAATGTATTTTATTTTATTAAAGTTTGTGGAACCTAAAAACTGATTTCTATACTACAGAGTCAATGCAAATCTAAAAGTATTTTTAATGCAGTGAATCACATGTTTATCTTTAAACCTGTCTATTGCTCTAATGTTGATGTGTCAATCATAATTGTGACTTGCCCAGGTTCAGCAGAACAAAGAACTGGTCACTGGTCATTCAGTCAAATCCAGGTTAAGCAACAATATTTCTGTTTGGTCAGACATTTATGATTTATTCAAGATTCAATACAAGATTCAAATAACTTTATTAATCCCAGAGGATTTATGCAAATATGCAAGGTTTGTCTGTAAAAAATCCCAGCCAATGAGAGTACACACTGTGCACATTGTCTCAGTCTGTGTATATAAACCCCATCATTCATCCCCAGATCTCCAAAGCAGCTCACTGATTCTTCTCTCCGCTCTCGCTCTCACTGTGCAGGTGAGTCACACTGATTACACCATCAGCAAGGAAATACATAGAATGTCAATACATGTTAATAATTATGACTTTTGCATTTTTAATAACTATACCAAATTTTATTTCTTTACATGTTAAAAATGAGAAAACATGCACTGATTCAGTAGCTTTTGTAGTTTACTACAAACTGTTGGATTCAGATTGGTCAGAAAGTGTTGATTAATTCTCTACAACATCAGCTCTGACAGTAGTGCAGGTTTATATTAATGCACTCGCTTACACATTACCTTTCCATAGTAACAATGGAGGCTACATATACTTGCATTTAATAAAATGTGTAATTGTTAATATAATGAAGTTTTCTAAAAGTAAGATGTTTATGTAACATTACTGGAAGGAGTCTCCAGTTTCAGTGCTTTGTATCAGTCAGAGGTAAAGCTGTAACTTTAATCTTCAGGACAGAGGAGTTTACGCTTCTTTGTGGTTTCTCAGTAAAATGACACGCTGGCAGTTTTTCTCTTATTAACTTCAAGAGAGAATAAAGAGCGGCTGGTGAGGGAATAAGTGTTTATAGCTGCTATAACATTAGTTACCACAAAAATGTGTTTCCACAACCTTAAATGTAATTACAGTATTTAAAAAAAACATGAAATTTTAAGGTATAAAATGATCATGTGATAAATTGCTTTTGTGTAAGAAAATGAAAACAGAGGCATGAGCTGTTTTAGAAAATAAACAGGTGATAAGAGATATTTTAATCCACATCAGTCTGTATCACAGCAGCTCATTACAGGAGGATTTTATTCCTAAATGATTATCTGTAAGAACTAGATTTTAAAAGGCGAAAGATTTACTATATGCCAGACACAGACCTTATTGTGTTTGTTTGTTTTGTTTGATTGTTGTTTGTTTACAGTAATTCTGTCTTTTCTTTCCAGAAACATGAACAAGAACTACATGTCCATGAATGAAGAGCTCCGTAAAGGAAACTTTCTGATATCCAACAATGGAGAGTACAAGGCAGTGTTTCAGGTAGAATAAAAATAGACAGAGACAATGAGGCTTATTTGCTTTTTTTCTTATCAGAAAAAATACTTCAAGTTGTTACTTCTTGTTTCAGGATGATGGAAACTTTGTGGTTTATGGCTGGAAGCCTGTGTGGGAATCCAACACAGGTCACATTAAAGACGCCCAGCGCCTGATCATGCAAGAAGACTGCAACCTCGTCATGTACACAGCTGACAATCCCGTGTGGGTCAGCGGCAAAACCCGGTCCAACGTCAAAACCTGCCGCCTGACTTTGGGCAATGATGGCATTCTTGTGATTGACAATGACTTCAAGGAGGTGTGGAGATCCACCAAGAAAAATTAAAAGCATTGAAGTTAACTCCTGAGCGCACTCAGAGCTTCCTACAGTATCTGTAACTGTCAGTAAAGTTATCAATAAACTGTCAGTAAAGTTATCAATAGATCAATAAAGCAAACCAGCTGCATGTGTCTGTGTCTCAGTCTTAGAGTTATGAGCTGAACCTGTAAGAAACAAAATGTATTTTTGTTTTTACGATAAGTAATAATCAGCATCAAAACACAAAATCCTCAGTCAGACATGAGGAAAGAGAAAGGAGAGTTCTACCCAGATGAGGACGGGTTCCCTGTTGAGTCTGATTCCTCTCATATTTCAGGTTTGCAAAAATGTTTCAAATGAGTTGTTTTGTACGATATGCAGTACAATGCTTAAACAACCACCTGTGACCTTAAAAAAAAGATTATTAATAGGAAACAAATATAGAATAAAATAAGAATAAGATATAGAAAACCTTTAGCTAAGGTAAATATGTTTTTAAAACATATTTTTTCTGTTTCAATATGGAAAAATATAGAAAACTTTAGTGTGGAGATGAAATAGGATTTAAATGTCCGGGGGGTGGCAAATATGCATGAACGTGTTTATGTGCCACGAGCAAAAATCTAATAGAAATATGTGTAAATGTGTATTAATGTCCATGAATGTCCAGACAGGAGGCCTGGCTGTCCTTTTTGATATAAGTATTGTGGGTGTAAACGGCAAATTGAGCACGGCTTGAGGAAAGAGCCTGGGGTAGTACTTTTGCTGAATCAGTCTGAAAGATTGCACTGTAAGAACCCAGTTAAAGTCTAGGAAGTGATATTTGAAGTGAATTCAGAGCCATTTTCAGAGCCAAGGGGCTTATTATTATTGGTTATTAATTATTATTGGTCAATATGATCCCTCCTAATGTGGACATTGGTGGCTCAGTGGTAGGTTTCTTGCCCGCCATGCAGAAGACCTGGGTTTTCTCCTCCTCTGACATCATTACTACACACAGCCTAATCTAATGTGTTTGGACTGTAGGAGGAAACTGGATGTAAGGATTTCTTGAATTTTGGTAGACCCCCTTTGGGGGGAAAAAACATTCTGTTCTCACGCACACAGAATATTATGAAACACACAAAAAATTAAATATTCCCTACAATTCCCCCCTTTTTATTCATAAGAAACATTGAACGTTGAATAAAACTCAGAGCTTTCAAGAAGTCGCCGGCGGATAATAGGTCATCGGACGCGGCGCAGGAACATAACTTGAAGCATACTTATACAGAAGATTTTGCACACAGCGAAGAAGGCATGGACCTAAAAGACACAACAACAATAAAATAAACAAAACTGGTAAGACAAGAGAGAGATAAGGAGCCCATTGTCCAAACAGAGTATACCAAACTCCCCAGCCTACTTGACCCTTCTCATCATCCTTTAACTGAGCAGCAACCTCGCGCATCCTTTCCAAAGCAGTAGAAATTTTTTCATGTTCATCATTATTAGCTGGGATATATGTACAACAACTATCACCTACCATAGCACAAACACCCTCCTTCTCTGCGAGGATTAGTTCGAGGGCCATTCTATTCTTTACCATGGTCAGTCGAAGAGCAGTTAATTCACCTTTAATACCTTCTACAGCAATATTAGTGGCATTAACAAAAGTAGCTAACCTGTAATGTGTTACCTCAATCTGATTCCATAACTGAGTCACACCATACTGAGGGAAAAAAGCATGCCAAAGTTTAACGGCTTTAATTTGTAACTGATGATCAGGGGGAGGGAATGGATCACTATCTCGCTTAAGGCGAGCATGATGTTGTGTTCCAACTGGGGTTTTGTGTGACCAGTGTAAAAGAGCCTCTAAATTGAGAAGGGGCACAAACTCCAGCCCAGTTAGCGGGGAGGAAAATGTAAACAGCCTTATCACAAACCCAATACCAATCTGAATAGTGATTAATGGGCCCACGTGGGCCAGGGTGAATTAATGAGCAATTACCTTCAGGACAAGAACCATCTGGAGAATAGGGAAAATATGCTTCACTACACATATCTACTGTAGATGCGTGTTTCCAAGAAATACAGAACCGTTTCCTATGAAGCAGTAAGGATATTTAAAGTTGGGCAAGGTGAAGACCTGGAAAGCAGTGACGAGAGCTCTTTTCCTCGTGCTGAAGCGGAGGAGACTAATATCTAAAGCGGTAAGTGAATAGGCACAAGGGTTTGAGGAATTATGATCATAGTGCATCAGCCTGCACCACCAGTCAGACCCTGTTTGATTCAAGAATAGGCTATGTGTTAGATTAGAGTTAATATACTGAGTACCATTTCGACAGAAGGAACTAATACAAACTCGCGCAGCTATGGAAAGAGCTGATTTATTACTCTTCCTGTTGGTGACGTAGCTTCCTGTTTTTGTATCGTTGCCGCGAAAGTTTCGCGTTTGTATCAGCGCTTAAATTACATAGCTTTATACAATAACAATATTAATAGCAACTAGCTTTTTCATCTCCATACTATTCGGCTTCGCCTTTTTTTCTGCAATTTTTGGAGAAGGCGCGAGTTTCCTCGTCTAAGAACAACAAACGACTCCAAACAACTAAAACTCCGACCCAGAGGTACATTATAATGTCTACCGTTCAGCTTGTTCAGTGTGTAGAGTGCAGGATGTTTAGACATTCTTCCTCCATCATTAGCGATAATTTTACTTGTGATAGGTGTGTGTTAGTGAGCACTCTGACGGAGAAGATATCAGCGTTAGAGGAGCGCATCCAGACTTTAGAGAGTGTGAGAGCAGCGTTATTCCCGTAGCCGACAGTCTGGGTGCCGCAGGCGGAGATAAACAGCCCCCGACTCCGGCATTAGAGCCCTCACTGCGGGGCGAGTGGGTGACGCCTCAGTGGCATACTCGTTCAGCCAAAGCTAACGCTAAGGCTAGCCCACCGGAGCACACCTCCTCTGCGCTTCACGTGTCCAACTGCTCTCCTCAGTGATGCACCCGCTGAGAAACCTGAAAGAGCTCTGGTTATAGGAGACTCTATACTGAGGCACGTGAAATTAGCTAGACCTTTAGGGGCGCCAGCGGCAGTGGTTAGGTGTATCCCGGGAGCCAGAGCACCGGACATAGCAGGTAATCTTAGGGCTCTAGGACAGCACAGGTTCTCTAAGATAGTGGTACATGCTGGAGCTAATGATATACGCCTTCGTCAGTCAGAGGTTAGTAAGAGTAACTTTACAGAGGTGTTTAAATTAGTAAAGGCGATGTCCGATGAAGTAATATGCTCTGGTCCCATCCCAATGAGACGTGGCGACATAGCTTACAGCAGGTTATGGTCGCTGAACCGCTGGATGTCCAGGTGGTGCTCCGAAAATAATGTGGGCTACATAGACAATTGGAAGACCTTTGAGGGCAAAGCTGGCCTGTTAGGGCAGGACAGTGTCCATCCCACTCGGGAAGGTGCTGCTCTCATTTCCTGTAGTATAGCTCATAGTCTCAGTAGAGGTCTAGTTAATCGGTGACAATCCAGAGCCCAGGCCAGGGAGCAGACAGACAGGCTAAACCAACCGTCTGCTAGCTGCATAGAGTCGTCACTCAGGATTCACCATATTGAGACTGTGTCTGTTCCCCGATCTAAGCAAAAATGAAGAAAGACTCAGAAAGTCTGTTTTAATAATTTAATTAACATAAAGACCACAAACTCAGATCATACTGAATGCGCAGCCGGCACCTCTGATCTGAAGCTAGGACTGTTAAATATTAGATCTCTCGCATCGAAAGCGGTTATTGTTAAAGAAATTATAACAGATCAGGCGTTTGATATACTCTGTTTAAAAACCTGTTACTGCCAGGGAACAAGCATCATTAGGCTAAAAAACTAAAATTAATCCATCAGAGAGATAATAAAAACATTAGGTGTGCGCAAATTAACTATTTGGTGCATTCTTAAAAAAGACAGAAGATACTGGTGAGCTCAGGAACATCAAAAGTCTGGAAGATCATGGAAAACAACTGTGATGGATTACAGAAG
The DNA here is from genome assembly GCA_030522415.1 of Channallabes apus. Classification (NCBI taxonomy): domain Eukaryota; kingdom Metazoa; phylum Chordata; class Actinopteri; order Siluriformes; family Clariidae; genus Channallabes; species Channallabes apus. Next base: position 48,166,226 of record CM060110.1, on the reverse strand, counting down.
AATTCTTCTCTGCTAAAGAAAAACCCCTTTAGAACAGCTGTCAAGAACAAAAACACCTTCCCAGAGATTGGGGCATCTGTGACAGTGACAACAATCAACAAAAGACTTAACAAAAGAGCAAATACAGAGGTTTTGTCACAGGATGTAAACATCAAAAATAGTAAGGCCAAGCCCTTAAATTAAAGCTATTGATCGTGCTTAAAGCTATTACACGATAAGCAGGACCTTTCATTACAAATCCATTGCGGTGGTGTCCAGAGTCAAAATGATCTGTCCAAATACTTCTGGTCCTCACTGTGAATATCATCATACAGTCCTGTTTGATTATGAGATCCCTGACACTGCATATAGGCAAACAGAACCCTTGTTGAATGATATAGGACTGTCTGCAATCCATTGTTTATTTTTCAAGCAAAATGACTTGCAGGGAAAAAAACATGACTGTCTATAATTGTTTATGTTCATGGCTTCGAGGTGTGTAACCCACTTGGAACTTCAAGGAAAAAGCACAAAATAACAGCTGTTTATTGGGTTTTGGCAAATCTGCCATCCAAGTTGTGATCTGCATTAACATCAATACCCCTAGCTTTACTTTGAAATCTATACAATAATGTTCATGAACCTTTTCCTGTATTACATGATGGACATTCTGTGCCTTTCCACAAAAAATGTATAGTCTATCACATTGTATGTATGGTGTATATAAATACCTGTTGATAAGAGACAGTCAGAGACTGCATATGTACCTGTAAAAGAAATAAATATACATTTCTGTTCATACATTCAAATTACACTCACTGACAGTATAAAAAAATCTAAATTTTAGAAAACTTGTCATGTTGGCAAATGTCAGTAAGATATGTTCCCACTTGTGGCATCCAACACACAACACAAGAACAGATGCAAATTACTACCGAGAGGTCATTTACATTAACTTACGACACCCGGATACACAGTGTGATAGACCCGCTATGAGGTGATTATCGCTGGTTTCACTAAAACACGATAACATTTACCTAACATTATATACACAACGTTAGCTTATATTTTATCTATCTTGCCATACACTGTAGGGTGGCGTGTCTTGCGGTTTGGCGGTGTTTTTTTCCCACCCACATCATGTCTCCTCTTTCTTCCCACCTGACATGCCGCTGGTGAACTTGAGGCTGCCATGTCGTTCATTATTGTGTCGGACTTTAAGCTAACCGCACCTTTGACTTGGTTAGCAGCATGCTAACAGGTGCCCGGCTTTACGAGACCTGACTTGCTGGATAGATTCTCGTCCAATGAGAAAGAGGATTTGCACGTTCAAACGGATACATGCAAACGATTGGTTTAAAAAAAAAAGGAAAAACTTCGGCACGTTGAGATGGGAATATTAATGTTTTATTATAATTTTTTTTAAAAAGTCGTAAAAATTTTGTCATTAATTAAAACGTCGTCACTGAATACTTATTGTCAACAAATTAACACTGATTTATTTACGTTTATTTGCCCTGTAATGTGCATTTTGTGCTCTCTCATGTGGCAACTTTGCTAACACGTGACGTTGACGTGGGGTGGGAAAAGAGATGCAAGGCTGCCACTACTATCGGTAAAATATAGAAGGGGACATTAGTATCATGTTTTATGCAGATAATTTTAAATTAGAAGGGTATGTTATTAACAGTTTTAATAAAGTTAGACGGCCTTCCTCAGTCCTATCCTTGACCTGAAGCAAATTAAGATGTCCGTCACCTGTTACACCACAAACTTTGAGCTCTTGTTAACTATATTAGCCTCGGCAGCTCATGTGCAATGAAATGAACTAATGTTAGTCTGTCAAATTGCATTAACACCAACATTGCTACTAGACATTTATTCATTAAAAATGAGACAAAACATCTTACCTTGAGGTCTTTATTTGATATGTGACAAAGCAATCCAACAAGCTTCTGCTTGGTTCATGTCCATGTGGCGCAATTCAGGCGGAAGTGGATGTTGATTAAAATTAGAGTGTGTTTTGAGTTAAATCCACCCTTTGTTTTGAGACTTTAATTTTCCTCACTTAATTTCTACTCAGTTTATTTAGTCTAAGTATTTTCAACAAAAATTTAGTAAAATAAATTAAATGTTTAAGCTTAATTCAGCAAATTTTGATAATGTTGTTTAAACCTAGCTGCACTCTTTTTAATAGTGTAAAGGTTAATCAAATTTTCTATTAAATACTACTTCAGCCCAGTCCCAGTTTTTACAGTGAGTTAGTCCAAAATGCAGCCGCCAGGGTTCTCACTAGATCAAGAAAATATGATCACATAACCCCTATATTTTCATCCCTGCACTGGCTACCTGTTCAGTCTAGAATAAATTACAAAATAGTATTACTTACATACAAGGCCTTAAATGGTTTAGCTCCCACATATCTAACCAGTCTTCTGATACGCTACAATCGACCATGCGCTTTAAGATCACAAAACTCCGGACTTCTGGTAGTTCCCAGAATTTCAAAATCTACAAAAGGGGGTAGGGCATTTTCATATTTAGCTCCAAAGCTTTGGAATAGCCTTCCAGACAGTGTTCGGGGAGCAGACACGGTTTCCCAGTTCAAAAGCAGACTCAAGACGCATCTTTTTAATCTGGCATACACATAACCTCATACTCTAGTACATCTACAGTACACTGAATGGCAACTACGCTAATTCTCCACATCTTTTCTGTATCCTTCTACCCATCCCGAGGCATCGGGAGATTGTGCCAGCTTCAGTAGACAAAGGCCGACCCTGCAAGGTTCCTGAGTCATCCAGAGAAGGACCAGCTCCAGCTGAATTCTGCTTCATGATGGTTTGGAGCTACACATGCTGCTCCTGTGCTTCCAGTGATTCAGACCACATCTGCCCTCTGCACCTCATCTGTCCACTGGCTCATCCCTATGCTGAACGGGTCTTCATGTTATTTTAAATGATTTTCTGTCATATTGCACTTTCACCTGCACAAGACACATTATGTTATCATTTCTATCTGTTATCACCCAAATGAGGATGGGTTCCCTGTTGAGTCTGGTTCCTCTCAAGGTTTCTTCCTATTGCCATCTCAGGGAGTTTTTCCTTGCCACCATCGCAGTCACCCTTGGCTTGCTCATCAGAGACATTTCATTCATCATTCATTCATCTCATTATTACCTATACACATTTTTCTCACACATACACACTTCCAAATATTTTAATTTCTAACCAAATCTCTTTCATTTTTTGTGAAGCTGCTTTGAGACAATGACCATTGTTAAAAGCGCTATATAAATAAAATTGAATTGAATTGAATTGGGCATATAGGCGGCGCGGTGGTGTAGTGGTTAGCACTGTCGCCTTGCACCTCCAGGGTCTGGGTTCGATTCCCCGGCCAGGCTCGATTCCCGTCTCTGTGTGCATGGAGTTTGCATGTTCTCCCCGTGCTTGGTGGGTTTCCTCCGGGTACTCCGGTTTCCTCCCACAGTCCAAAGACATGCAGGTTAGGCTAATTGGCGTTCCTAAATTGCCCGTAGTGTTTGATTGGGTGTGTGAGTGTGTGTCTGTGTGTGTGCCCTGCGATGGATTGGCACCCTGTCCAGGGTGTACCCCGCCTAGTGCCCGAAGTCCCCTGGGATAGGCTCCAGGTCCCCCGCGACCCTGAACACAGGATTAAGCGGTATAGAAAATGAATGAATGAATGAATTGGGCATGTGGGCGCTGAACGAGTTCTCAGTTTGGCACGACAGATATTTTATTGGCCCTATATGAGGAGAGAAATAGAAACGTATGTCACCAGACAGTGCTCGTGCATAAAACAAAAGAAGCCAGCGATGCACATAAGGGCCCCAATGTCCAGTGTAGTCACCAGCTCACCCATGGAGCTTGTTTCAATTGACTACTTGCACTTAGAGCCTAGTAGGGGAGGTTACCAGTACATCTTTGTTGTCGTAGACCACTTTACAAGATATGCACAAGTTTACCCAACCCTTAAGTAGTCTGGAAAAACAGCAGCAGAGAGAATCTTTAATGATTACATTTAATGATTTAATGATTTGGTTACCCTCTAAAACTGCACCATTACCAAGGGCGTGAGTTTGAGAATGAGCTTTTTCAGACTCTGCAATAGTTGAGTAAAATGGGACACTCACAAACCACACCTTATCACCCCCAGGGCAACCCAGCTGAATGGTTTACAAATGCTCAGGACTCTAGGAGAGAAGGAAAAGGAGAGGTGGAAAGACATTCTTCCTCAGATTGTGCATGCATACAATTGTACATGGCAAGAAGCGACCGGGTATTTCCCCTTTTTAATACCCATGACTGCTGATAGATCTGTTGTTCATGTTGTCTAAAGACAAAGAGCCCCAGACAGCAAAGAGTTATGTAAAAAAATGGGCAGAGTGGATGACTGAAGCTTACCAGATTGCATCAGAAAACAGCAGGAAATCAGAGGCCATCCACAGTTCTTCTGCAGAGAGTGGGAATGGAGTTGAGTCACCTGCTCTTGACAAGGCACAAGCACTCAGGAGGTCTAGTCGAGAAAGGCGGCCAGTCACATAGTTCACTTATAACACATTAGGCCAACCTTCACGACAAGTACACCCATCAGTCAATAATACAGAGATGTATACCGAACCCTATACCACACTTTGGGATAGGTACTCATATCATTGGATACCTATACTGTCTCTCCACCCCACCATTTCTCACCAGTGTATTGGCCACACCCTTGCAACCTAATTGGTTTGCCTCAGATGTCAATGTACATGGGTTAAGAAAGGAGCATGAGTAATATTTAAAGTGTTGAGTTTGGTTTATGTTAAGAAAATAAGGTACAAATAGAAATGTCAGGAGCCATTTTATTTTTGTTGGGGAGTGTGTGACACCCATCAATAGTTTGTAACAATTGTGTGTGTTAAGATTTACGTTGTGTTTTTCTGTGTGTGTGTAAAGTTTTTCTAAAGTTGCGTAGAAAAGTAGGGTTTGCTCGGTCTGTCCGCTGTGCTTCGGTAAGCTTTTCTGGCGCCAGGATAGACTCAGTCAAACACACACACATGTTGTCTGTCAGAAAGGTCTCTCTTTATTAACAGCAAAAGATGGGGTTTATACATGTTTGACCAAACGCCTGTGCCATAGACATATGTTACTACAAAGAACATGAACCATTGTAAATGTCCTGGTGAGATCCTGAAGAATCAAAGGAGAGGAAGATAGAGAGGTGTCTGTCCAGAGACAGATCGGAACAGCATCGGAAACAGAATCCATTCTTTTTTATGAATTCCACTTTGTCTTTGTGTGTCTGATCGTTAAATTTTACGCACTCGTCTAAGATATGGTCCTTTTTACAATATGCGCACGGCTTAGTGAAAGCGCTAACAGCTAACGTACCGGCATTCTTCATTGTAATCGAGTCTTTGTGAATTTTACCAACCTGTCTGACGTCGGTTGCAAAGCTGGACCTGGCTTTTTCTTCCCTTTTTTGTTTGGGTCCTTGAAGGGATTTGTTGAGGGGCCTTTTGTCGTCCAGGTCCCCGAATATTGGGTTTAGCATTTCTTTGGCTTGTCGTTCGACGAATTTCACCAGCTCCGCGAACTTGGGTCTTTTCTCGTTGCGCTCCTCCTGCTCGTATGCGTGAGCCCTCCAGGCCTTGCGCAGGTTGAAGGGCAGTTTTGAAACAATGCTCTTCATGTTGGTGGCGTTGTCCAACTCATCCATGTAGTCGATGCTTGCCATAGTGTTGTAACGGGTCACTAGAAACACTGAAAAGGCGTTTAACGACTTTCCATCCTCCGGTTTTATCTCCGGCCATTTAATTGCCTTCTGCATCAGCGTGGTTGCGATTGTGTTTTTGTTTCCGAATCTGTCCCACAACAGTCTCATTGCTTGTGAGTAGCCAGAATGATCTGGCATAAGCTGACAACTCTTAACAAGGTCTCTAGCTTCACCTCTGGTGTTCTGCACGAGATAGAAGAGCTTATCCGCTTCTCTGTCGGCCTTGCTTCCAACAGCGTGTTCGAAAGCTCTCATGAAGGATACAAACTCGAGAAGATCTCCATGAAACAAAGGAACGTCAGGCTGAGGCAACGAGGATTGCCTTTGACTACTTGTGAACGTTTCTGTAAAGTCTGCCTGACGTTGCGTTTGGTGACGTGCCGTTCCGAAGCCTCGAAGTGGGTAATCATTGTCCTGGGTGAGACTTTCTCTCATGGCAGGTGGGTCTCTCCAGGTGTTTGTCGCTTGTTGATTTGCGCTTACGGACATGCCTGAGTAGGCTACCCCGTAGTGCGTTGGCATTTGATAGTGTGCAGTATCAAAGCTTTGACGTAAATGTTCATTGTCTAAAATAGGACATTCATTTAGAGTACTTGCCATTGTGGGTCTGACGCTGAAAGGCTCGCTTAGACATGCTGCCTCGCGCCGTGGTGGCAGTTCGTGACATTCCGTAGACGTCCTGTGCCCGTAAGGTTCAGTACGTTCTAATTTGGGAAAGTGCGAGCCGCTCGTTTCGAAGATTGAGCTCTCTCTTGGCTGTCGTTGGCTGTTGTACACTGAGTCGGGGCAGTACAAGATGCGCGGCTCCGTGACGGCACTGTCTCTTGCGGGCTGCCATCGGCTGCCGTGTCCTGGGTTGGGAAAGTGCGCACTGCTCAGGTGCGCGCCTCTCATGCGCGCGCTGGGCTGTTCACTGCGATTCCGATACGCTTCTATTTCGGCGTTGGCTCTTGCGAGTGCCGTTTGAATTTCCAACCTTTCCCTTTTCACCTTTAATTGTGCTTTCTCCATTTCTAGTTGTGCTTCCTCCGCTTCTAGCTCGTACCTTTCATTCAAAGTTGCTGCCTTAGCCGGCAGAACTGTGGGCCTTGCAGATGTTGCTGACACTGCGCTTTCGCGAGGTTCAGCGGCCGCCACTTTTGGCACGCTGTCTTCTGATGAGATTTCGTCGTTACATGTTTGAGACGTCATAGAGTGGCCCTTGGTATCCGCTATGCAGCGATCCACCATTGCCATAAATGCTGTGCAGCATTGCATTGCGGGCATAAAACAGGTGTCATGATCATCGTCGAGTTCTTCTTCATCCATGCACAATGACACCTCAACGATGCTTCTAGTAAATTCCCTTATCAGCTGTTTGTATTGCTGGCTGTACTTGGTTTCAACAGTATCTAGGTTGCAAGCATTGTTCATAAGCGTCTCTAATTCTTTAGACATCTGACTTGCCTTTTCTTGCTTCCAGCGTTTTGTTGAGCTTATCCTTACTGCTCGTCTCGTAGAGCGCCGCTAGGCTCTCCATCCAAGTGCTGGGAGCGTTGTCCTCATTGTTTGACATGGTGAAGTTCAAGGCGCGCTATTCTTTTTACTTTCTCTTTCAGCGTTCACTTGTTTTCGTTCAAACAGCAGAAAGCTTTTGACTTCATGTAGATGCGGTCATATTATTTCACTAGTTTTGATGCGCAGCTCTGGTTTAAAGTTTCACTCACACAACAGAAGTCCAATCTCTTTGTGTCTTGTAGTTTATTTTGTCAGCATCAAAGAATCAACACTTCATACAGCCATCTTGAGTAAATCCACTGTGATTACAGACACCAGTTGCTGCATCTTGCAAATCTCTGACTTTTACAACAACCTATTTGCTGTATCTTGTAAATTACAGTCTTAGCTTACGTATATAACAACACTCTTGTTGTATATCTCTACTTACGGGAGCTTACGGTTACAACAACCTAGTTGTTGTATCTTACATTCCCAGCTTACGGTCAAAAGCTTGTGTTTCCGTAGCCTTCCGCATCTAAACTGAACTCTCTATCATATGACAGTCACACAAATGCATGTAATAGTAGAATTACATCACAGACCAACTTACGATTGTCAAAATGGATGCATAACTTAGAAATTCAAAGCTTATGGCTTATGAAACAAACTTAATGCTTAATGCTTTACTAATGAATAGAACAAGGTAGAATAAATGATACAACAACAAATAGAATAAAATAAAATAAACACAACAACAAATTCATAACAAGTACAATATGGCACTTAATAATAACTATATTAGCTTCAAATGAAAGACTGGGATCTAAAATCACACCAAGATCTTTACTGCTGTACAGTACATGAGGAAACAGAAAGGCCAGTTCTGGCAAGCTTACTTCTAGCTGCATGTGGTCCTAATATCAGTACTTATCAGAATTAACACTAAAAGCGCTGCGCCAGTGTCACCTACGTTTAATGTGGTTCAGCGGTCATTTGACCGCCTATTGTTTTGAATAGGAAGCTGTCGATGACACACAATGATCGTTAGATGGCGCTTTCTCCCAAAGCAAATAGTTTAGCTCCAAGATAAATTTGCACTTGGACAATGTGCCATTCATTCCCGCGTTGATAATCAGTGGTATTTTCTTTTTATATTCAACTGAGAAAACCTCCAACAGAGTCTCTGTGAGAGCCATATCGTATTTGTTATGAATTTGTTGTGTTTATTTGTTTTATTTCATTTGATTCATCTTATTCTATTCATTAGTTAAGCATTAAGCATTAAGTTTATTACATAAGCCATAAGCCTTGAATTTGTTAGTTAAGCATCCAATTTGACATTCGTAAGTTGGTCTGTGATGTCATTGCACTATTACATGTATTTGTATGACTATTGCATGGTAAAATAGTTCAGTTTGGATGCGGAAGTCTATGGGAACACAAGCTTTTGACCGTAAGCTAAACGTAATCAGCTAGATATAACAAATGTGTTGTTATAACCGTAAGGTAATCTTGAACCGTTTTGATACAGCAACTGGTGTAGTAACCACAGTGGATTTACTCAAGACGACTGTATGAAGTGTTGAATCTTTGATGCTGGAAAATAAAATACGAGAGACAAAGAACTCAATGGACTTCGTGTCATAAGTAACAAATCTCAACCAAAGATATGCGTCAAAACTAGTGGAATAATGTGTCCGCATCCACAGTCTTTAAGGGGAGTCACTAAGTCTCTACTTATAAGATAAATCATTTTATAACATTTTGAGAAAATTCATTAATTCATTATATTTGAATCTTCTGAACTTCTCTGATGTTTTTTTTGTGTGACAGTGCTTTAGATGGAGCAGATCTATGCTAAAACAATGTAATGACCCCTCCTGAGGATATAAGGCTTTATTATCGGGTTTGAACGTATCAGATCTACCACAGCAGATAATAAACTATGCTATGTCATAACCAAAGCAAGCACCACGATTATGCCTCGTCTAGTTCGGTATTGCTAGGCAACGGACAACGCGCCTATTCGGGAATGTGGAAAAGATGTGTGGCCTCTCAATGAGAACTAAACCAAAGATTTCAGTTAATACACTGGGTGTAACATCTGCATAGTGACAATAAACAGCTGAAAAACTTAACTTTTCCGTTTACCTCTGGGAAAAAAAGCTGTATTTTGTTTGTTTATATTTAGAATTTTTATAACAGTACAAGAACATAACAGTTTGGTTTGTGCAGTTAGTGCCCTTGTAGAGAATAAATAAATGAATAACACCTTTCAATCCCCTATCAAGTGAGTGCCATGGTCTATTGTAGTTTTAAAGATTTGACTAAAACTAATTAACACTAACCTACACCATTGATCGAGTTTCAGCTGAAACTAATTCTATAGATGAAAATTTAGATGCAGATCGAAAATGTATAAATATGCATGCAATTCTATATATAAAATTATATATTGTATAAAAAAAAAAATAAAAAAAAATTTTTTTTTTTGCACACACACACACACACACACACACTCATATATATATATATATATATATATATATATATATATATATATATATATATATATATAATATATAGGCCCCCTGAACCTAATAACCGCTTGGGCCACCCTTAGCAGCAATAGCTGCAATCAAGCATTTGCGATAACTTTGCAATGAGTCTTTTACAGCGCTCTGGAGGAATTTTGACCCACTCATCTTTGCAGAATTGTTGTAATTCAGCTTTATTTGAGGGTTTTCTAGCATGAACCGCCTTTCTCAATAGGATTCAGGTCAGGACTTTGACTAGGCCACTCCAAAGTTTTCATTTTGTTTTTCTTCAGCCATTCAGAGGTGGATTTGCTGGTGTGTTTTGGGTCATTGTCCTGCTGCAGCACCTAAGATCGCTTCAGCTTGAGTTGACGAACAGATGGCCGGACATTCTCCTTCAGGATTTTTTGGTAGACAGTAGAATTCATGGTTCCATCTATCACAGCAAGCCTTCCAGGTCCTCAAGCAGCAAAACAACCCCAGACCATCACACTACCACCACCATATTTTACTGTTGGTATGATGTTCTTTTTCTGAAATGCTGTGTTACTTTAAGCCAGATGTCACGGGACACGCACCTTCCAAAAAGTTAAACTTTTGTCTCGTCGGTCCACAAGGTATTTCCCCAAAAGTCTTGGCAATCATTGAGATGTTTTTTAGCAAAATTGAGACGAGCCTTAATGTTCTTTTTGCTTAAAAGTGGTTTGCGCCTTGGAAATCTGCCATGCAGGCCGTTTTTGCCCAGTCTCTTTCTTATGGTGGAGTCGTGAACACTGACCTTAATTGAGGCAAGTGAGGCCTGCAGTTCTTTAGATGTTGTCCTGGGGTCTTTTGGGGCCTCTCGGATGAGTTGTCTCTGCGCTCTTGGGGTAATTTCGGTCGGCCGGCCACTCCTGGGAAGGTTCACCACTGTTCCATGTTTTTGCCATTTGTGGATAATGGCTCTCACTGTGGTTCGCTGGAGTCCCAAAGCTTTAGAAATGGCTTTATAACCTTTACCAGACTGATAGATTTCAATGACTTTTGTTCTCATTTGTTCCTGAATTTCTTTGGATCTTGGCATGATGTCTAGCTTTTGAGGTGCTTTTGGTCTACTTCTCTGTGTCAGGTAGCTCCTATTTAAGTGATTTCTTGATTGAAACAGGTGTGGCAGTAATCAGGCCTGGGGGTGACTACAGAAATTGAACTCAGGTGTGATAAACCACAGTTAAGTTATTTTTTAACCAGGAGGGCAATCACTTTTTCACACAGGGCCATGTAGATTTGGAGTTTTTTTTATCCCTTAATAACGTAAACCTTCATTTAAAAACTGCATTTTGTGTTCAATGATGTTATCTTTGACTAATAGTTAACGGTTTTTGATGAGCAGAAACATTTAAGTGTGACAAACATGCAAAAGAATAAGAAATCAGGAAGGGGGCAAATAGTTTTTCACACCACTGTATATATATATATTATATATAATTGCATGCATATTTATACATTATATAATATATATATATATATATATATATATATATATCATTGCTATTGTCATGAAAACACATTCGTACAAGACGGTGGACGGACAAAAGACTATGGGGTCGGCTGGTATAAATAGGGAGACACAAAAGGATATACAGGTGATTTTCATTACTTGATAAAGTGAGAGACATACACAAGCAGACACACTAGGGGGAGACAAAGCGACGGCTCAGTAGTCCGGGGAGCTGGATCTTACTCTCTGAGGCTGTGGTGGCCTAGATGTTACAGTACCCCCCCCATCCAGAACCGGCTTCTGAAGGAAGGCCAGGGCGTCCCCTACGTGCTGTCGGAGGGAGCGAGGACTCACCTGAGTGACGGATTTGCCAGTGGGTGGGGCGACCCGGTGGACGGGGCGCTGGGCGATCCGGCCGTGCATGGTGGAAGTCTGCAATGAGTTCTTGACTTAAAATGTCCCGTGCCGGGACCCAGCTCCGTTCCTCCGGGCCGTAGCCCTGCCACTCAACTAGATATTGCAGAGCCCCCCCTCTCCTCCGTGAGTCCAGCAGTTCCTTGACCCTAAACGCTGGGGCACCCTCTATCTCCACAGCCCCGGGGAGTGAACGTTCTGCTGCTCCTTCGTCTAATGGCCCCCGGACCACCGGCCTGAGAAGAGAGATATGGAAGACAGGATGGATACGCAGATGTGCAGGAAGTTTTAATCTAAACGACACTGGGTTTATTTGTGCGGTGATGGGGAAAGGACCAATGAACCTGGGGGACAGTTTTCTACATGGGAGATTGAGGTGGAGGTCCCGTGTCGAGAGCCATACCCGATCGCCTACCTGGAGCGGACGACTTTCCCTTCGCCGCCTATCGGCATGTTTTTTGAAACGCTGCACTGCTTGGGAGATCTTGGTGTGTGCGTCCTCCCATACTTTCTCCGCTCTTTTGAACCACTGGTCCACCATTGGCACATCGGTGGGAGTGGCATCCCAGGGACATAGCGGGGGTTGATAACCCAGCACACATTTGAACAGCGTTAGGCCGGTAGAGGAGTGGCGCAGGGAGTTTTGTGCGTATTCCGCCCAGGTTAAACAGTCTGCCCATTCGTGCTGTCGGCTGCTGCAGTATGCCCGAAGATATCTCCCGAGTTCTTGGACAGTCCGCTCTGCCTGTCCATTAGATTCGGGGTGATAGCCCGATGTTAGGCTAACAGTGGTCCCCAATTTCTGAAAAAAAGCTTTCCAGACCCTGGCGATGAATTGGGGACCACGATCGGAAACAATATCTTCTGGTATGCCGTAGCAGTGAAACACAAAAGTGAATAGGGTTTCCGCCACCTGGAGGGCTGACGGAAGGGAGCGAAACGGGATGAACTTGCATCCATTTGAAAATCTATCCACTACTAATAGAATTGTGGTGTACCCTTTTGATACCGGCAGATCTGTGACAAAGTCCACGGCGATGTGGGACCACGGTCTGTTTGGTATTGGCAGGGGAGTTAATTTTCCAACAGGTAGACTATGTGGGTTTTTTGTAGTCGCACACACTGAGCAAGACAAAACTACTCTCTTCACGGTTTCCCGCATCTTTGGCCACCAGAACTTTGGTTCTAGTTGGTGTTGTGTACGTGAGACGTCGGGGTGTCCAGATGCTAAGCTCGTATGAGCCGCGATCGTTACTCATTCGCACAGTGGCTCTGGCACGTAGGTTCGATTCGGAGGGCAGTTCCTAGGCGCAGGGTTGGACCGCGCCCACTGAACTATCTCCGACTCGATGTCCCAAGTGATCGGAGCCACTACGAGTGAAGATGGCAGAATGGGTTCCGGAGTTGTAATGGGCTCCAGCGACGGATAATACCGTGAAAGCGCATCCGCTTTTATATTTTTCGAGCCGGGGCGATAAGTAATAACAAATCGGAAACGTGTGAAGAAGAGCGCCCATCGGGCTTGACGTGAGTTTAATCTCTTTGCTCGTTGGAGGTACTCCAGATTCCTATGATCAGTGAGCACCGTGAATTAATGTTTCGCCCCCTCCAACCAGTGTCTCCACTCCTCTAATGCCGTTTTTACTGCTAGCAGTTCTCTGTTACCGATATCATAATTCCGCTCTGCAGGTGTTAGTTTCCTAGAAAAGTGCAGGGGTGGAGTTTCTCGGGGTGGCCGTGGCGTTGTGACAGTACAGCCCCCACGCCTACCTCTGATGCATCGACCTCGACTACAAAGGGCTTCTCTGGGTCCGGTAACTTTAATACAGGTGCGGTTGTGAAAGTGAGTTTTAGGCGTTCAAACGCACTTCGCGCTTCCACTGGGAACTCGCGAAGGCGTTTCGGTTTCCCTATTAATAGTGATGTGAGGGGCGCTGCCACCATACTGAAGCCCCGAATGAACCGCCTATGAAAGTTGGCAAACCCCAGGAATCTCTGTAGCTCCTTAACTGACGTCGGTTCCGGCCATTGTTGTACCGCCTCGACTTTGGTCGCTTCCATCTCGACCCCCAGTGGCCCTATGTGATAGCCGAGGAATGCCACCTCCCTCTGGTAAAAGGTGCATTTCTCTGCCTTCACATAGAGCCCGTGTTTGCGCAGGCGGTGAAGGACTGCAGTTACATGAATAACGTGCTCGGAATATGACCGTGAATATACCAGGATATCAACCAGGTATATTATAACGAAACGGTTAAACATATCCCGAAACACGTCGTTCATGAACCCCTGAAACACCCAAGGTGCGTTTACCAGTCCATATGCCATTACGTTATATTGATAATGCCCAGATGTAGTGCTAAACGCCGTCTTCCATTCATCGCCTTTACGCACACGAACGAGGTTATATGCGCTGCGGAGGTCGAGTTTGGTGAAGATGGAAGCTCCTTGGAGTTGGTCGATAGCGGCCGGTACCAGGGGCAGTGGGTGCTTATATTTTATTGTTACTGCATTGAGACCTCTATAATCAATACAGGGGCGTAAGCCCCCCCCCCTTTCTTTTCTATGAAAAAAAGAGCCTGCCGAGGCGGGGGACATGGACCTGCTGATGAGCCCCTGCTGGAGTGCCTCACTCACGTATTCCTCCATTGCCCTGGTTTCCGCTACTGACAATGGATAAACCCGCGAGCAAGGAGGTGCTTTCCCCGGCAACAGCTCATTCGCGCAGTCCCACGGACGGTGGGGGGGGGAAGTCGTGCAGCTGCCCTAGCACTAAACACATCTTTAAAACGCATGTACTCTTATGGTATGTTGGTGGTTACTTGGGCAGTCGGACTTTCAATGGTGGTGGTTTGGACCTTCAATGTAGGCGGTGTACAAAGTTTTAAGCATCGAGGGGACCATGATATGACGCGGGAGTTAGTCCAATCGAAATTGCGGTTGTGGGTGCTAAGCCATGGGACACCTAGCACGACGGAATGATCTGACCGAGGTAGCACATAGAATTTTAGCTCCTCCGTGTGACCGGGGAATGTTAACCGGAGGGGCGCAGTAATTAATTTAACAGGTGAATGTTCCAAATCTCGACCATCTAGAGCCTTGACAGATATCGGGTATGGTAGCTTCGACATGGGAACTTGCAGCGAGGAAATGAGGGTAGAAGAAATGAAGTTACCAGCCGCCCCGGAATCTGTCAAGGGAAAATAGATAAAACACAATCATTCACGGTTAACTGTGCTCTTAAACAAAATGGATGGTGGGTACGAGGTGGTGTGTGTAATGTGGGTGTGTGTGTGTGTAGGTGAATGTGTGGTGGTGTGTGTGTGTGTGTGTGTGTGTGTGTGTGTGTGTGTGTGTGTGGGTGTGTGCGTGTTCCCCTTAGTAACTGGCAGTCCCGGATGCAGTGGTCATTCCGCCCACAGTACAAGCATAACCCCGATGCTAATCGTCTTCTCCTCTCGGCGGGGGAGAGGCGGGAAGTACTCACATCCATGGGTTCTGGCCGGTTCGTTTCTGGCGCTACGGGAGGAGGTCTGTGAGGCTGGTTGTAGTTCCGTGCCTGGACCGGTCTGGTCTCTGGCCGGGATCGTTGGCTGCGAAGGTGCTGGTCCAGTTTGATCGCCAGGTTGATGGTTTCGTCCAGGGAGAGGCTGGTATCCCGGCAGGTGAGCTCGAGTTGGACCTCCGGTTGAAGTCAAATTCAAATTCTATTTGTCACATACACAGTCATACACAGTATAATATGCAGTGAAATGCTTACACGACCGCCAGTGACCTTAAAGAGAAAATAAAAGCTTGTACGTAAAATAAATAATCAATAAAAAGGAAATACTAAAGAAATAAATTTAACTAGTAAAATTAACTGTACAATAAGGGCATAATAAAATATTGAAAAATATAGAAATATAGAAAGATAGGGGGTTGAAAGGGAGATGGTCGAACATGGCCGTCATTGCCTCGAGGAAGCTGTTGTACCGGTGAGTGGGCTCCCCGCCTGCGCTCCAGACCGCCGCTGCCCAATCCATGGCGAGTCCGGTGAACTGTTGAATCACGAACCGAAAACTTTGCTGGTCGTTAATGTCCGGGTAGTTCGTTAAATACAGCTCACAGGCCATGATGAATCGCTTGCACCCCTCCGGATCACCTGCATATCTTTCTGGTTGGGCCGGGCGTGGTGGTGACGGCGTGGAGCGCGTAGATGGACCCCCAGGTGCCTGGCCGGAGATAGCGAGTTGTTTCACGCAGCGAGCGAGGTCGCTCACTGCTCGCACCAGGCTGTCAATCTCCTGTTGCAGCATCCACACATAGCGCATCGGGTTACTTCCTCCTTGGGCAGGGGGACACCTGCTGCGTCCTGATGGGTCCGTCCATCTGTCATGATTTTCAATGAGGAGGCGGACGCAGATGCAGGTCTGGAACTCAAAACTCGTTTATTGATTATCCAAAAAACTCAAAAAGGACTCCAAAAAAAGGCAGAAAAAACAAAACAAACACAAATTCCAAAACTCGGGAGTCTCTCTCTCTTTCTCAGCCAACAGGGGAAAACACGATGGTGGACGGACAAAAGACTATGGGGTCGGCTGGTATAAATTGGGAGACACAAAAGGATACACAGGTGATTTTCATTACTTGATAAAGTGAGAGACATACACACGCAGACACACTAGGGGGAGACAAAGCGACGGCTCAGTAGTCCAGGGAGCTGGATCTTACTCTCTGAGGCTGTGGTGGCCCAGATGTTACAGCTATTACTTGACCCTGAAGTTTAGTTTAGCACACAATAAACAGAAAAGTCATTTCTGGTAAATCAACTGCATATGTAGGTTACTAAAAAATGAATATGCATTGTACAGTACAAGGTAAACATGAGAAAGATTACAAAATGAAAAAAAAAATAACAGTGTCTACTTTATAAACAGCTTAGTATACTGTGCCCCTGCTGCCTTTGCCGTTTTCTGGTGCGGACATAGCACCTATACATTCTGCTTATTGTCACATTCATGCACTCTATATATAGAATATGTGAATTAATTGCTGCCAAGTCTAGGAGGTTGTAAAACACAGCCACAGGCCAGCGCTGGGTGTCTCCCTTTACTCTCTTTACTGAATACAGCCGTGCCATTTCATCCATAACATCAACGCCAACTTTAGTGCTGTTGTAGTAGGAAATTGTTTTAGGCAGTTTCTTTTCGCCATTATCAGTTGAAACTGCCTGATGCATTGTGCATAACCGCTGACCAGCCGCCCTACTGTCATCCTTCCCTAGATAGGGAATTGCGTTCAACATGTATTTTGTTTCAACATCAGCGGCCACCCAGAACTTGATACCAAACTTATTGGCCATGTAGCGCGCTCCCCCACCACCGTGCTTAGCACTCTGTTCACATGCAAAGTTTAGGTCAACAACTGGCACTTCCAGCAGACCTCATTATCCTGTTGTCTAGAGAATGAAGCTTACTGAACTTGGTCATTTTTAAATGTGTTTACTGTATCTAAATTCATTCATTCATCTTCTATACCGCTTTATCCTGTGATCAGGGTCGCGGGGGGCCTGGAGCCTATCCCAGGAGGCTTTCGGGCACAAGGCAGGGTACACCCTGGACAGGGTGCCAATCCATCGCAGGGCACACACACACACACACATTCACCCATCCATGCACACACTACGGGCAATTTGGGAACGCCAATAAGCCTAACCTACATATCTTTGGACTGTGGGAGGAAACCGGAGAACCCAGAGGAAACCCACCAAGCACGGGGAGAACATGCAAACTCTATGCACACAAAGACGGGAATCGAGCCTGGCTGGGGAATCGAAACCAGACCCTGGAGGTGCAAGGCGACAGTGCTAAACCACTACACCACCGTGCCGCCCCTGTATGTAAATAAATTAATAAATAAATAGCTTGAATGGAGAAACAAAATTCCTTAACAACCATTATTGTAACATATATGTACATATCAGAAATAAAAATACTTATGTTTTAATTTAAGCCAATGAGCACAAAAATATGACAAATGGTCATCTCTAAGCTTTTATTTTTTATTGATCATATGATTTGTTTTCTTTTTGTGGCATTAGATATCAGTGTGTCCACGCTGTAAGGTGTAAATGTGTAGATTTAATTAAGGTAAAGGAAGCATGTCTTGAAACATAATGCAATCATGCAGATCAAACATAATACACCTGCCCATAAATAAAAAGGAATATTTAGACCTTTATGCAAACTATATTTCACTTAAATACATAGATTAAAACGAGGAAAGAATGGTGATGTGGACAAATGGAAGGAGGAAGGAAATCAGGAGACATCAGGTTTTGTTATTTTACAAAATCTGAATATATTCAGTAAATGTATTAATTATACTCAAATGATCAATACACCTACAGTATGAAGCCTGATTTAATTGGTACCATCTAACATTTTATTTTCAATTCATTTCATGTTTTGCTGGCGAAATACAGTGGTGTGAAAAACTATTTGCCCCCCTCCTGATTTCTTATTCTTTTGCATGTTTGTCACACAAAATGTTTCTGATCATCAAACACATTTAACTATTAGTCAAAGATAACACACGTAATCACAAAATGCAGTTTTTAAATGAGGGGTTTTATTATTTAGGGAGAAAAAAATCCAAACCTACATGGCCCTGTGTGAAAAAGTAATTGCCCCTGAACCTAATAACTGGTTGGGCCACCCTTAGCAGCAATAACTGCAATCAAGCGTTTGCGATAACTTGCAACGAGTCTTTTACAGCGCTCTGGAGGAATTTTGACCCACTCATCTTTGCAGAATTGTTGTAATTTGAGGGTTTTCTAGCATGAACCGACATTTAATGTCATGCCACAACATCTCAATAGGATTCAGGTCAGGACTTTGACTAGGCCACTCCAAAGTCTTCATTTTGTTTTTCTTCAGCCATTCAGAGGTGGATTTGCTGGTGTGTTTTGGGTCATTGTCCTGCTGCAGCACCCAAGATCGCTTCAGCTTGAGTTGACGAACAGATGGTCGGACATTCTCCTTCAGGATTTTTTGGTAGACAGTAGAATTCATGGTTCCATCTATCACAGCAAGCCTTCCAGGTCCTCAAGCAGCAAAACAACCCCAGACCATCACACTACCACCACCATATTTTACTGTTGGTATGATGTTCTTTTTCTGAAATGCTGTGTTACTTTTACGCCAGATGTAACGGGACACGCACCTTCCAAAAAGTTAAACTTTTGTCTCATCGGTCCACAAGGTATTTTCCCAAAAGTCTTGGCAATCATTGAGATGTTTTTTTAGCAAAATTGAGATGAGCCTTAATGTTCTTTTCGCTTAAAAGTGGTTTGCGCCTTGGAAATCTGCCATGCAGGCTGTTTTTGTCCAGTCTCTTTCTTATGGTGGAGTCGTGAACACTGACCTTAATTGAGGCAAGTGAGGCCTGCAGTTCTTTAGATGTTGTCCTGGGGTCTTTTGGGGCCGCTCGGATGAGTTGTCTCTGCGCTCTTGGGGTAATTTTGGTCGGCCGGCCACTCCTGGGAAGGTTCACCACTGTTCCATGTTTTTGCCATTTGTGGATAATGGCTCTCACTGTGGTTCGCTGGAGTCTGAAAGCTTTAGAAATGGCTTTATAACCTTTACCAGACTGATAGATCTCAATTACTTTTGTTCTCATTTGTTCCTGAATTTCTTTGGATCTTGGCATGATGTCTAGCTTTTGAGGTGCTCTTGGTCTACTTCTCTGTGTCAGGTAGCTCCTATTTAAGTGATTTCTTGATTGAAACAGGTGTGGCATGAATCAGGCCTGGGGGTGACTAAAGAAATTGAACTCAGGTGTGATAAACCACAGTTAAGTAATTTTTTAACAAGGTGGGCAATCACTTTTTCACACAGGGCCATGTAGATTTGGAGTTTTTTTTCTCCCTTAATAACGTAAACCTTCATTTAAAAACTGCATTTTGTGTTCAGTTATGTTATCTTTGACTAATAGTTAACGGTTTTTGATGAGCAGAAACATTTAAGTGTGACAAACATGCAAAAGAATAAGAAATCGGGAAGGGGGCAAATAGTTTTTCACACCACTGTACATTATAGACAAAGACGTCTGCTCGGTCTGAACAAGCACCTGAGTAGCCTGTGAAGAAAGAAATCTTCGAATTCTTCTGATATTGTAAAGAAGAAATCTACAAGAGCGAGTAAGGTTAGCAATGTGTGGGGAAAATGACAGATGATTGTCCACGGTTACCCCAAGATTGCGGGCCGTGGCTGAAGGGTGTGATTTGGTTGTTGTCCAGGGATATCACAAGGTCTTGACCTGGGGATGAGTCACAAGGGATGAACAAGAGTTCAGTTTTACTCAGATTGAGCTTTAGCTGATGTGCAGCCATCCAGGATGAGATGTCTGCCAGACATGCTGATATCCGGGTGGAAACCTGAGTGTCAGAGGGAGGAAATGAGAGAGTAAGTTGGGAGTCATCTGCATAACAATGGTATGAAAATCCATGTCCATATGACTTTACCAAGAGACCGGCTATAGAGGGAGAACAGAAGAGGACCAAGTACTGAGCCCTGTGGGACACCAGTAGAGAGTCTACGTGGGACAGATGTAGATCCCCTCCATGTATTTATTTATTCTCTACGAGGGCACTAACTGCACAGACCAAACTGTTATGTTCTTGTACTGTTATAAAAATTCTAAATGAAAACAAACAAAATACAGCTTTTTTTCTCAGAGGTAAATGGAAAAGTGAAGTTGTTCAGCTGTTTAGTGTCACTATGCAGATGTTACCAAAATCTTTGATTTAGTTCTCATTGAGTGGCCACACATCTTTTCCACATTTCCACATTCTCGAATAGGCGCGTTGTCCATTGCTTAGCAACACCAAACGAAACGAGGCATAATCATGGTGTTTACTTCGGTTATGACATAGCATAGTTTATTATCTGCTGTGGTAGATATGATTTATTCAAACCCAATAATAAAGCTTTATATCCTCAGGAGGGGTCATTACATTGTTTTAGCATACAGTAGATCTGCTCCATCTAAAGCACTGTCACACTAAAAAAAAACATCTGAAAAATTCAGAAGCTTCAAATAGAATGAACAAACTAATGAATTTTCTCAAAACATTATAAAATTAGGTAGAGCTAAATCCCTAAATCTCCTTATAAAATATCGCTCATTATCAATGCGGGAATGAATCGATATTTCACGGAAGCATATATATAAACTGTATATATGGAATGAAACCTGAGATAGTTACATATACACACTGAATGACGCATAGATAGTATGCGCGATCCTTTGCGCCATCTGCTGAGAGAAATTAGAATTGCAGGTTGGAAAAGGCAGGGAACGTCATGACCGGCGCACAGTTGTCAGCAATTTCACGTAAATAAGAGTAAAAAAGCTATATACTGGCTTTTACTGGTGCGATTTTGAAAATGTAGGCATGCAGGGTGATTAAGCTCACAGATCTAGGAAAAGTCATAAAAGGAGGTTCCTGGAATTTGATCGAGTGTTAAGTATAATTTTTCCCCGCCATAGCGGTCAAATGATCGCTACTCGGCGCTTCTAGTGTTAAGTAGATGGACATTAATAAGCATCTAGTGTCTTTCACACATTCCTCAAATTTTGCTAGTGTCTCGCATCTGGCTTTGCTGAGACATATAACTGTGTATCATTATCATAAAAGTTAAAACTAATACTATTTAATTTTAAAATTTACTATATATAAATGCGGCGCGGTGGTGTAGTGGTTAGCACTGTCGCCTTGCACCTCCAGGGTCTGGGTTCGATTCCCCGGCCAGGCTCGATTCCCGTCTCTGTGTGCATGGAGTTTGCATGTTCTCCCCGTGCTTGGTGGGTTTCCTCCGGGTACTCCGGTTTCCTCCCACAGTCCAAAGACATGAGGATTAGGCTAATTGGCGTTCCTAAATTGCCCGTAGTGTGTGATTGGGTGTGTGAGTGTGTGTATGTGTGTGTGCTCTGCAATGGATTGGCACCCTGTCCAGGGTGTACCCCGCCTAGTGCCCGAAGTCTCCTGGGATAGGCTCCAGGTTCCCCGCGACCCTGAACACAGGATTAAGCGGTATAGAAGATGAATGAATGAAACTATATATAAATTATTTTACCTAGAGGTACCATATAGAGGGAAAATAGCAGTGGGCCTTAATCTGAATCCTTTGGGTTGGGGTGGCAAACCGTCACTGAGCACACAAGCATACACAAGCATGACTAATACACTACAAGCAATATGGAAATGCTCACGATCCTACTCTGCATGCCTTTGGACTGTGGACTGTAGTACCCAGAGGAAACCCACCAAGCATGGGGAGACCATGCTCCAAACTCAATGCACACCAATCTGTGGGTGGAATTAAAACCAGACACTGGAGGCGAAATGCTCCAATACTCACCACTACGCCACCATGCTGCCAAACAAACTCTAAAATCCTGAAATGTATACTTACAGCTCCCAGGGTCTAGACGTTGAAGTTACCTCAAGTTTACATGGTCAGCTTATTAACAGTTAGTAATGTTTTATGTTGCAATGCTTTCTATGGAGCAGTGATTTTCTGGAGCACTGATTTTCTTTGCAGCTTTCAGGGAAAATAGCAGTGGCTTAAATATTTTTAAGTAGCCCCTTCAGAAATGTACTTAGACACAAAATCCTCAGCCATACATGCACAGTTTTCAAGTAGCTTCATCTTTGACATCCATGTCTTTGTAAGTTTAATGGTTTGTGTCATTTCTGTAGATTTCTAGGTGAAGAGACATTCATTTATTTTAACCTTCAGAGGGTAGTGTTTCAACACAGAAAAAGAAAAAGGACAGAGCAGACTATCTGCTGAGGAGACTGTGGTCTTTTGGAGTGGAGGGAGCACTAGTGAAGACCTTTTTACTACATAATAATAATAATAATAATAATAATAATAATAATAATAATAACATTTTTTATTTATATAGCGCCTTTCCAGAGCTCAAGGACACTTTACAATGAGTGAAAACAAAAACAAACAAAAAAAGAATAAAACAAACAGATATTTAAGTACAAAAGTAGAAAACAATTAGGTCACCAACAAAAAATGCAGAGGACAGATGGATTCATGTGTAACATTCGGAAAACAAGTGAGTTTTGAGTAAAGATTTAAATGCTGAGACGTTGTTAACAGAACTGAGAGAATGTGGTAGAGTGTTCCAGAGTTTAGGTGCAATGACACTGAATGATCTGCCACCCATTGAAGAGAGGCGGTGCCGAGGGACAATAAAAAAACAGAATCGGAGGAACGTAGTGAACGAGTCGGAATGTAGGGGGAGAGCAGTTTGAGAAGATAATTGGGAGCTAAGCCATTTATAGATTTAAAGACAAGGAGAAGAATTTTTTATTTAATACGGTAGGCAACTGGAAGCCAATGTAGATCAGACAATGTATAACCACATATAACTGCTCGGAGTTATATGAGCAGAACGTTTGGTATGAGTGAGTATTCTAGCCGCAGAGTTTTGAATATATTGTAATCTGGAGACGGAGCTGCCAGGTAGACCAATGAAAAGGGCATGGATGACAGTTTCAGCATCTTTGGTACTGATGAAGGGACGCAGTTGGGCAATGCGGCGCAAATGAAAGAAAGCAGATTTAGTGACAGATTTAATGTGAGGCTGAAAGGAGAGTGTGGAGTCAAAGATTACTCCTAAATTTTTGACAGAAGAAGATGTTTTGATGTGAGAGCCAGCAATCTCGCAGGTGTAATCGGAGGAATTGTTGCTGGGGAGTGCTGGGGTTCCAAAATTATCTCAGTTTGTTCAGTTTGTCCAATTTGTCCATGTTGAGTTTCAGAAAGTTTAAGCTAAGTCTCTAATGTCCTTCACACAAGCAGAGATTTTGTCGATTTGGGCAGATGGAGTAGGTGTAAAGATAGAATAAAGTTGAATGTCATCGGCATAAAAGTGATAGTTGAGACCATGATGTTGAAGGATCAGACCGAGTGGGATTATGTAAATTGAGAATAATAGTGGGCCAAGAACAGATCCCTGGGGAACACCTTGCTTCAGAGGGACGGTGGGCGATCGAACATCCTTAACAGAAATATAAAATTGTCTATCTGAGAGATAGGAGGAAAACCAAAACAGAGCAGTACCAGAGATACCCAGACGAGAGAGACGTGAAATAAGCAAATCATGGGAGACAGTATCGAAGGCAGAGCTGAGATCAAGTAGCAGGAGTATAGACAATGATCCAGAATCAGCAGAAAGCAGTAAATCATTTACTACCTTTACAACTGCAGTTTCAGTACTATGAAGGGGGCGAAAACCAGAGTGAAAAGGGTCAAAGAGATTATTATCTACTAGAAAAGACTGGAGTTGGGCAGCAACAGTACTTTCTAGTATTTTGGATATGAAAGGTAAATTAGAGATGGGACGATAGTTCGATAAAACTGAGGAGTCAAGGTTGGGTTTCTTGAGCACAGGTGTAACTGCAGCAGTTTTTAGTGGCAGAGGAAAAGAAGCAGAGGTAAGAGATGCGTTGATGAAATGAGAAATAGGTGAAGAAATGGCAGAGTGACAAAGTTTCAGAAGAGAAGTAGGAGCAGGATCAAGGTGACAGGATGAAGAGTTGGATTTCAGGATTAGCTTAGAGACAGAATCTGGGGTTGTCAGAGAGAAACAAGACAGAGGCTGATTGGATAGAGTTGTTGGATGGCTGAGCTCTGTATCAGTAGGGAAACATTGGTGGATAGCCTTAGTCTTCTCAAGCAAATAATCCAAGAAAGAGCAGCAAAACTCATTAGATACTAGAGCATCCTGAGGTGGGTAGTTGGTAAGTTTATTTATCGTGTTAAATAATGCTTTTGGCCTGTTGCTCGATATATTGATTGTGGCAGAGATAAAGTTAGAGCGAGCTGAAAAGTGGGCGGATTTATAACATTTAAGATGATCTAGAAAAGCCAAATAATGAACAGTAAGACCGGTTTTCCTGTAAAGACGTTCAAGCCGTCTACCGGTAGCCTTAAGAATACGGAGCTCAGGGGTATCCCAAGGAGAAGAGTGAGTGGCGGGGACATTTCTGGTCTTGATAGGAGCATGCTGCTGTAGGACTTCAGAAATTGTAGAGTTGTAATTAGATAGTATCACAGATGGAGAAGAAATATTAATGGCATCAGAGAGATTTGAGGAGACAATAGAAGTACAAAATGATACTGTATCAATTGCTTTAAAATTACGGTCTGATATAACAGTTTTAAGGCATTTAGAGTGCATAGGCAGATTAAGGTTAAAATCAAGAAGTTTATGGTCAGAAATACCGGTGTCAGAAGCAGAAATAGAAGTGATATAATATTAGATCAAGGGTATGACCACGAGTATGGGTAGGCACGCGAACATGCTGTGTCAAATTAAAACATTCAAAAACAGACAGTAATTGGGTGGTGTTGGGGCAGACTGTATCAACATACATATTGAAGTCGCCAAGCAGAAGAATAGGAACTGACAATGAGCAGGCAATGGTTAATAGTTCACTGAGTTCAGAAAAAAAGCTGGACAGGGCTTTAGGAGGACGGTAGAGTAGGATGACTGTGAGACAGTCAGCTTTCAAAACCATGTATTCAAATGAGTTTGAATTGTGAAAAGCAAGTTGTTTCAGAAGAAGATTGTCCCGGTAAATGACAGCAAGACCACCCCCTTTGCCATGCAGTCGAGGTCGGGTGAGATACTTGTATACATCAGGTGCAAGAAGATTTAACTGAATAAAATCATCCGGTGCTTGCCAGGTTTCAGTGAGAAGAAAAATGTCGAGCTTATTGTCAGTGATAATTTCATTGAGATAAGAGGCTTTGTCCGATATTGACCGAAAGTTCAGAAGTGCAAAGTGACGATGTACAGAATTCAGATTTGCAGTACGGTGCTGAGTACCAGTGAGATAAATTAGAGAGCGATGAACAGTACGGTCGGCAGGAAGCAGTTTGGAAGCAGACAGTCTATGGTTAGTCCAGATGCACGGAAGGGCATCAGGCTTAGACCTAAAGGTACTCCTGAACACACGCCGTGAGCGGTGGATGTACCGTGGGCACCAGAGAATCCCTAAACTCCGGCAATGCTCATACGTCATAGGGTTAAGACGTGGATGGCAGTTCAAGGCCCTTAGCTGAGATGGTGAATATTCAATATCCATTACGGAAGTGTGATGCAAAATGAGCGCTAGCCCGACCCAGAAACGCCACTTCACCAAACACAGCAGGCTAAATAGGAGACAGCACCCCCAAATAGCAAGCAGTGAACAAACAGCGCAACCGACTGAGAGAGCTTTAACTCACCCATCAGAGAAGCCGAGCGTGGTGGAGACGCTAACAGCGCGGAGGGCTCGCAGCGGCCCGGTGGCAAACTCACAGACAGCAAAAAGTTGATAATTATAGTCCAGTTTCTTTCAAACATCAGCAGTATGAAATGGAGTAATCCAACCAGCCAACTAGAATGGCAGAGAGACATGCAGCAGGAAAAACAAAACAAAAAAACAATCCAGGTACGAAGCGACAGCACAGACGCGCACAGCGTTCTCGTCCCAGAACCGGAAGTGTTTACCCAGAGGACAGAAGACTCTGTGGTGGCCTCAGCCATCGTTTATAGAGTGGTGCAGCGGTGTCTCTACTGCAGACAGCATGAGACTGGACAAGCTAATAAAGAAGGCCAGCTCAGTTCTGGGGATTCCCCTGGACACTGTACAGGAGGTGGGAGAAAGGAGGATAGTTGCTAAGCTATCATCATTACTTGGGAATTACCTCCTGTATGAAACAGTTTCATCTCTGAGCAGCTCCTTTAGTGACAGACTGTTACATCCTGTAATCTGTAGTGGTCACATTTGTGGTAACTTTATTTCTGGACATTTGTTATTATTATTTTTAAAAGTTAGAATAACTTGTATAAAGTTGCCTGAGTGTCATTGGGAGAGCACTGAAAGAGTGAAGGAATAACTCGTGATTATCGTGAAAGAAGAAAACTGATAAAGTGCATGTTGAAATGGGGATGTCCTGTGGACAGTGGACAGCACACGAAGGACCAAAAGGCTTCTTGTGCATGGCAACATCATATTTTTAATTATAACTATATGACACAAAAAGACAGCATTAGGTAGATTGATAAGGCAGGCATGTATGTTAAATTCTATACAGTACCAGTCAAAAGTTTGGACACATGTTCTAATTCCAAGTTTTTGTTTTGTGATTTATATTCTACATTCTATTCAATTCAATTCAATTTTATTTATATAGCGCTTTTAACAATGGTCATTGTCCCAAAGCAGCTTCACAAACAAGAAAACATTTTTTTTTTTTTAGAAAAGAAAATTTTTCGAAGTGTGTACGTGTGAGAAAAATGTGTCTAGATAATAATGAGATGAATGAATGAATGATGAATGATGAATGAAATGTCTCTGATGAGCAAGCCAAGGGTGACGGCAACAGTGGCAAGGAAAAACTCCCTGAGATGGCATTAGGAAGAAACCTTGAGAGGAACCAGATTCAATCAGGGAACCCATCCTCATTTGATAACAATTCTAGACCAATACTGGTTTAATTAATTAGGTAAATAGAATACAACAACAATAACAGTTAGTTGTTACTTTATGACACAAAGGTCTGGAACTGTTCTTGCAAGTAAAATATTGTCAGGTGCATTTGTAAAACACAGAATATGCTTTGTAGGTGAAATCCTGACCATGGACTTCTAAAAACAAACACGTTCCATTAACTAGAACAAAATACAATGCAGCTTTTATTTCTTCCAAATTATTCTTGGCTGACCATATAAAATTTCTGCCTTACAGGAAGAAGATAACATTCACATGGTGCCTCACATAAGATAAAGACAAAAATCTGATGTCAGTTTTCCATGATTAACAGCTATCTGCATATATTTCCATGATTAACATCTATCTACATATATTTAGTGCAGTAAAAAATTATTTCCCCCTTCTTTTTTATATGTTGTTTTGCATATTTGTCACACTTAAATGATTAAGATCATTAAACACAATTTTCATATTACATAAAGATAACTCGAGTAAATCCAGAATGGAGTTTTTACATAATGCCTTTGTTTATTAAGAAAAGCAGTCCAAACCTGCCTGGCCCTATGTAAAAACAGTAATTGCCCCCTAACCCTAACCACCCTCGGCGGCAACAACTGCAATCAGTCATTTGCAATAACTACCAATGAGTCTTTCACATCACTGGAGAGGAATTTTGGCCTACTCTTCTGTGCAGAATTGTTTTACTTCAGGCATATTGGAAGGTTTTCAAACATTAACAGCCTGTTTAAGGTCGTACCACAGTATGAAAGAATATTTTGGGGATAATCAAGATATTTTTTGGCAAATGTGAGTCAAGACTTATTTTTATTTTTGGTCAGTAGTGGCTTTCTTCCAACTCTCCCATGGATGACATGATTTTTATTGTTAAACCATGATCACTGACCTTAACTGAGGAAACTACCTAATTGTGGTACTACAGCCACTCCTGGGAATATTCACCACTGTTCCACGTTTTCTGCATTTGTTGATAATGATTCTTTCTGTGATTCACTGGAGTCAAGCCTTAGAAATGGCCAGTGGTGTCAAAAGTATTCACATTCATTACTTGAGTAGAAGTATAGATACTAGGGTTTAAAAAGACTCAAGCTTTTTACTCAATTAAAAGTGTAAAAGTACTGGTTTCAAAACTACTAAAGTATAAAAGTAAAAGTAATGTAAGGGGGGGGGGAAAAGCATTAAGGATAAAAGTTTAGGCTGTGCCACGGGCCTATATACTGCACTAACACATCATAAAAAAAGAAAAGAAAAATGTGTTGTTGTTTTTTTGTTGTATTTTTTAATGGCCATAGTGATTTGGGATACTGTATATGGCAATTGAAAAAGAATGCATTTTACAATGCAAATACAGATGTCGCCATTAAAAACGCGCGTTTCGAGAAAAGGGATCCCGTGACTTGCCGCGGCTTTGCGCGGCTGCGTGCGGGAAGCTGTGAACATGCCCTTCATTACCTGTAGGGGGCAGTCGTGTTTCAGTCTGAAGTATTGTGTGTCTACTGAAGCCGAAAATGTGTGCCAATTAAACTGCGCATGCGTGTTTGGAGACGCTGTGCCCGCGCTGTGGATTAGTCGGTTGGGAATCATCATGGAGGTACAACACGGCGTGGCTGCAGCTGGAGCTTGTCGTGTTCGAGGTAAGTTTAGCTTTCTTTTTTGGATGTGATTCTCGCTTTCATGACTCCCAATTAATGTTCATCTTAATCTCAGGACGTACAATTAGCAATATTTCAGTTTTTAATAGTGTGGAATTCGTACAATTGGGGGTTTTAAAAACAATTAACAAGGCCGAGTAGACGTCTCTGCCTAAAATGTTTTTCGCCAGCAAAACACCTCTCTCTCTCTCTCTCTCTCTCTCTCTCTCTCTCTCTCTATATATATATATATATATATATATATAAATTCACAATCACATTCCAGCTCTTATTCGTACTCACTTTTGTTGCCAGCAGTTCAGACTTTAATGGCTGTGTGTTGAGTTATTTTGAGGGAACATCAACTTTACACCATTATACAAGCTGTACACTGATTACTTTACATTCTATCAGAGTTTCATATCTTTAGCGTTGTCCCTTGAAAAGAAATAATAAAATATTTACAAAAATGTGAGGGGTGTACTCATTTTTGTGAGATACTGTATACATTTTAAGAATATATTAACATGTGGAGACATCATTATATGTTGAATGGAACTTGTAAGCCTTTGAATGGTGTTAAAAATACTTGCAAAACAAGTATTGCAGCCATACATTGGAGGGAACTTCTGAGGTGGTCAGTGATTGACGGCACGGTCGGTCGGAGGGGGTTGTGATCACACCTATAGATCTTTTGTTCTAGGCTATCGGTCAAATATCTCTCCACTTGGAAGCAAAAACATGCAAGGGATTTCAGCATCTCGACGCACATACTAAGCTGTTTATGAAGTAGATACTGTTTGTTTTTTCATTTTGAAATTTTTCCCGTGTTTACTGTGTACTGTATGTATATTCATTTTTTAATGAATTACTGTAAATAAACTATACATTCCGTTACCAGAAATGACTTTTCTGTTTTTTGTGTGTGCTAAACTAAACTTCAGGGTCAAAGTAATATCGATTTTATTTGAAAAGTATTATATATTTACAATGCTGATAAGTTCAAGCTTAGATTCATATATAAACTGCTTCAAAGTCTTTCCACCCCGTGACCGCTGAAATCAGACAGACGCAGGGCTCAAGGGAGGTGTGTCTGTGTGTATGTGTGCGCGTGTGTGTGTGCGCGTGCGCTGCAGCCTGTCCTTTTCTCAGCGGATGTTTCCGCTACCGCAGATCAGTTTATCAACTTGTAATATATACATTTTAGGAATATATTAACATGTGCAGACATTTATTTGAGGGTGCGCTTCCCTCTCTTGCCCCTACGTAGAGCCTACACACACACACACACACACACACCTATCTATCTATCTATCTATCTATCTATCTATCTATCTATCTATCTATCTATCTATCTATCTATCTATCATATAAATACACATTTGAAATCTGCATCTACATTTTCTGTTACAAGTATAGAATTAGGTTCAGCTGAGACTCATGATCAATGGTGTTGGGGTACTTATGTAGTGATAATTAGTTTCAGCCAGATCATACTAACAATGGACTATGATACTCTTGAGAGGGGATATGAAGGTGTTATTCATTTATTTATTCTCTACAAGGGTGCGAACTACAGTACACAGACCACAAACTGTAACTTTCTCTTACTATTATAAAAATTCTAAATATAAACAAACAAAATACAGCTTTTTTTTCCTCAGAGGTAAACGGAAAAGTGAAGTTGTTCAGCTGTTTACTGTCACTGCAGCTTCTTCAAAGTCTTCCCACTCCGTGACCGCTGAAATCCGACACGACACCACGTTAGGCTACGTCTTGACTCATTTGTATACCGACGGTGATTGGATGTTTCCCGAGGGCTCAGGGGAGTGTGTGTGTCTGTCTGTGTGTGTGTGTGTGTGTGTGTGTGTGTCTGTGTGTGCGTGCGCGCGCGTACTTCTTCTACTGTTCTAAAAACTCTAAATATAAACAAACAAAATACAGCTTTTTTTCAGAGGTAAACGGAAAAGTGAAGATGTTCAGTGTCACTATGCAGATGTTACACTCAGTGGAGTTACCGAAATCTTTGGTTTAGTTCTCATTGAGTTGCCACACATCATTTCCACATTTCACTCGCTTTTATTCCTCTTATGTGAGCATAAACAGTGAAACATTCCACAGGTTTATAATACACCGCGGCCAAGTGAACCACGTTCCCGTCGAACGAAACGAGGCATAATCGTGGTGTTTGCTTCGGTTATGACACACCATAGTTTATTATCTGCTGTGGTAGATCTGATTATTTATTCAAACACAATAATAAAGCTTTATATCCTCAGGAGGGCTCAGTACATTGTTTTAGCGATAGTTTCACGGAAGCGAGTTCAGAACTAATCTAAAAAAAAAAAAAAACATCCGAAGCTTCAAATAGAATGAACGAACTAATGAATTTTCTTAAAACGTTAGAAAATTAAGTAGAGCTAAATCCCTAAATCTCCTTATAAAATATCGCTGATTATCAATGCGAGAATGAATGGCGAATTGTCATATGGCGAGGGATAGGCTTCAGTGAAATTGATATATATGTACTTGATATACTGTATATACAGACGTGTGTGTGTCATTTTAATTCAAATGAACATTTTAATGCTTTCTGATACACTTATCAACTTATCCACATACACTTATCAACACAAACTCTCCGTGCACGCACACACAATCTCTAAAAAATTAATATTAACAACATACATATACAAATAAACAAATGTAGGTGTAATAAAAGTAGTCGTGATGTCAGTACTCGCCCAGCAAACCAGCCTTTTGCAGCGGCTTAAAACGTATGAATTATCTTCAAATATAAAAAAAAAAAAGCGAAAAGACACTCGATTATTTTGCATAGGTTATTTGTTTAATTCAAAAAGTTCGTAAAAACACTTTAAAACGAGAGAAAATCTGTTAAAATCCTCGTTCGCCTTCTCAGCGCTAGGTTGCGAGTGACGTCATGATTTGAATCTGCGCGCCACCGGGGAAACATAGGGAAACTGACTTTCCCGGACCACCGGCTTTTAGATAAAGTCCTTCCATGCGCCATCTGGCGGATATTCAGTGAAGCACAACACATTAATTTTAAATTCCCGAATGTTGCCTCCGGCAAGTCAAATTGCGTTAAATTGCGGCCTCTCGCGGGAAAACACGCACAGTTTTAAAGGCGACATCTGTACATTAAGGAACCATATAGGTGTATCAGGGTTTGACATAAAATTTTTTGCTCACTGGCCAATGTGGCTAGTGGATTTCCGGAGTCACTCGCCATTCAGCCTTTTTACTCGAAACAATTTTGTTACCAGAAAATGGCAGTTTTTTCTTCACCATGATACGTTAATGTTTGTTATATCTAGATTTACTTATAAATGACAGCATACACTGTATCACTATAGTAGTAGTCAAGTATTCAGTACTGTTAATCTCCCAATATAAAAACATGCAAACATGAACAGTATATTCTGCTTATTGAACTTAAATTGAAGCCTCTTACCACATGAAATTGAAAAATAACAGATTCAGTATGTAGGGAATATTTGATTTTTAGTGTGTTTCATGATATTCTGTGTGCGTGAGAACGTCTCGGGTTACATTGCTGTAACCCTGTTCGCTGAAAGGCGGGAACGAGATGCTGCGTGAAAGCGCTATGGGAACCAGTTTGTCGCGTTGCCGGTCGTTGAAACATGCTGTGAAAACATGCCAAAGTTTTTGGCTATATATAACCTCGACAGGTGACGTCATCTGATTAGATGTAGGTGGAGGTTATAAAAACAGGTGAGCCGGCAACAACCTCAGATTAATTTGTCTGAACAGCCGTCCGGTCCCGTGGTAGTGCGGCATTGTGACGCAGCATCTCGTTCCCGCCTTTCAGGGAACAGGGTTACAGAAATGTAACCCGAGACGTTCCCTTTCAAGGCTCCACTCGATGCTGCGTGAAAACGCTATGGGAACGAGAATACCAACATCGCCGCACTACAGGTGTCTGGACCCCAAGGTTGTGTAGCGTGTGCGCACAAAGCCAAGAAGGTCTCAGAGCTATGCCTGAGCAGCTAACTCGGGGGCAGTGAGCCCGGAGTAGCATGAACATCCAGATTTATAAATGTAAGAAATGTGTGCGGGGAGGAACCAACCCTTCGCGCCACACAATTACTGCAGGGGATACCTCCTGCTGGTGAGACTGGGACGATCACCCTGGTTGGGTGAGCCCTGCTTCCCAGAGGCGAAGTGAACCCACGCGCCTCATAGGAGAGGGCAATATGCATCTCTCACCCAGTATAGTGGCGCTCTGACTTACGCCACTAGCTGGACGTGAATCTGAAGAGCACATACTGGATAGTAAGTGAAGTTTCTCCTGCTCCGAAGCTGTAAAAGGCAGAGGACAGAAGGCTTCAAACAATGCAGCTAAGAAAATCCTGAGGGTACTAGGGCACAAGCCCAAGGACAAGCTTTTCCTGCAGAAGCTCCAGCACTGAAACATTTTGGCAGTGGACTGGGTCTACCTGCTTGGCACACACTTGTTGCAGGGGAATACCTCTTGCTAATCCAATAGCTGAGGCGATCCCCTGGTTGAATGAGCCCTGATTCCTAGAGGCGAAGTGAGCCCACGCGCCTCATAGGAGAGGGCAATAGCATCTCTCATCCAGAGCATGTAGAAGTTGCTCTGACCTACGCCACTAGCTGATGCGGTGGACGTAGATCTGAAGAGCACAAGCTGGACACAGCAAGTGAAGTCTCTCCTGCTCCGAATCTGTAAGCACGGAGGACAGAAGGCTTCAAAGGCAATAGGGTGCCTGTTGGGTTTATAGAGCTTTCGGAAGATAGTTGAGAGAGGATGCAGTTACGCACGTCCTGAAAGTGCTAGGGCACAGACCCGAGGACGAAAACTCCAGCACTGAAACAATTCGGCAGTGGACTGGGTTTACCTGCTTAGCAGACACTTGCTGCAGGGGAATACCTCTTGCTAGTGCAATAGATGAGGCAATCCCTTTGGCTGAAAGAGCCCTGATTCCTAGAGGCAAAGTGAGGCCACGCGCCTCATAGGAGAGGGCAATAGCATCTCTCATCCAAAACATGTAGAAGCTGCTCTGACCTACGCCACTAGCTGATGCGGTGGACGTAAATCTGAAGAGCAGTAAAAGGCGAAGCATATCTTAGAAGGCAAGAGGTCCGCCTTGCTACATGAAAATCTCTCCCTGACTACTTCGGAGTGGGGTTCCCATTCCCCGTGTGTCAGAGATAGACTGGACAGTACTACTGCTCCCGCATCCATGCTGGAATGTAAATCGCTCTGAGGGACAGGAACCTGGTGTGCTAGCTGTTAGCGGCGCGAGCACAGTCCGCCCTGGCGATAATATATGAGACTGCCATAGTGTTGTCCACCGCACTAGGACATGGCAGCCTCTCAACTGCTGGAGGAAGTGCTTTAGGGTCAGAAATAGAGCCATCATCTCGAGGCAATTGCTGTGCCATGCGAGAAGATAGCCTCTCCAGCTCCCTTGGGCTGGACAGTCATCAGAGACCGCACCCCAGCCTGTGAGGGAAGCATCTGTCGTTAGCCTCAGTGACGACAAGATGAACTTAGAGTGGGACCCAGAGGTAGAGACCGGGGTCTGAACCACGTAGAAAGGGTACGAAGCACCTGGCGCGTAACCCATATTGGGGATTGGCCCTAGTGATATCCCCTGGTTCTTAGCCACAACTTAGAATGCTCTCATGTGCAGAAGGCCCAAAGGTGTCACCGTGGATACAGCTGCCATGAGAGCTAGGATGTCTGAAAGTGATGGTCACTTTCTGGTCTAGCTTGTTTTCCTTGAGGGTGTTGAGAATGGGTTTGATACGAGCGCGAGACAGCTGTGCCCGCTTACGACCGAATCCCATATGGCACCCAATGTGTTGTCCTCTGCACAGGAAAGAGCACGCTTTCGTGGCGTTGGGTCCCAGTCCTGAGAACAGAGATGAGCTAGGACGACATGCTGATGTCGCAGCACTAGCCACCGGATGCCCTGGGACTCCCATAAGATCCAGGGCTAAATCCGTGCATTTTGTATGTGTGCGGGTGAGCTAGACCAATGGAAGGACCCGATACTGGTAAGCTTCGCCCCCGAAAGCGAACCTCAGGATCTCCCTGTGTTGTGGCAATGTTTGTGTATGAAAGTAAGCGTCCTTAAATCTATTGTCAGAAACAATCGCTTGGTAGGGTTGAGAGCAATCACCTTTACAGTCAAGAATTTAACTGTATTCATTGATTTTCAGGTAGCGGGAGAGCCCGCAGAATCTGAAATATTGGACGCAGCCCCCGTTCCTCTTGGGAACCAAGAATACTGACTGTAGTAGCCTGACTCACTGTCTGGTGGGGGAACATGTTCCATGGCCCCCTTCCCCGGCAGCTTGTCAGCAGATGCGCACTTTCTGGTTTCATGGAAGTGGAGGCCACGCCATTGAAAACACAGAAGGTGAAGTGAGAACTGAATCCTGTAGTTCCTCTCTCCAGTGCTTAGTACCCAAGGAGATATACTTGGCAGTAGCTTCCACGCTGCCAGTTTCTCATAAAAGGGCAAAAGTTTCGTCAGCTTGGTTAAGCGGGGGGGGGGGGGGGGGGGGGGGTTATATGTTAGATGTTCAGCATCCTGAAGCATGGCAGGAAAAACTGAAGAACTAACAGCCTATTGGAGACTGGTGTTTCCCGAAACACCAGTGGTGGCGGAGCAAAACAACGACTTCCTGGGGGTGCCAGGGAGGACACTTATTCGTTAAAAAGGAATTCTGGGTGCCTCTCCCTATTGGGGGGCCACCCCCATTTATTTTATTTTACACACACATATATATATATATATATATATATATATATATATATATATATATATATATATATTTTTTTTTTTTTTTTTTTTTTTTTTTTTTAAATCAGTCTGACCTCCTGTGTGCAGTGGAGCACCAAGCTGACCCACTGCCTGAAAAGCTTTTCCCTCCAGGGAAGATAAAAGTCTACACAGCTAGAAAGGAAGTATAAGCTTACCAGGGAGGATGATGTCCCAGGAGAGAGATAGCCTGTGAAGCATCTCTGCTATCTGCGCGTCATCATACAATCCCGCGTTTCCACATCGACTATATTTAAATAAACAAATAAGTCGATGGCAGGAAAAACACAGCATGAATAGAGCTTACTCCATGAAAGGGTTAACTCATATGAAGAGAGCTAAGAGGGGGTGGGGGGGGGAGAGCGTCATTGAGGCTCCGGCCACCCGACAGAAGCTGCCGTCTACTGCTTGTTTTTTTTATTTATTTTTTTTTAAGTGCTTAAGGCTATTTTCATCTCCGGTAAACAAGAGAGGAATCCTCGTGATGACAACGCGGAAGAAAGGAGTTTTCTTACCTCCGTCTGCCGCAGCTCTGTCAGATGCACGGGTTTTAAGCCAGGAATTCGCGGCGGCTCGCAGCTTCTCACGGAATGCGCGGCGCGCGCAGCACTAGTCGAAGCAGTGTAGAGATCGCACTCCGATATGGATTATCACACACGGAGGGATTTAAACTCGTCAAATTTGTGGGTTAAACACCTTCTTATTTTGCTGGTTTATCACAAGCACGCTTCACAACAAGGCACTGAAGACAAATGATCTGAGGTTGTTGCCAGCTCACCTGTTTTTATAACCTCCACCTACATCTAATCAGATTACGTCACCTGTCGAGGTTATATATAGCCAAAAACTTTGGCGTTTTCACAGCATGCTTCAACGACCGGCAATGCGACAAACTGGTTCCCATAGCGTTTTCACGCAGCATCGAGTGGAGCCTTGAAAGGGAACAGAATGTTACTTCTTTCTCTTACCTTGACACAAGCTGCACTTTCAATAAACACATCCTATAGTAGTTTATGTTAAAGGTCGTAAAACTGTTGAACGCTCGTAAATGCAGAGCTACTCCCGATTTTATGTTCTTCTTTACCTTATCTTTTCTAAACATTCCTGACCAGATGTAAACACTCCTGCACCCACCTTTTGCATATATACTGCACCTGTGCATATATATATACTCCTGTCTTCCACAATAAACTTTGAACGTCTCACTAAGCACGGACTTGTGTATTATTGAGGGGTTCCCTGGATCCAGGCGGGAAGCAAAATACAGGCTGAGCACTGACTGGACCAAAGGCGGTCTAGCAAAATACAAGAAATCCTTACACAGTACAACTGAACTCATTCTGATATTAAAAATACAGCAACTCAGAACATTTATCATTTTAGTGTGTTGTGTACTATTATCAGGTATTATTATTCATTATGTATTATTATATCAGAATTCTGAGTTAGGACAATGGACTCTGGTCTATCTTGAATTGTTGACTCTTTATAGTGTGAGGTAATTCAATCAATTGATAAAGTTTCTATCATTCAACATGAAATCTAAATAGATTTTAATAGTGATTATTTTTTATATATAATCAGTAAATAACCTGTGAAAGGGGCAAACATTCGCATCCTTTTGAGAAGCAATAGCCCTTTAAGGAAATGATGCACACACACCAAACAGGAAGTTAAAGTGTGTGTGTGCGCGCGCACAATGCATGTGTGAATGCGAGTTGACTTTAGAGAAAACTACAACAAAAATATATTTTCATACCAAAGAATAAACTACACGCCAACGTGGCTATTGAGTTATTACCCGCCACAGCCGAATTTTACTCGCATTTGGCGGGTGGGGGGGTGCCAATGTCAAGCCCTGATGTGTACTACTGAGCATTAACATGTTTTATGGAGAAGAAGATATAATAACTAGTTGCTTATAAGTATTTTAATGGTGCAAAAAGTCAAACTTCAGAGGCATGTCATCGGTAACCTTTATTGGAATGTAAATGTACATCCAAGCTTAGCTGCAGGAATCTGTGAGGGCAACATACAAGAAAATTAGTGCACCCAGGACAGGCTTAGTAACAATTACCCTTGTATGGTTGTCTACAATAAACATTAGTGCTGTCAGAATAAATGATTAATCCAAGTGATTAATCAAAAAAATATATATAAATAAATAAATATATATATATATATATATATATATATACATGGGTTTCCTCCGGGTACTCCGGTTTCCTCCCACAATCCAAAGACATGTAGGTTAGGTTAATTGACATTCCAAATTGCCCGTAGTGTGTGAATGAGTGTGAGTATGTGTGTGTGCCCTGCGATGGATTGGCACCCTGTCCAGGGTGTACCCCGCCTTGTGCCCTAAGTTTCCTGGGATAGGCTCCAGGCCCCCGCGACCCTGTATATAAGGATAAAGCGGTACAGAAAATGAATGAATGAATGAATATATATACATATATATGTGTGTGTGTGTGTGTGTGTTTGTGTGTATATGTACTGTACACTGTAAAAAAAAAAAAAAAAAGCGTAAAAAAAAAGGGTCAAATGACTGGCAGCAATGGCTGCCAAACAAAAACCGTAAAATTAAGGTAATATACTCTAGTTCATATTATGCTCAAAAACATTACATTTACAGAAATTGTTATTTTATCTTTTACAGAGAAACGCCGTTATTTTTCAGATTTTTCCTAAATTTATACGATTAAACACCTTCATTAAACGGTCAGCAGTAGAAGTTTAGCAGTGAAACACCATTATTTTACAGATTTTCCCCAAAATGTATACGATTTAACACATTCATTAAAACAGCACTAGATGTGTAGCAGCAAAATGTTTTTATTTTACAGTTTTTTCCAAAATTATTACAATCAAACACCTACAATAAAGCAAAAGCATAAGGCATTTAGCAGGGAAACACTGTTATTTACAGATTTTTCATAAATTGAAGATCAAACACCTTCAAACAAAGCAATAACACAAAACCCCTGATATTTAACTTTTTTTTCATAAATTCCTATGAATACACATGTTCAATAAAGTGCTAAAAAAACAAAACAATTGTCTTTGCAAGCTTCAGCCACACCGAATGATTCCTCTTTTTGGCAAGCTCAGGGTGCCTATGTTGCTTCTGATGGTTTATGGTATTGTGCTGATGGCCGTTTGTGCCTGCCGTCTCATTGTCTTCCGTTCCTCAATAAAAAAAAAAATAAAAATAGTCTGTATAACTGACACAGTATAGTACAGGTATGATGCAAAATACAGTAAAAAGAAGTTCAGTTTTATAGCATTACAGTAAAATCCTAAAATGAAAAACAATGAAATATTTAGACTATTGTACTATAACAGTGGAACATTCTCTCTCACAAACTTAAACATTGCTGTGAAATATCCTTGACTAACAACCTATGAAGAAATGAACAATTTCAAACAATATTCTCAATGTTCCAATTAAAGTTGGATTGGAAACTTTATTACAAATATAGTACAATGTGGTCCCTTTTTAACTCTATTGTTCTTATATAATGTATGTGTACAAATAACTTCAACTTTTAGTTCAGAATCCTAATGTCTTAGTGCAATTAAGTCAAATCTAAAACATACGAAAATGGCAAAATGGACGGTCCAGTGTATCCAAGAAAGATCTTCTTCCAAACAGGCAGTAAAGAACTTGGTGCATTAGGGTGGATTGGAAGAGAGAAGAAAAGAACACATTAAGATCTTAGATTTAAAAGAAAAACGTGGCAGTATTAATAAATGAGCTTTGTTTACAGCAACAACAATAAGAATTAAAATAAGAATAAAAAATATCTTACCTTCATTGTCTCTTGAGCTTGCAGGTATTTTACATTTCAGAGTCTTCTCCTCTGTCCCTCAGAGTCTGCTTTCCTCCTCACCTGTAGCTCAGCAGCGTGTCTTCACTCCTCTGAATTTACACACACCGGCTTACTGGCTGCTGAGTCACACCATCCCTGTGCGCGCTAAACATTTGAAGGACGCCTGTTTCCCATTGGCTGGTTCATATCACGTTACGTCTGTACCTGAGCAATAAACATAGGCGTTTTCCGCATCAGGTCCCGCCCTCGCGTGCGCTTATTTAAATGCGCCAGTAATGAAGCGGTAGATCAGCCAATCATAAACAAGATTAGAATGTTCCTGCCTCCAGCTTCTGATTGGCTGTGGCAGTTAAACTAAGTCTAACGCAGTCTAACGTTTTTCGTATAAAAATGACACCATAGTTCCCCTCATACAAGCTAAATATCAAAATGTAACTTAAAGCGCTGCTTTAAAACAGCTACACAGCAAATACATTATCCTTGTGTCAGAATATGCAGGAATGCATTAAGAAAGCTGATGGCTAGATTGCCATGGTGATATTTCAGAACAACTGTAATACAAAAATATATATTTTTGATAAGTATCAGTCTCCTAAATTCACTTCACATTCTTTGAAGGCATGAAGCAGATACTATAGCCTACATGTAAGTGATAATGTAAGAATAATCTTTTAAAAAGTCATGAAAAATGCTAAACTTGCATCTAGAACTTAAATATCTAAGTATTATAAAACTAATATGATTTACCTCAAAATTACAAAGAAAAACAATAATTTCTTTGTATGGACATTAACCTTTATCTAATGAGTTTTGTATTTAATTACAATTTATTATTGTAATTTTACATAAAGTTACACGTAATTTACAAAAACAGAAAAAACACAGTAAAAACAATATGGTATTTTTACTGTTAAAAAATGTGAAAAAAGTAAATTTTTCAATATTGAAATAATACTTAAAAAAACAGTCGACTTCGTAATTTACAGATAATGTCTGTAATTTCACAGAGATTTGTATGTAGTTTAAAAAAAAAGGAAAACTACTATAAAATTTGAAAGTTATTTTCCGTAAATTTAGGACTTTTTTTTACAGTGTATATATATCATTCCTGTTACCTTCCTGGTGCTGTTACCTTCCTCACTGCTGCTTGTTTGTGACATTTCGCTCGAATCTTGAGTCTCAATCATGGACATCTCCGTCTACTTATCACAACCGTTCTTGCTGAAGTGTGTCACGTGACGTCATGTGCAGGTGTGATGGATCGCGTACCAACCAATAGGGTGTCGAAATGGTATGTTTATACTTCTCATCCAACCATCAAATTCGCTTCATCCGGATGGCGCGATTTATCCGGGGTTTTTTTTGTTTGTTTGTTTTTTGAATGACAAGCTGAAATAAAATAGAGTACTGTAACAAGGCTATTTTCATAATGTAAGGTGTAGAAAGTACAGATAATTGCGTGAAAATGTAAGGAGTAGAAGTAAAAAGTCGGCTGAAAAATAATTACTCCAGTAAAGTATAGATACCCAAAATTTCTACTTAAGTAAAGTAACGAAGTATTTGTACTTCGTTACTTGACACCTC
Source organism: Channallabes apus (assembly GCA_030522415.1). NCBI lineage: Eukaryota > Metazoa > Chordata > Actinopteri > Siluriformes > Clariidae > Channallabes > Channallabes apus. Next base: position 48,125,110 of record CM060110.1, on the reverse strand, counting down.
TGGAAATGGCTTTGTAACCCTTTCAAGACTGATACATGTCAGTTACTTTGTTTCTCATCTGTTCTTGAATTTCTTTAGATTTTGTCATTTTTTGTGATCTTTGTGAAATTCCAAAAGTGGAATTTATCTCAGCTTTCCAAAAATCACAGTTCATTAATGATTTAGCAAGGGGGATTGGATATATTTTTTCCCTTAATAAGCGGAATCATAATTTAAAAACCGCATTTTGTATTTACTCTGGTTATCTTTGTGTAATATTAAAATGTGTCTGATTTCAATCATTTAGGTGTAACAAATATGCTACAAAAAAAAACGGGTAGGGGCAAATACTTTTTCACTGTGCTGTATATTACATCTGTTGGGAATATAGGGAATATAAGTAGCATTTCTAAGATGATCCATAATGTGTATTCTTATGTGTGTGCAAAAATATTATGACTCAAACTATAAGCTATGCTGAAACTTGTGTAATCATATACTTGTGCCTAAAGCTATGTTAAGATGCCTGTCTTTAAATGCACATACTTCTGCCATTTCTGATCATGTCCCTTATATGGTAAAATAAGACTCTCTAGTTGTGCCAGGAGAGTAATAGATTAGTTCCGCAAATAACATGTCTGTGTTTTTTCTGTTAACCCTGTATATTGTATCGGCTTGCTTTTGTACTGCTCTATACTGTATATACCACTGTCTGTGCAGTACAATTTTGGATATCTCTCTAAGCCCCTTGCGTGTTGTTTTGTGAGATCTCCCTGGATCTGAGCAAGACAATCAGCTCCAGGGCAAGCCTGATGATAGATAGATGGTGTGAAGGTTGTGGTGAATCCCATAATCCTAACAACATCCATGCTTAAAGTGCATCTTGTTAAGGGTGGCTGATGAGACATAAATATCATAAACACTGAGTATTGTGGCGACATTCAAGGTTCTATGATTGTAATCAATAATAATCATAATATCATGTTATCTCTCTTACGTGATTTGTTAGGATGATTCACTGCTGTTATCAATAAAAGCACCTCTAGTCATGCCATTTAATCATGTTAGTTCTGATACCTATGTATTCTGTATCCTACCTAGTGCAGACTTTTTTTTGGGGTGGGAGCTTTGTTAGGGAATGATAAAATGAATTGCACTGCAGAGTTTGATCTTGGGTAAAATCTGTTTCTGAATATTGAAGTACAGCAATTCAACAGATTCAAATGGCCCGGTAGAATAGAAGCTTCAGAATGTTTCTGGATCTCGGAAGGCAACATGATCGAAATATGCTATTTAGTGAAGGCAAGGAGGGCCAGTGTTTATGACTCTCTGAAGTAATGTATTGTCAGACATTAATTTTTGAAATGCAGTATTTTGCTCTCTATAGGGCACTGGTGGCTCAGTGGTAGGTGTTTCGCCTGCCATGCGGACGGCCCGGGTTCGATTCCAGCCAGTGCCCACACCCCAGCCACTGGATACAGTGCCGGTCCCAAGCCCGGATAAAATGGGAGGGTTGCGTCAGGAAGGGCATCCGGCGTAAAACCTGTGCCAAGTTGTAGTGCGGACTGGATATTCCGCTGTGGCGACCCCTTGCCAGGAGCAGCTGAAAGACCAACAACATGGAGCAGCTGCTTGAACTGGTTGGCTTTTCATATGTTTTTAGATAGGAAAGATGCTGCTGTGACTTTATCAGTGCACTGTTGCCCACTGTCAGAGCTGCTGTTCTAGAAAACAATTAATGTTATGGTATAACACTGTTTTTCAGAATTTTTCAATTGCAGATCATGAACATGAACAGAAATATTATTGATTAATATGTTATGTTGTAATAATTGAGTAAAAACTAATAACCAGTTCACTATTCTGATAAATCGGTTTAAGCCACTAACATGACTGAGACAATTAGGCATGACAATCAGTTTCTGGATGGAATCAGACCTCGGGGGCTGCTTTCGAGCTGATTTGTTTCTGCCCATAATTTTTAAAACTCCCCAGTTGACTGATTTTAATGTTTTTTTTTTTCCAGACCACTCCACCTGAGAACCATGGCCGGGCATGGCATACTCTCCTGGGCTTACCCTTTTGCCTCACCCTCATTATAAACAAATGCCCCTGTTTCAATACTCAGCAATACCTACCCCTAAGTACTACTGTAGTTTGAAGCTGTTACAGTAAGTATAGATAAGAATCACCCCTGTAAAATATTCACATTTTGGATTTTTACCTGATACAAAAAAGATGTAAAGGCCTTACTGTATCACTGCTTAGAAGCACAGTGTAATCTTTTATTAAGAAATGGAACGTATTTGGGATGTCGCTTCAAACTGGATAAAAGAGCCAGGCGGAAACTCGTCAGAAAAGCTTCCAAGAGATATTCCGTTTTATTCATTTTTTTTTTATTTATTTTATTAATTTTATTATTTTGAAATGTCAGAATTTGTACATTATTTCATCATTTTGTCTGGCTGCTTACAGAATTTAAAAATAAATAATAATAAATCAGACAGTACCATTGAAACAGTTACCCAGTACTTGAGTAGTCCTTTTCACTGAATACTTTTTTACTCTAACTTGAGTAATATTTTGGATGACTACTTTGTACTTTTACTGGAGTAATATTATTTTGAAGTACAGCTATTCTTACTTGAGTACATTTTTTGGCTCCTCTACCCACCTCTGGCATCAAAATGATCCTGCCTCAGAGGTCTCTAAATATTTTTAGGACATCCTGAAATGATCCTTAAAGACATGTTAGCATCTGTAATTTGTCTATACCGATCATTGTAGGTACGGAATAAAAACGCAGGCTGTGTACAGTATTTTACATTACGGTGTATTTTACCTCGTTCCATTTAATATACTGATAGATAATATTTTGCTGCAAAGTAAAGCTCAAAATGTAACGTCTGCTTGGGATTGTTTTTGTTATATTTTTGATGATGTTTTCGCTGATGGTTTTTTTTCACTGATCAACAAGTGGCATAAGAAAGGCAATTAATGGCGCATGCAACCTGGAACAAATATCTGCCCATATGGATCAGTATTTCTTTAGTCATTTAATCATGCATAATGCTCCCCAAAAAAGCTCGTCAAAAAATCTGATGGGGCATTAATCACTTATCACAACTGTGAATGGACGCGGCAGCAGAGACAGATTAAATCCCCATAAACACTTGGAAACAATGTTATGTGGGTTTGGGGTAAATCAACCCAGAGGTTATGATTAACCAAATGGTAAGTCTTTCTGGACAGTTCCCCTGAACACAGCTCCAAATTCTATTATACACCTATGGCTAAACAAGACACAGGCGATCACAAGGAAACCCATGTGACACAGGTGCATCCTGGGAAATTAAGTCCCAGCCAAAGTCCACATACAGTAAACTACAAGAGTCCATGTGCACACGGCGCCCTCTAGAGGTTATTCCTGACACAGTAATTAGATTAAGTCGATCTGCCAGAAGACTTAATTAACACTAATGATCTGAATAACTAGTGAAAACTGTCTCTGTAATAACGGTGTTCAGCATCCTGAGCCATGGCCTGGGTCATCTCCAGACCTAAACCCAATAGAACACTGTTGTACAGAAGAACAGTGAAGAAGGCAGGAGCAGTGAGGAAACCGTCTTCTGTACATGATCTTCAGGAAGTGATCAAGCAGAAACCAGAGTACTGCAGACATGTTTCTGACTCTATACCCAGCCGGATCCAGCAGTTTGTTTTGTTGAACAGTTGTTTGCTAAAAGCATTATAGAGCAAGTGTCTGCTCTGCAACAATGATCATTGTAAAAAGTACTAAATGCATGAAATTTAATTGAATTTTACAACTGAAAGCATGTTTTAAGAGCATGAGTTAAGACATGAGAATCTGTGAGAATTAAGATAGTGGAATTTAAGGGAATTTAAGTGTAGGCTGAATCAATCATGAAATGCATTGCTAGCAAGCATGTAAGGAGCCTAACTAGTAAGGATAGCTAATTTAGCATTAGCATGCAGCTGGGATGTGGAGGATAGCATGTTCTACATGGATGCACATCAATATAATCACTTGTGCAAATAGGTAACATTCATGTTATATGTTTTTAAACAATACAAATAATTTTAACTCTGTTGCTTTCTTCTGGATTAATGTGAAAAATCTTTTCTTAAAATATGTTTTCAAATATGTTTTTTTCTGAAACCCATATAAATGAAAATGTTTAAACAAATCGATGAAAGCGTAACAGTTCCAAAATTCCTAATTTAGAATCATATTTAGTCACTCTTACCCTATTTTTATTTATTCAAAATTTAGGTCGACTAAAAGTCTGGACATTTTAGTCTAGTTTTAGTCAGAGGACTAAAACTAGGTGAGTTTCGTCTATTTTTAGCAGTATGAACAGCTCCTACAGTATACGCAGATAGCACAGGTACGTCGCAGAGACGTCTGCTAAAGATCGTATCATCTGGTAAACATCGCGTTTGGTTTTTTATAGTCATATTTTGATCATCTGTAGATCGCCTGTTTGAGCTGTTAAATGATACATCGTCTTTACATCTATACGACGTCTATACAACGTATCTGTATCATCCAAAATTTGCTGGTATGTGGATGGGAAGCTGCAGCATCAGCAAACATCGCAAGAAGATATCGCGAGAAGAGAACACAGTTGAGAAGACAATTCGTTTGGCGGTCGTGTGGAAAAGGTAAGCAGGAATTAATTCCCATTTTTCTAAATAGAAACGAAATACTGAACATAAATGTCACCTGCTGTTTAGCGATGTTTAGTCACGTTATTTTAGTTTAAGCTATTTCTTGTATTTTTAATCACACTTAAAATACAGATGGTTATATGCGCGTGCTTAATCTGCTGTTCGGTTCTGGTTTCGGTCTGTTCTCATGAGTTGTGAAGCGAGAGGAACAAAGTATAAATATTGTTCATTTGCTAAATTAAGTATCATGAATTTTAATTGAATATCTATCTCTATATTTTTTTCACAGGAGTTTGTGACTGAAAGTGTGTCTGCATCTGACTTCAGGAGTTTCCTGACCAACCGGATGTAACGGTCATATTTAAAACTCATAACGTACAGTTATAAATTACAAAACTGTTCTGTTGGTGTTTAATTTTTTTTTCTATGATTAATACTTATTTGTGGTGTTTTGTTTTGTACATCTTTTCAAATTGATAAATTTCATAAATTAATCAAATGTTTGCTTGTTATTAAATGTATTTTTTAAAAATAAATGAATCTGTGTTTTATTATTAGTTGAGAGTGTGGTTTATATATTTATTATCATATTTGGTCATTGTAACATGCATTAGGGAGCATTATAGACGTGCCGAGGGTATTTAATTAAAATATGGGAGGGGGTGTTTTAATAAAACGATGTCTATCCGACATGAATCAGACATTTGGCAGATGTATGAACATCTGATTAACATCGGCTAAAGAGCGGATCAGGGACGTTTTAATTTACGTCTTAAATACTTAGGCTAAGCGTCGTTCTAACATCAGCACGGACGTCTCGGTGACGTCTGACAGATGAAAAAGACAACGTCGCATAGACGTCTCCCTGACGTGTGTGTGCTATCTGGGTATGTGTTGACATCGTCATATCGTGTTTCGTTTGTCCAAGGAAGTTCCCTTAAAACAGTCGCGCTCAACTCTGGTCTTGGTTGACTTCCTTTCCATCTTACATTGGTGGCCAAAAGTATTAAGACAACATACAGTATGAGTGAGCGACGCGAGAGCACTGCAGACGTCTTTCTGACTCCGGATCCAGATACTATGTAGAATGAATGACTATATACTACATTTTGATTGATTGGCTGTGTAGTATCACGTGAGCTGGTTTTACTCGTATTCAACTGGTCTGTGAGTTTATACTAAACCAGTGCAGGTAGTCACAGACTTATGAATATCCGAGTTACAAATTTTTGCACATACGAACGGACCGCGGTTTGCATTTAAAATTCGGAGATTCCAGACCCCCCTCTGCTCTCTGGAACTGTCTGATTCGTCCTGGTGCCCCACTTCTGGTTGGAGTTCTTGTCGAATGGATGCCCCGTGCGGTCTGTCTGGGATGCATGTGATGACTGAAGACGGTTCCACTTCACCATGAAGACGGTCCTCGCCTCGACTGATGCTGACAGCTGTTCTCTGAGGACTTGTGACTGCAGTCCCTTGATAGTTGGAATGGAGTTTCCTACAGTCTACCTGAGCTGCCAATAACAAACTGGACTTCATATTAACTTAAACACATCTCCTGTTATACTGAACTTCCAGTCTCACACAGTATGACTGTAGATCAATCCCTGCTATCCGTTATCACCCAAATGAGGATGGGTTCCCTGCTGAGTCTGGTTCCTCTCAATGTTTCTTCCTATTACCATCTCAGGGAGTTTTTCCTTACCACTGTCGCCGTCGTCCTCGGCTTGCTCATCAGGGACATTTATCATTTTGATTCATACACATTCACATTTAATACAAACTTCATTAATTTCTTTTAGATTGTGTAAAGCTGCGTTGTGACAATCACAATTGTTAAAAGCGCTATACAAATAAAATTTAATTGAATAGATGTGAATAAATTGCGAAAGTAGCTAACGTGCATTGTACAAAATAGACACTGCAGTGCACCAGATACTAATATTTACAGTTATATACAATATTTTCAGTGTGTAAGTGAATGTATGAAATGTTTAAAGCCTGGTATATTATTATGTGTGTGTGTGTGTGTGTGTGTGGGAGACGTGAGACGTAATCGAGTATTCTACCAAAAACTTTTATCGATTAATCCGATAAAATGTACTTTTTAAACAGCAATGTAAAATATATATTAACTGGTTGTGTTTTTAGAAAAATCAACTTCTATTTTTTAAATGCATACAGCATTTTATCAAAAATAAACGTTGCCATTATTCACATTACAAGGAATAGTTTAATACCCCTATCTCACCTATGCCTTTTTTCGTTAGTTTTTGCATCTAAGCAAATAATTGCGCAAAAACATAATGCAAGCTTTTAAAATTAATAAAAAAAAGTTTCGAGGCAGAAGATTTTGCCTCGATCATTTTTTGTAATCTAATTACTCGAGGAATCGTTTCAGCCCTAATTATAAATATGTTTAGATCAGAACACTAAATCATTAGTTAATATATGGAGAAATATATTTTATTTGCATAAGGGTTCTCAAATTGCCTTACAGTAAGTGTGTAAATGTGTGTGTGTGTGTATGTGCGCTGTGAGGGATTGACCATTGTCTATGGTAAACCCCGCCATGTCTCCTGAAGTCTCCTGGGATAGACTCCAGGTCTCCCACGACTCTATATACAGTATACATGGTAAAGAAAATGAGTGAATGAATGAGGTAGAGTGGAAGGTTATCACCTGACAGCTCCAGGGTCTTGGGTTCGATCCTCAGGTCAGGTTCAGAGTCCATAGAGTTCAATGTTGTTCCAGTTAAACTGATGTGGAATCATGTTGAATGTGTGAAAACTAATTGTAAATGTAACAGTTCATGTAAAATGTACATTTATTTCATTCACATGAAGCCTGTGTACATATTTGGAATGAGTTTAATGAAATGTTCTCAGTGTAATTTCCTTTTATTTAGTTGGATTTATTGGTAGGATTAGAGCAGCATCTATTTGTGGTGCTACTAATGTGTGTGTTATCAGTGTAGTGAAGAACACAGACTTTATGTAATTAATAAAAACATGAGTCTTGAAGAGTAGATAAAGATTTTACTTATGAGCACAATTTACATAGATACTGAATATAAAGCAGAATTTATAAATTAACAACAGATTCAGTCTCTTCTTTAGTTTTCTTTTTTATAAACAGGTTTATTTCAGTTCATACTGAATAAGAGGTTTAGTGTTAAAAGACACTCTGTGGAACAAATCAGCAGAAACCAGAACATGGCCAAAAACAAACTCTTACTTTTTAAAATACTTCATTGTTCAGAAAGTGAGCAGTAAATTCACTGAAATAGGAGACAGTCACATACAGGACACAGTACTATTTGTTTGATGGACTGGAGGTGGGAGAGCTTGTGTAGCCCCTGTTTAGCCTCTAGTCTCTGTGTATTACTGGTCTTACTGGTTTCATTACTCCAATTCTGTTCTGTGATCTTATAGAAACCTCCTGAAGACTGAATTCTGGGTTTGTTGAGTGTCTGTTCCACTACTGTCCTGGTGCTGCTGAGTTTAATCACGATCCACACGGCTTCCTAACTTACTGTACACGCTGCTTCCTTTCTCCCATCAGAGGAATGTTTAATTTCACTTCTGGAGGAGTTATCATGTCCTGTAAAAATCACAACAGAAAAAACATGTTTCAAATCTGTACCCTGTGTCTCTTTTTCTTTGTAATTATCATTAAAATTACACACGTATCACATTTAGTTAAACTTAATAAACACAAGAAATATGGCCTGAAAGTAAAATAAACTTGAGAGATGAGATTATAAGTGCAGTGGTATTTCTGTGGAGAACAGAAACAGATCAGATGAAAGTTCACTTCTATTAAATCAGAACTGTATAGTTATTATCATGAAGTGACAAATTACTGTTGTGTTTTAATTCAGTTCCTAAAGGTATATTCTATGTGCTTCTCTCAGTATGATCACCAACATGCTGCTGATTTGAGCATTTATATTCCTCTTTCACTTCACTCTTACAGCTACATTATATTCTACAGAAAGTACACATTCTGCACTACTCTGTCTGTGTGTTAAGTTTACTTACTCTAGTCGTCCTCCTGAACGCTGCAGTAATTCCTCGAGTTGTGTGACTGAATTTCCCAGTTTATTCCCCCACAGATCCAGATGTTTCAGATGTGAGGAGTTTAACTTTAGTGCAGCAGTCAGAGCAGCACAGTGTCTATCTGTTATACTGCACTTTATTAACCTGCAGAGAGAAACATTTTTATATATTATTTACTTCACAGGGATAAATAATGATGTAGTCACACACGTAATATATATCTGTACAGAACCAGTCAAAAGTTTGGACACACCTTATAATTACATTTTCTTTGTTTAGTGATTTATTTTCTATATTCTAGTGCAATACGTTTTTTTTAATCCAAAACTATAAAATTATGAAATTAGGTAATTAACAACAACAACAACAACAACAGTCGGCTGTTATTTTAAGACATGAAGGTCAGCTGTTCTGGAAAAGTTCCTGCAAGAACAGTATTGTCAAGTGCATTCGCAAAACCCATCAAGCACCATGATGAAACTTGTTTATGTAACATCCTCAGCAGCGACCTCATTTCCCCTCTCGTCTGTTCCAACCACTCAGCATTCAGCATCAGCAGTAAACTAATCACCGCCTGATCATCTGTTTATCTGATTATCATTTTTTATGCTTGAATGATTCATAGGTCACTGTGTGGCTTAATAACTCAGAACCTGCTCAGGTACAGGGACTGGACTGAAAATGAGAGACAAAAAGTCCTTCAGAAAGCCTAGAGAACTTTTCCTCAAGACTCCATTAAAATACAAGAAAGTCTGGATTATATATATTTAGTTCTGTGTAAAAGATGTGTGTGCGCTGTACAATTATTCAGTTATTAGACATTGTATTAGAGAGGTTGTATTCCCAAGAATCATTTTTTTTGATGAAAAATACACTGCTGTCAGTCAATTAAAAATATTAATAAACCTGAATGTTTATTAACAAAGGATGAGAGAGTTTTGGCCTTACTCAAGGGGGTATTTACATTTGCACAGTTATTTTAACTTGGTCTAAACGAGCTCATCCTCAATAATAGCAGCCTGTACACGTCCCCTTCCTCCACCTTACTAGTGTCTGACTTAAAGTGGTGCCGTGTGTCCATTAGTGATCCAGCCACAGGCCCATCCATCTGGTCCATCATAAATCATACTCAATTCATCTGTCTATAAAACATCTGAAAAAGTTCTAACTTGTCTTGACACCTTGTGCTTCTGGACATATTTTTAAATGTTTTACTTTTTGGTGTTGATTAAATCTCTTTTTGTCCCATTTTGCCGAAGGTAAAGAAGCTGTCTAATAGTTATACACACCTTACTAGAGGCTGTTAATAACTTTAGGCCACACCCTCCTCATTATAAACATCCATATCACATAAGAATCCTTAAATCTAATAACCAGTCAGGTTTATATGGTTTGGAAAATATAATAATGTAATAAATATAGACAGAGAAATGACTCGAGTAATATTACAAACACATTTCTAAATCTCTGGTTCGTGTTCTTCAATCTTATATACATTCTTCTGTTTTTGACAGACTCACGTCAGTGTCTCCAGTTTACACTCGTGTTTCTTCAGTAGATCACAGAGCTTCTCCACTCCTGAGTCTCCTAGTTCACACCACCTCAGATCCAGCTTTCTGATGTGTGATGGATTTGTACAGAGAGCTGAAACCACATCAGTGCAGGATTTCACACTTACACTCTCACACAGTCTGCAGAGAGAAAATACTGTTTAGTCCAACAGAGAAAGGAAAGATATAGAAATGACTAAAGTAGTATTATAAACTACTATATTAAACTGTGGTTTGTGCTCTTCATACACACATTCTTCTGTTTTTACCAGACTCATATGACTGGGTGAGAACTAAAAAACATAACCATTAGGGTTATAATACAAAACTCAACTGTACAATTTATTAAATACTAAACGTGATTTTAATTACAGAGTCTGCAGGAGAGAGAGAGAGAGAGAGAGAGAGAGAGAGAGAAGAAAGTACTTCATCATTCTGGGTTACTGGGTTAATACACTGCCTGGGCATAAATAAATAAATAAATAAATAAAGTGAGATCAGTCACTAACAGAAGCTCAGACTGACCATCGCTACACAGAGGACCATAAACGAGGCTGTATTTAGATTTTTATGGAGACTCAGCTGAACCACAACATACTGAATACCACAGTGGAGCCAGCAGGCCGCTCACTTCATCGTGCCGACAGAGCTCTGTGTTTACATTAATGACACATGATGCACCAACATGAACACACTCGTACATTCTGCTCTCCATACTTGGAATATTTAACCCTCTGAGGTCCGGGGTGATTTTGGGGCCCTTGAGATGTTTGGACATGCTCTGATATTTGTGCTTTTTTCAGCTACTTATAATATATTATTGACCAACCTGTATTTTTCTTGTAATCAGTACAAACTGTTCTACAATAATACGTGACCAAAATGAATGTACGTGTTTGCATTTTTTAGGAAAAAAATATTATGCGTGGTTAGTAAGTTTTGTGAAAAAAAAAGTAGCTGAAATAAGGCCATGAAACTCATACAGACAATTTGTTCACAAGACATTGTTTCACAAGGGCTGGTGGACTAGTGCTTTTGCTTCAAAATGATGTGAAAATGATCTTGTTTACTTGCTCACAGAAAACAATATAGTGATTAACACTTTTTAAGTCACTTTTTGAGTGTAAAGGGTCTATGCGAGAAGGCGTGATCTATCATTACTAATGCAGTGATTCACACCTGAGAAGACAAAGGCCTGCATACTGATCTGCATAATGAGCCATCAGACAGGTATGTGACAGAGAGGAGAGTTACAAGAAAGAATCTGAGGATAGTTTATATATTTTCAGTGTTTAGGTTATTTGAGAATGTATTTGACACACAAAAAAATCTTGAGATTCATTTGCGAGTTCAGTTAAACAGTTTATTAGGAACAATCAAAGTCGACTTTTTAGCAGCATTACTGCAATCACTATAACAGAAAATATAGCTAACAATAATATATAGATATATAAAAACACACACATATATATATATATATATATATAGGCCTATATACTGTATATTATAATATAGAAAACAACAACAGCTCTTTGTAATTACCAGAACAAATGACTTTACCAACACTGTACTACATTTTTCTACAATACACTACAGTTTACTATGATGAATGTATTGTATTATATATTTATATAATATAGTTATATTTAACTAACATCTACAGTATGATGTACTGAATGTGCACTTACTCGTGGTTATCCAGTGAACTCGAAACTGAACGACACTCACGTGACTTTCTTGTGCACGCGCCGGTGATGCAGCCACAGTCCTAAACAAAAACAAAAATTTAAACTTGAAGAATGGACGTGCATACAATCATTCACAAACAACAGCTGGTGAACAATTTGACCATCTGAAACATGGTATAAACAATACAAAACACGTGTGTATATAAATATATATATAAATAATACTTTAGACAGATCATAATCAGATTTTATTGCAGGCTTGTAAGTAGCGTGCATATTTAATATTTTAACCAATTTTACTCTCGCTGGTATTTAGTATTTTCCAAATGTACATATAAAATATAAAGCACTGATGGTGAGAATAAAAGACTTACTGGTCAGGAATTACATCCTCCGTTGAGTCCAGACGTTGTTCTAAATAAAGCCGTTCCTCTTCTGAGTCTTGCTCTTCCTCTGATGAGAAAGTAAAGTCTTCATCGCTGTCCATCTGAAGCGCTTCTTCACCCGTGTAGCGTGACATCATTCAAACGCAGAAACAGTAAGTAAGATGCAGCTTGTTGTTTTATGCCCTGGGGGTGTGCACGTGATTACCTGCCTCACCTCAGGTCATTTCCATATGAACAGCGCGCGCGCAGGGAGGCGGGAGCACATTAGCTGTAATGAGCCGATACAGGAGAATCTGTACCACTCCTTACTTTCATACGGATTACATAAAAACAGATTATTTGTTTTCACTGTGACCTGCATCATTTAAAAGTAGACCCTTTAAGCTTTCTATAGATATATTTCTCATGTCTGTGTATGCAGTATTCGCGGAGTTTCAGTTCATTTTAGTGACGTGTTTCAAAAAGATTTTCGCGGAGACTGAGACGGCTGAAAGCGCACCCGGTTTATTTTATGTATTTTATTAATGCACAAAGTTTTATTGTTAACATGTGTGCATACAAATGAAAGTAGACACTTTACAGATTCGATTAATATATAGATCTTGTCTGTATGATCAAAACTGAAAGTGTAATTTAAGTTCTTATTGGCGTCATCAGGGGAAAACACCTCAAAACGCATATATGCGTTCGCGGACCTGAGAGGGTTAATGCTTCATTTCTGACCGTTTCACTCGTCTAGGGAACATACAGTCACTGTTGTCATGGCATTATACATGCTGCTACATGCTAACGCTAAGCTAGCACTAGAACTTATGTTTTGAACATACAGAATGGAATATAATTGTCCATGAAACAGACCTGGAGGTGGACACTTCATCTGCACTGTCTTACATTAACCACTGTGCTGATGATGTCACCGTTAGCAAAAGCATCTGAGGGACCCAAATGAGGATCCATGGACGAACAGCGAAGTCAAACATCTGAAATATGAGACATGACCTTCAAATCATGAGATCTCTCAGCCTGCAGCACTGTCTGCACAAACCTCAAGAGAGACATCAGGTCTGATAAATGCAACTACAAACCTCAGATAGAAGAGGACATTAATAGTAACACAAATCCATGAAGGATGTGACAAGGCATCCAGACCATCACAGATTACAAAAGGAAAAATCACACACAGTCTACACCAACTAACAACACTGGAAACCAGGTGGAGGATCTTAACAACTTCTGGCTTTGACAAAGACAATAATCAACCTCCAGCCAGTTTTGACCTGTCTGACACTCCACACACTGTTGTATTGAGCACTCATGAGGTGTGACGGCCCTCTGTAGCATCAACATATAGAAAGCTGCTGGACCTGACCTGACTCCAGACCTGTGCTTCCCAACTATCAGGGGTATTTACACACATTTTCAACCTCTCTCTGTCCACATGCACAGTCCCTTCCTGCCTCAAATCCACTACAGTGTGCCCGTCCCCAAGAAACAGACAGGGACATGTCTCAATGACTCTTGGCCAGTTGCTCTCATCCGTGTCATTTTAAATGCTTGAACATCTAGTACACGACCAGATCAAACACACTATCACAGCTGATCTACTGTAGATCATCACCAGTTTTCCCACCGAGTAAACAGATGGACTGAGGATGCTCTCTGTGGCTCTCACAATACGACTCTCTCTCATATGGAAAAAGACAACATCTAGCTTAAATATAAGAAATATTAAAAACAAATGTGGCGTTACACAGAGATTTATATAGATGCTGTTTCTGTACAACAATAAACCATATGTTTATACCCAGCACATGTTTGGTGTAAATCAGGGAAGGACCTCATGCTTACACTGTGTATATATATATATATATTACATAGCAGTTTTATAATATTATACATGCATAAATCAATAAAATATTCAGAAAGTATTTCTAAACTGATCATACATAATAAAGAATATTAAATCGCTAAAAGATTATTAGTGTTATAGTAGATCTGCATTATTTATAGACTAATGGTTTTAAAACATATAGGTTAATTACTCACATTAGATTCTGCAGTTTACATTTCGGATTCTTCAGGAAATCACACAGGTTTCTCAGTCCAGACTCTCCTGGTTTATTCCTGTTTAGATTCAGTTCTCTCAGGTGGGAAGGATTTAAAACCAGAGCAGAAATCAGAGTCGCAAAATCATCTTCTGTAATACTGCCTTCATTATACAACCTGGAGAGAGAGAGAGAGAGAGAGAGAGAGAGGAGAAGGAAGTCAGGTTAGTCTCTTCTAGTTCATCGCTTCACTCGCTTCCCTTCTTACCCTGACACGCCCATCGCTCTGAAATAGGCTCAATCTGGACTCATCAGGTCACATGACCTTTTTCCATCGCTCCAAAGTCCAGTCTTTATGATCCCTAACAAACTGAAGCCATTTTTCTGATGAGTCTCACTAACCAGTGGTTTTCTTATGGACACACAGCTGTTTAGTCCCAATCCTGTGAGTTCTCATAATACTGTGTGTGTGTGTGTGTGTGTGTGTGTGTGTGTGTGTGTGTGTGTGTGTGTGTAAATGCTCTTACTTTCTTACTTACTTAATTTAGACGATAAATTTACTCTTACCTAATTTAGACGATACTCGGCTGACGTCACTTCCTCCGTACGAGGACGCTGAGAAGCTGCTTTTTTCCGAGCTCCACCATACTGACCAACTTTTAAACTTTTTCGTCCCCTTACGAAGAGTGTACATAAAACGGATAAGTATCTTATAATATATTTACTCGAAACGCGTGTTATATCGTTAAGTTTTAATTGTTTTGCAGCACACCGCTTTTAGCCGACATTAGCATCGCTAATTAGCATTAGCATCGCTAGCCCAGCTATCACGTTAGTTTGTTTGTTTGTAAAGCTTGTTTTCGCTTCCTCACACCGATTTTTTCCGTGTTTAGACACCATGTCGGTTGTGATTCTGCCTCTGAGTGCAGGTGAGGAGACATTGAAGCTGCACTCGGTGGATTTGGAGGTGGAGGCCGTGGAGAAGCTGATCCGTGAGCTACAGGTGAAGCTGGCCCGGTTACAGCAGCGGAAAGCCACGCTGGAATCGACGCAGACCGACGCTCACCTGTCCCAGGTAAATTCTCGGCGTGAGAATTCTCCTACAACCTCAACCCCGCGTGTTTCTCTGCCCAGGTCCAACACACCAAGGACGCAGCCCGCCCAGTGTTCCTACACCCCGGTGCCGGGATACCACGGACCCTGGATACAGGAGCGGCGGAAGAAGCACGCCAAGCCCCGGGCGAGGACCTCTCCCCCTCCACCACCACCACCCGTCTTCGACATCTCGACCCAAAACCGCTTCGCTCCTCTCCGCGAGGCGGCACACGACGTCCTGGTCATCGGAGACTCCATCGTTCGTCACGTGCGTGCTACCACGGCTAAAGGTAAGGTGCACACACGCTGTTTACCTGGTGCACGTGTTCTTGATGTTGCTGCACAGGTGCCTGCTGCCCTGAGGAGGAACATTGGAGCTGTGGTTCTTCATGCCGGCACGAACGACACCAAGCTGAGGCAGACGGAGATCCTAAAGAAGGACTTCAGGAGCCTGGTCGAGAAGGTCCGCAGCACATCACCCACGACAAGGATCATCGTATCTGGACCGCTTCCCACATTTCAGCGAGGAATCGAGAAGTTCAGTAGATTATTTGCTTTTAATGAATGGTTACAATCTTGGTGTCAACAACAGAAATTACGCTTTGTTGATAACTGGAATGTTTTCTGGGAGCGTCCTAGGCTCTATCACACCGATGGCCTACACCCTAGCAGAGCTGGAGCAGCGGTCCTCTCTGACAACATCTCCAGAACACTACGAACCATCTGACTGGCGGTAAGTCAAACTGTAGATTCCAAACATATTAGACACATCACAACTCACCGTAGTGATAGACGAACACACATAGCTTGTCCTATAGAAACTGTGTCTGTTCCCCGAATACTGAGAAAAAAGAATAAATTTGTTAAATTTGCCCGAAACAATCTGATAACCATAAAACCAGAAAAAGGCAAAATAAGTAGTCAAAATCCACCTCTAAAGTTTGGACTACTCAACATTAGATCCCTTGCGACTAAAGCACTTATTGTTAATGAAATTATCTCAGATTATTGCCTTGACGCACTCTGTCTCACTGAAACCTGGCTTAAACCAAATGAATATTTTGGTCTGAATGAGTCTACTCCGTCAGGATATTTCTATAAGCACGAGCCCCGTCTAATTGGTCGCGGTGGTGGTGTCGCCACTATCTACAATGATGTACTCACTGTTACCCAGAAAATAAGGCCCAGGTTTAATTCATTTGAAGTGCTTATCATTAATGTTGCACTAAATGAAATACGTAATAAACCCTTGCTATATTTTACCCTGGCCACCGTGTACAGACCCCCGGGGCCATATGGCGATTTTCTTAAAGAATTTGGACATCTGCTATCAGACCTATTGGTTAACTCTGACAAAGTATTGATAGTAGGAGACTTTAACATTCATGTAGATGATGCTAACGACGCTTTAGCACTCACATTTATGGATTTACTAAATTCCTTTGGGGTTAAGCAAAATATAATTGGAGCAACTCACCGCTTTAATCATACGCTAGATTTAATTATATCCCATGGTATAGATGTCTCTAATATAGAGATCATACCTCAAAGTGATGATATCACAGATCATCACCTCCTGACATATACTCTACCCGTAGAACAGATTAGCTGTGTCTCCCCACGTTATCAATCTGTTAGAAATATGAATCCCACCACTAAAGACAGATTCACAAGTAATCTGCCGGATCTGTCCCAATTTCTTATTAGACCCCTAAATGCAGATGATCTAGATGAAGTGACTAGCAGCATGGGCACTATTTTTACCAGTACATTAGACACTGTTGCTCCCATCAGATTAAAAAAAGTCAGAGATAAAACATTGGCACCGTGGTACAACAGTCATACTCGCGCCCTAAAGAGAGCAACCCGTAACCTCGAGCGAAAATGGAGGAAAACTAAATTAGAAGTCTTTCGAATTGCATATAAAGACAGTATGTGCAGCTATAGACAGGCTCTAAAAACTGCTAGGACCGAGCATCTTAGCCAACTGATAGCAAGAAACCAAAACAATCCCAGGTTCTTATTTAGTACAGTGGCTCGCCTAACAAAACCTAAGATGCCCGCAGAGAGTATCCCATCACAGTTTAGAAGTGAAGACTTTATGGACTTCTTTAATGAAAAAATCAATAATATCAGGAAGAAAATAATGGAGGTTCAACCTCTAATAGTATCTCACGATCCAGTTCAGCCTATAGCTTCACATTTAGATTTTCACTGCTTTACAGGTATAGGACAGGAAGAGCTGTATAAACTCATCACCTCGGCTAAATCAACAACGTGCCTGTTAGACCCAATCCCAACCAGATTTTTAAAAGAAGTGATGCTTACGGTTGGAGAGCCACTCCTAAACATTATTAATTCTTCATTACATCTAGGTCACGTCCCTAAACCTTTCAAGTTAGCAGTTATTAAGCCGCTTCTTAAAAAATCTAATTTGGACGAGAATGAAATAAAAAATTACAGACCGATTTCAAACCTCCCGTTCATATCAAAAATACTAGAAAAAGTAGTATCAGCTCAAATTTGCACATTCTTGCAGGATAACAACATCCTTGAAGAATTTCAGTCAGGTTTCAGGCCCCATCATAGCATAGAAACTGCACTAGTTAAGATTACAAATGACTTGTTTTTAGCTTCAGACCAAGGCTGCATCTCATTGCTAGTCCTGCTTGATCTTAGTGCTGCATTCGACACTATAGATCATAATATTCTCATAGATCGCTTACAAAATTATATAGGTATTCAGGGACAGGCATTAAAATGGTTTAGATCTTACCTGTCTGATCGCTACCATTTTGTAGATCTAAATGGAGAACCGTCTGGTATAATGCCAGTGAAATATGGGGTCCCACAAGGGTCAGTTTTAGGACCTCTGTTGTTCTCAATATACATGCTTCCCTTGGGTAACATCATTAGAAGACAAGGGATTAGTTTCCATTGTTATGCTGATGATACCCAATTATATATCTCAACTAAACCAGACGAAATACCTAAGCTGTCTAGATTAACTGAGTGTGTCCAGGACATAAAAGATTGGATGACCAATAACTTTCTTTTATTAAATTCAGATAAGACAGAGATATTACTTATTGGCTCAAAAACCAGCAAAGAAAAGCTTTCAAAATTCAGCTTGCGCTTAGAAGGATGTACTGTTATTACCAGCTCAGCAGTAAAAGATCTGGGAGTAATATTAGACAGTAACTTGTCTTTTGAAAATCACATTTCAAATATCACAAAAACAGCCTTTTTCCATCTTCGAAATATTGCTAAACTTAGGAACATCTTATCCGTATCTGATGCAGAAAAACTAGTTCATGCATTCATGACCTCCAGACTGGACTATTGTAATGCATTACTAGGTGGTTGTCCTGCATCCTCAATAAACAAGCTTCAGTTAATCCAAAATGCAGCTGCCAGGGTTCTCACTAGATCCAGATCATATAACCCCAATATGATCATATAACCCCAATATTATCATCCCTGCACTGGCTACCTGTTCAGTTTAGAATAAATTACAAAATAGTATTACTTACATACAAGGCCTTAAATGGTTTAGCTCCCACATACCTAACCAGTCTTCTGATACGCTACAATCCACCACGCGCCTTAAGATCACAAAACTCCGGACTTCTGGTAGTTCCCAGAATTTCAAAATCTACAAAAGGGGGTAGGGCTTTTTCATATTTAGCTCCAAAGCTTTGGAATAGCCTTCCAGACAGTGTTCGGGGAGCAGACACGGTTTCTCAGTTCAAAAGTAGACTCAAGACGCATCTTTTTAATCTGGCATACACATAACTCATCCCAGTACTCATACTCCAGTACACCTATACCGAATGGCAACTACGTTAATTCTCCCCATCTGTTCTGTATTTCTCTACCCATCCCGAGGCATCGGGAGATTTTGCCAGCTTCAGTAGACAAAGGCCGACCCTGCGAGGTTCCTGAGGCATCCAGAGAAGGACCAGCTCCAGCTGGATTCAGCTTTATGATGGTTGGAGCTACACATGCTGCTCCTGTGCTTCCAGTGATCCAGACCTCATCTGCCCTCTGCACCTACTGACTCGTCCCTATGCTGAACTGGTCTTCATGTCAATTTAAATAATTTCTGTCATATTGAATTTTCACCTGCACAACACACAAGATGTTATATCATTTCTATCTGTTATCGCCCAAATGAGGATGGGTTCCCTGTTGAGTCTGGTTCCTCTCAAGGTTTCTTCCTAATGCCATCTCAGGGAGTTTTTCCTTGCCACCGTCGCCGTCACCCTTGGCTTGCTCATCAGAGAAATTTCATTCATTCGTCTCATTATTATCCGCACATTTTTCTCACACATCCACACTTCCAATTATTTTCTTTTCTATAATTATTATTATTTGTGTTTATTTATCTATTTTTATTATAATTTTATATATTTATTTATTATTTTATATATAATTATTCTATATATAGTTTTTTTTTTTTTTTTTGTTAAATTTCTTTAATTTTTGTGAAGCTGCTTTGAGACAATGACCATTGTTAAAAGCGCTATATAAATAAAATTGAATTGAATTGAATTGAATTTAATTGAATTTAATTTAATTACTTTCACTACGAAACATAGCTCTGATTTCTACTGTTGATGTTTTTACCATGGAACTTCACCAAGTGTTAAAGTGATCTCCATTCATGAGTTTGTTCTTCCACAGAGTTGATGGTTCAGCACTATCCTTCCAGGTTTTGATAAAGTGTGGAAGTGTTCTTAACCCAGTTCCAGTTATTTCAGATCTCCTTAGTTGTTTTCTTTGCTTGATGCAGCCCAATAATTGGACGCTTCTGAAATTGAGTGTGTTTTGTCCGGGCAATGTACATTACTATTACTTATTATTTTTATATAAAAGTAAAATAATGCTTTTATTAGCAGCTATCTAAAGTAATGCATTATGTTTGGCCCCTCCCCCAACACTGTGTCATAAAAATGTGTAATAACTACGTTTGGTTACAGCAGAAAACATATGAGTTTCTCTTGGGATACACGATGGAGAATTGTCCGTCCCTAACACAGAAAACATAACCAGATGCAGACTCAGCGGTAAAAGCCAGCAAACACACAACGTTACAGTTCGCAGAAGAACACATTGACTGGCCTAAAGAGAAATGGTGCAATATTTTGTGGACTGATGAAAGTAAGATTGTTCTTTTTGGGTCTAGAGGCCTCAGACAGTTTGTCAGGCCCCCAAACACTGAATTCAAGCCACAGTACACTGTGAAGACGGTGAAGCATGGAGGCAGAAGCATCATGATATGGGGATGGAGCTTCTCGTACTATGGTGTTGGGCCTATTCATCACATTTCAGGGATCATGGATTAATTTAACATCAGAATATTTAAAGAGGTCATGTTGCCTTATGCCGAAGAGGAAATGCCCTTGAAATGCTGTTTCTGAGGCAAAACCAAGAAATGCAGAGGAATTGTGGCGTGTAGTACAATTGTACAGATGTGAAGCAGTTCTCAGAAACCTGGTTATACAACTAAATATTAGTTCAGAGATGCACAAGAAAGATTAAACTTCAAGCATTTCTGTTTAAACTGTAAATTCATCACTTTGTAAAGATGAGTGATGACACTGCTATTTTTTTGGAACAGACTAATATTTGTTTTTAGTCTAATATTTGTATTTGTTCTCATCCCCAGGTCAAGACCTTGTGATATCCCTGGACAACAACCAAATCACTCCTTCAGCCACTGCCCGCAATCTTGGGGTAACCGTGGACAACCATCTGTCTTTTCCCCCACACATCGCTAACCTTACTCGCTCTTGTAGATTTCTTCTTTACAACATCAGAAGAATTCACCCATATCTTTCTTCACAGGCTACTCAGGTGCTTGTTCAGTCCCTTGTTATTTCAAGACTGGACTACTGCAACACACTCCTGGCAGGCCTGCCTCTGTCCACGATTCGTCCTCTGCAACTGATCCAGAATGCAGCAGCACATCTCGTTTTTAACCTCCCCAAGTTCTCCCACACCACCCCACTCCTCCGCTCCCTGCACTGGCTTCCTGTAGCCGCCCGCATCAAATTCAAAACGCTGATGCTTGCCTACAAAGCTAAAAATGGCCCTGCACCCACTTACCTCTCTGCTCTAATCACACCACACACTGCACCACGTTCCCTCCGATCCTCCAGCACTGCTCGCCTCATCCCACCAGCTCTCAGGGATCGAGGGCGGCATTCATCCAGGCTCTTTTCTGTTCTGGCACCGAGGTGGTGAAATGAACTTCCTCTAGGTGTCCGTACAGCAGAGACTTTGACTATCTTTAAAAACGACGACTCAAGACGCATCTGTTTCTCCAGTACTTGGACTAACAACCCCCCCCCCCCCAAAAAAAAAAAAAAAACTCTCTTCCCAGTTGTGTTCGACTAATGGTACTTAGTTATTAACCTAGTTAACCCAGTGTAAGTATGTATCCAGTGTTAACTTAAAGCACTTTTTGTAAGTCGCTCTGGATAAGAGTGTCTGCCAAATGCCTAAATGTAAATGTAAATGTTTTTCTTCACTTACATTAAACTAATAATACATTTAGAATGCAGTTTGTTTTTCATTAATGTATGAATCTGTACGTATCAGTCACCAGCATATGACATGTTCATTAACCAGTTACATACTGCACGTGATAAGTTACCAAAAAAAAAAAAACTTTATATTTTCGCCCAAAGTGTCTTTTATGAGCTCTGTGTCAATGCTACTAAAACGTCTTTCCTCAGCGTGTCTCTGCCTGAACACCGTTTCCTCGCTACTCCTAACCAGTTAGGGCACCTCCGGAGCACTCCTACTGTACATTTTAGTGGAGATAGGAGTGATTTCCTATTTTAAGAATGTTGATAACCTGCTCTCGTTCCTACTCCTAAAAGTAGGACAAAAACTGCGTCACTCTGAGACTTTTTTCTGAGACCATTTAGGAGCGATTTCCTACTCTGAGACGCTTAGTAATTATGGCATATATAGCAATGCTATTATAGAAAGGAGTACATTTAACTGTACTTTGAGTGCTTTTTGTATCTTTACTTTTGACAATAATATGGTTAATTTTTAGAAAAATAGTAATTACAAAGTGAATTTCAATGTTTTCATAAATGAGTCTGAGCCGATCATTTCAATCACTGAAAGTAGAGGACAGAAGGCAGAAAGACCCAAAAACAAGCTGAAAACAGATTCATTAAAGGTCAGCATCTGGGGATGTCCATGGATTCTAAACTGCAATGGATTTGAATCCAGGTGTTAAAAATGGTCTAATGTCTGTGCTAGTTTGTTCCATTACTTTTGAGCTTATCAAAATACAGTGGGTGCACAAGCAGTATGTGACTTCTACCGTCACGGCCTATGGCGTCAGCATTTGGGTTTGTGTGTTTGCTGGCTTTTACCGCTGAGTGGCGCTATATAACTATTGACTGACGCCTCAGGCATCAGTTCGTTCTCTCCAGGCTTAATGAGGCGCAGGTCATCCACAGCTCGTTGCAGATAAAATAAAGTGAAACATTGTAATTAAATGAATTCATAATCACAGTAGTAACATTACAGTGCAAATTTATAATTATAATTAAATTCAGTTTGTTTAGGATCGAATTTAAGCAACGTAAACGTTAACACACTGAACCTTTTTATTATGTGTAATTAGAAATGCTACACGTGTAGGATCTTGTGTCATCTTATATTTTGTGTTCTTTAAATTTGTAGCCTTTATAAGACTCTACTTTTATTTAGGTGCACTCACAATGATGAAAAAACTTTATGATTTTGTTAAATAAATAAAGTAAACGGGGTTCTGTATTGATTTTGGTGAACTTGAGCGCGTCAGAAAATGAACCCAAACTCTGTGTATACTCGCCTCACAGACGTGAAAAATATATACTTATAGAAAGAGAAATATCTGCTTTTATATAAACTAATGAAAAAAAAAATTATTAGATTATGTAATTCGTATGAAAAGTTAATTATAGGCGCGCTCACTGCTGCGGAGACGACGAGATGACATGATCACCATCAGCAGCACAGCCGAAACCAAAGGAATCACTAATTTATCAATGAATTATTAAAATGGTCAGAGTGAGTTTCCTGGCTGTTTTAACAAATATTTGAAGTAGATAACAGTAGCCCACATTTATAAAAGCATTTTTATTTATATAAAACTATAAAAAATAATCCTGCATTTACACCCCCGCTGCGCTGTACCACCGCCGGCAAAATCTTCTGCAGATGAGCAATATATTTACTGCACGCAGTTTTGATCAAGCGATCCTTCCAGAAAGTCACAATGGCCTGAAGAAGCTCATCTTTGTTCCGTGGCTTAGCCTCACGTCTGACGAACTCCTTCAGCGCGTGCTCGATTGGTGTTGATATTAGGGCAATTAAACCCGGGCTTAAAGTACGGGCTAATGCTTAACAGTTGTGCAATTATATTTCTATTCAGTAAAGAAAAACACTATTGTTATTATTTCAATACATACTGTGCAGCTGTGAGAATTGTGGCAGGAATATAATGCCCTACGATTCACATTCATTTACAATATGTGCGTCAATGTCCAACTTAAACCAAGCATGCGTTGCCACGCTTGGATGCTCAGTAGTGTGCAATGCAGCAAGTGCAAGCCAAATGCGAACAAATAACGAAATAAGAGAGCTTGATTATACTGCATAAACATCATTCAGTACAACCGAATCGCAGAAAGAAATCTACGGTTAACGAATTAAGATGGTTATACAGCAAAAATATTATTTAGTACAACGAAATCTCTGGATCCTTTATGAGACGGCATAAATATTTAATACAACAAATTAAATATTTTGGTTTATATTCTGGTTTATATTATATGGTTAATGTATTTTGGTTTATACTGCAAACGAAAAAATTTTATCAAGAGCCTGTAATTATATTGCATAAATATTATTTTGCACAAATAAATCTCCGAAGAAAACAATGATATTTTATTCACAAATGTAAGACAATATATTTTGGTTCAGTGCCAGACGAAGTGCGAGCAAATAATGTAATGAGAGGCCCCGATTATACTGCATACATCTTTTTTATTGATTTATTTTTTTATTATCTATTCTGGAAGTTTGCTCTATTTGTTTTAGTTATTTCTATATTTAAATCTTGATGTCTTAAACTTTAACAACTGTAAGTATTGTCGAAATAATTTTTTTTAAAGCCCTAGTGCTGTTGTTTGTGCTGTTTTCTTTAATAATAACACTAAACAGATAAAAACAGAGAGTCTGTCTAAACAAAATAAAACCAATGTTTTCTAACTCATATTTTTTTATATTTATAGTTTTTCATGTTTGTTGGATGTGTAAATTATCATAATTGTAGTATTACTTCGCTACAACATATTGTTTTGACTTTATTATGACTTAAGCTCTGAATATATTTAAAAACCGATACGACGGAAAATGTAAATTTGCGCCACCTGGCGGTCATTTCACGAATTATTTTGAAATGCTCCTGGTTTATTTTTAGAAAAATAGTAATTACAGAGTGAATTTCAATGTTTTCATAAATGAGTCTGATCCGATCTTTTCACTCACTGAAAGTAGAGGACAGAAGGCAGAAAGACCCAAAAACAAGCTGAAAACAGATGCATTAAAGGTCAGCATCTGGGGATGTCCATGGATTCTAAACTGCAATGGATTTGCATCCAGGTGTTAAAAATTATCTAATGTCTGTGCTAGTTTCTTCCATTACTTTTGAGCTTGTGAAAATAGAGGGACTTATTTTAATTGCTATAATTTATAAAGGGTTAGTGTAATATTCATGTTTATTTTGAATTAAAGGAGTCTACACTTAAATTACATCTTAACTGCTCCATGTAAAATCCATTGTGTTGATGTATAAAGACAAAAATATGAAATCAGATGTACACCTACAAATCAGCCATTACATCACTATCTATAGTAAATTTATCTAAATGTCCTGGAATGTTAAGAGAAAAGTGTTTAACTGTTTACACTCGGTTCGATCCCCACATGTAGAGTTGTGTCTTACGTGAGTGTCTGCAGTCTGTAATGTGGATCCTGCAGCAACGCCGAGAGCTGATTCACTTTAATGTCTTCAGGTGTTCTGTTGCTCAGATCCAGTTCCTTGTGCAGTAACGGGTTTTTACCTACAATGTTAGTGAGACACTTGCAGGCTTCCTCTGCATCAGCACTTTTTAACAACCTGTAGAGTAAATAACATCAGCACATTAATAACTGTGTATGGAAACAACAAGGAACTGATGGTTATGTGCTTTACCTGTGACTCAGTTTCTGATTTTAATGTGTATCTGTATCCGGCTGTATCAGCTACAGAATTAGTGCACAATAACCATCATTTCTTAATAAATTATTATTCATTTACATAATTAGTTAATAACAGTCTGTAGTGTTATTGTCAGAGGTGGAAAGAGTAATAAAATTTTGTACTCAAGTACAAGTACTGTTACTTCAGTGAAATTTTACTTAAGTACAAGTAAAGTTACAATTATAAAAATCTACTCAAGTAAAAGTAAAAAGTAGTTCATTAAAAAATGTACTCAGAGTAAAAGGGGGGGATGAGGCATTCGTAGTTCAAAAAAGATGAGCAGATGTAAATCTCAAAACTAGTTGTTTTTAACTGAAGGAACACCTTTGCATAATAAATCTGTTGTCTTTCTTGTGCTTGAAAATCAAAGTGGTCACTTAAATATGGTGTTACGTCCCAGTCTAGGGCCATACAGCAAAAGACTGGTTCAGGGTTCTATTTATAATATATATAACTGTATGGAAATGGTGGTATATGGCAGAAAGAACTAGATCCAATCATTAACTGATGAAATAATGAGGTTTGTACACACACACACACACACACACACACACACACACACACACACACACACACACACACACACACACACACACACCAGGAGGAGGATCAGATTCAGGATGGACCCAGGCCAAAATAATAAACAAAATGGTATTTATATTTAGTAGCTAGATTACCTGCAAAAAAAAACAAAAAAAAACACACACACAAACAAAAATACAGGTACCTTCCCGGACTCCCTAAACCAAAAACAGTGAAATCTACAAATATATACAAAGACCAACCAAACCAAAGGGACAAAGCAATAATCAAAGTCAATTGGAGGCAAAAAGTCAAAACCAGAATACACAACCAAATATCAAAACGCCAAAATCACAACCTCTTTCATCTTTCCCGCGTCTCTCTCCGGTTTATACATGGTCGCGCTAGTCGATGACGTCACTCTCAGGGCGGAAGCGACCGTGTGGAAGGTCAGGTAGCTGCCGATGTCAGAAAACCTGGAGTGGAGTCTGGAGCGGCGCGCGACCAGGACATGATACACACACGCAGCGCAACGGAGCATTTATAAAGCATAATATCTTTTATTATTTTATAATTTTCATTCATTTATTTTTTACTCAGTAGCGAATATGATTTAAAATGTAGCGAATTACAATACTTCAAACAAAACGTACTTAAGTAAAAGTAAAATTACAGATTTTTAAAACTACTTTAAAAAGTAGAAATACACAAAAAAGCTACTCAATTACAGTAACGCGAGTAAATGTAATTCGTTACTTTCCACCTCTGTGTATTGTTTAGGTTTATTCAACACAAAACTCTATTCAGAACTTTTTCCTGGATAATCAGAAAACCCTTTAACATTACGATGTGATATAGTGACACTGAATAATTGTAATTAAATCATTCAGCAGAATTAAATCATTTTCAGTGAGCATCTAGATTGTTGATTTATTGATGTAGTGAGTTATTCATTAGTTTGTTTGTTTGTTGTTTTCCTCACCTCAGTGTGTTCAGTGTACAGTCTGGATCCTGTAGTAAATCAGTGAGCAGCTTCACTCCTGAGTCTCCAGGGTCGTTCCCTCTGAGATCCAGCTCTATCAGGTGAGATGATTTCAGAGCTTCAGCCAGAGCCGTGTATCCTTCCCCTGTTATACTGCAGTCTGAAAGTCTGGAACAAAAGTAAGTCAATATAAGGGGTAAAGGGGATAAAAGTCTTTTATTCTCTTTTGGTTCATTTTGGTGTTTCACATATCGAACATTTATTAAGATTGAATCTAACCCTACTACAGATGTCGCCTTTAAAACCCCGCGTGTTTTCCCGCGGGATGCCGCAATTTAGCGTGCGGCTTGCCGCGACTTGCCGGAGGCAACATTCGGGAATTTAAAATAAATGTGTTGTGCTTCACTGAATATCCGCCAGATGGCGCATAGAAGGACTTTATCTAAAAGCCGGTGGTCCGGGAAAGTCAGTTTCCCTATGTTTCCCCGGTGGCGCGCAGATTCAAATCATGACGTCACTCGCAACCTAACGCTGAGAAGGCGAACGAGGATTTTAACAGTTTTTCCTCTCGTTTTAAAGTGTTTTTATGAACTTTTTGAATTAAACAAATAACCTATGCATAATAATCGAGTGTCTGTTCGCTTTTTTTTTGTATATTTGAAGATAATTCATACGTTTTAAGCCGCTGCAAAAGGCTGGTTTGCTGGGTGAGTACTGACATCACGACTACTTTTATTACACCTACATTTGTTTATTTGTATATGTATGTTATTAATATTAATTTTTTAGAGATTGTGTGTGCGTGCACGGAGAGTTTGTGTTGATAAGTGTATGTGGATAAGTTGATAAGTGTATCAGAAAGCATTAAAATGTTCATTTGAATTAAAATGACACACACACGTCTGTATATACAGTATATCAATTACATATATATCAATTTCATTAGTTCGTTCATTCTATTTGAAGCTTCGGATGTTTTTTTTTTTTTGGTTTGGTTAGATTAGTTCTGAACTCGCTTCCGTGAAACTATAGCTAAAACAATGTACTGAGCCCTCCTGAGGATATAAAGCTTTATTATTGTGTTTGAATAAATATTCAGATCTACCACAGCAGATAATAAACTATGGTGTGTCATAACCGAAGCAAACACCACGATTATGCCTCGTTTCGTTCGACGGGAACGTGGTTCACTTGGCCGCGGTGTATTATAAACCTGTGGAATGTTTCACTGTTTATGCTCACATAAGAGGAACAAAAGCGAGTGAAATGTGGAAATGATGTGTGGCAACTCAATGAGGACTAAAGCAAAGATTTCGGTAACTCCACTGAGTGTAACATCTGCATAGTGACACTGAACATCTTCACTTTTCCGTTTACCTCTGAAAAAAAAGCTGTATTTTGTTTGTTTATATTTAGAGTTTTTATAACAGTAGAACAAGTACCCGTGCGCACGCACACACATAGACACACACACACACACACACACACACAGACACACACACTCCCCTGAGCCCTCGGGAAACCAATCCAATCACCGTCGGTATACAAATGAGTCAAGACGTAGCCTAACGTGGTGTCGGATTTCAGTGGTCACGGAGTGGGAAGACTTTGAAGAAGCTGCAGTGACAGTAAACAGCTGAACAACTTCACTTTTCCGTTTACCTCTGAGGAAAAAAAGCTGTATTTTGTTTGTTTATATTTAGAATTTTTATAGTAGTAAGAGAAAGTTACAGTTTGGTCTGTACTGTAGTTCGCACCCTTGTAGAGAATAAATAAATGAATAACACCTTCATATCCCCTCTCAAGAGTGTCATAGTCCATTGTTAGTTTTAATGATCTGGCTGAAACTAATTATCACTACATAAGTACCCTAACACCATTGATCATGAGTCTCAGCTGAACCTAATTCTATACTTGTAACAGAAAATGTAGATGCAGATTCCAAATGTGTATTTATATAATAGATAGATAGATAGATAGATAGATAGATAGATAGATAGATAGATAGATAGATAGATAGATAGATAGATAGATGTGTGTGTGTGTGTGTGTGTGTGTGTAGGCTCTACGCAGGGGCAAGAGAGGGCAGCGCACCCTTAAATGTCTGCACATGTTAATATATTCCTAAAATGTATATATTACAAGTTGATAAACTGATCTGCGGTAGCGGAAAAATCCGCTGAAAAAAGGACAGGCTGCAGCGCACAAGCACACACACACATACACACGCGCGCACACACACACACACACAGACACACCTCCCTTGAGCCCTGCGTCTGTCGGATTTCAGCGGTCACGGAAAGACTTTGAAGCAGTTTATATATGAATCTAAGCTTGAACTTATCAGCATTGTAAATATATAATACTTTTCAAATAAAATCGCTATTACTTTGACCCTGAAGTTTAGTTTAGCACACACAAAAAACAGAAAAGTCATTTCTGGTAAATCAACGGAATGTGTAGTTTATTTACAGTAATTCATTAAAAAATGAATATACATTGTACAGTACACGGTAAACACGGGAAAGATTACAAAATGAAAAAACAAACAGTGTCTACTTTATAAACAGCTTAGTATGTGCGTCGAGATGCTGAAATCCCTTGCATGTTTTTGCTTCCAAGTGGAGAGATATTTGACCGATAGCCTAGAACAAAAGATCTATAGGTGTGATCACAACCCCCTCCGACCGACCGTGCCATCAATCACTGACCACCTCAGAAGTTCCCTCCAATGTATGGCTGCAATACTTGTTTTGCAAGTATTTTTAACACCATTCAAAGGCTTCAAAGGGGCAGTTATCGGCTATGACACGTTGAAGGAGAACTTAATAGTTCTCAAAAATAGTGCAAATGTCTGCAACAATCACTAACCATTAAAATGTTGTTTTTTTTTGTAATTAAACACGAAAATATTAATTATATTTCCATATATACACATACACACACACACACACACACAAGGGCGTACTGTAGGTTTGCTACCTATGACTCCAACTAATACCCCATCCCCCAATCCCCTTTTCCACCCACCAACCCCCAACCCCCTGCCCCATCCACCTACCAACCTCCCACCCCAACTATGTCCACTGAATACATGTTTTTCTTAATATGGTGCGAAATCACTTTACATTAATACTAGCAATGCTTCGATTTATATTAATCCACTCGAAATGCAATTCATTAAGTTAAATTAAGGAATAGTGTAAAGTTAAAGGAATGTTTCATAACTGACAAAAAGATAGTCTTTAATAAAATAAAAACTATTCTTTATTGAGCCCTAGTGCAAATGAAACATCTCAATCATCTGTATATATATAAAAGTAGATTACATCTAAACATTAACTACTAGGTAGAGTACCGCACAACAGCTCAATGCCTATTGCTCCTATATGAAGGAGACAAAAACATGCCTTCGCCTCTCGTTAACAAAAATAAACTGCTGGCATATTTGTTTGACATCAATATTGTCCAGGCTGTTCTTTTTTTCTTCTGATAAACACTAAAGATGATATTTTGTAGAATACGGAAAACCTGTAATCATTGATTTACATAGTATTTGTTTTTCCTGCTACGGAAATCAATGTTTTCAGCTTTTTTCCCCAATATCTTATTTTGTATTCAACAAAATAAAGAAAATCATTAAAGTTTGGAACCACTTAAGGAGTAAATAGTGAGTAAAGTTTTTTTGGGGGTGAACAATGGCTTTGACCCTAACTCTTCCCCTCTGACTGCACTAGGACCGGACAGCATTGCCACATGATGAAATAGCGTGTCAAAAAAGTGAAATGTCAGTTCAAAACTTTTGCCAAAAACACTAATGAATCACTTACATCCTCAGCCTATCACTCCTCATAATGCTAAATATTAGTATAAAAAAAACATTGAGGGATTGCTTATGAGCATGGACAGAGAATTATTAGTAGCCTATTATTGGTAACAATGTTAAATCTCAGGACAACTACAGTGGCTTGCAAAAGTATTCGCCCCCCGTGAACTTTTCCACATTTTGTCACATTACAGCCACAAACATGAATCAATTTTATTGGAATTCCACGTGAAAGACCAATACAAAGTGGTGTACACGCGAGAAGTGGAACGAAAATCATACATGATTTAAAACATTTTTTTTTTTACAAATAAATAACTGAAAAGTGGGGTGTGTGTAATTATTCAGCCCCCTTTGGTCTGAGTGCAGTCAGTTGGCCATAGACATTGCCCGATGAGTGCTAATGACTAGAGAGCACCTGTGTGTAATCTACACTCTCTCCATCGCTGTCTGATATACAGCACAGGTGTTTAGGTTCTGTTACCTGACAAAACAGGATAAACACATGCCATTTAAACAGCAATCATTTTATTTCACTTTTTCTGAGTCTTAGTGTGCAAACCTCGAATCAAATAATTAATGTTCGCCAAGTAAGTGAATGCATTTTAAAAACTATTTTTCTGAAGTGGATTGTCTATTGGTGTCAACAAAATTCTAGCCATATGGCAATATTAGTATATTAGTTTATCAATTTCTTTCACAATACTGATTTCTGACAAACAGTCACTAGATTAGGAGACTGACAGGGATCATATTTATACTTTTACATTTAGCTGTTTAATCTGCTGTTAGTTTTACGTCCGTATTCACAGACTATATCCTGGCCTGCTGTAATGAATGTGAGTCCACTGCATTTGGCGCTGCTTGTGTCTGAACGCAGCCAATCGTCTATCACATGATGGCAGGGAAAGGCACAGCCAATCAAAATGTTCATATGTGTTTTGGGGGCGGGAGGACTCAAGGAGAGAACGTGATTTATCCCTTTCTGCGTGTCTAGGTTAATGTTGACAGAACGATTAAAAAAAAAGTGGATTAAATTATTGGTGGGGACATTTCAATGGTCGGAGGATATTGGTGGGGACACATCCCCTCCGTCCACCCTAAATCTACGCCCCTGTATATATATAATTTAAAACTATTTATTCATTTGTCTTTTATTTACTTACTTACTAGCGAATGCTTTTTTAGGGCTCTAAAAACTACGGCAGTATGAATGACAATGGAATAGGACGTGTGAGTTGCACCGGTCACACACACACACACACACACACACACACACAATAAATATATATATATATATATATATATATATATATATATATATATATATATATATATATAATTAAATTCTTAAAACATCGTGTTCACCCATGCACTGAAAAAAAGAACTTGTAAGATTTACTTGATAAAATCCTCATAACAATTTGGACACAGATTTTAAGTAAATTTTATTGCTCCAATATTAAGGCTGAATCCCAACCCTTCCCCCTACCCTTCCAATTGATGAGTTCACGTGCAGGGGTAGTGGTGTCTCATTTCTCTTTTGGTTGGAGGTGTAGGGGGAGGGGGGAAGGGCCAGATAGCCCTCCAAACGAAGATTTTTCAGGACCTCACTTCAAACGAAGGGCTAAGCGAAGTTTTCAACATGGCTGCTCAGTCGAGCAAACAGACCCATAAATGTTAAGTCATTTTTGCCATTAATAAAGATTTTTATGACAAGTTTTCATTATATGTATATTACCTTTAGTCTTGTGTTTGTGTTTATGGTGATGTTCTGTAAAGAAACGTTTGCAAAAAAAATAGCTAAAGTTTGCTAGCGGATAGCACATATTGCACAATATTACAAATATATATTTTTATGTCACATACACTTTACTGCATGCTACAAACAAATATGAAAGTTCAGTAGCACTGCATTTTGCCGAGCATTTGATAACGCATTGTTTGTTTTGCTTACGGCCATACACTATTGTTTTGCTTACACTATTCTTACTTATTGCAACGTGACCACAGTTTTGTAATTTATATTCTGTATATGGACGGCTGAGGAAACCCGAAGACTCATCCATGTTCGTGGTGAAAATGAGCAACTTTTTTAAAAATCAAAATACGGCGCAAAAAACCTTTGGGAGTGAGTAATCTCTCTTATTGGAATGTGTGATAAACATCGGCGCATGTCCTCTGACGTAACATTAGGAACCAGGGACAACGTATGATGACGTATAACAGTGTTGTCCCATTTCTTAGGGGAAATATTTATACCCTTCCCCTTTCCACTTCGTTTCAAGGGACAAGGGGAAGAAAATAGAATTGTGATTCAGCCTAAGTAAAACTCACCTGTAATTGTCAGGTAAAATTTACTTAATTAAATTAACAATAAAATAAATCAAGTAAAAGTTACATAATTATATTTAATGCACAAATTAGATTTATTTAAAATAATCAAGTAAAGTTGCAGGAACCTTAATTTTATGAAATTACTATCATTTTGTTTTGTGAGATTTTCCCTTAACTTGGTTTTGTCAATTTATATTACTCCCTATAATAATGTAAACATTGCTAATTTATGTTTTGGAAAGAAACTTAAGTAATTATTTCATCTATATCTTTCATAAATCACACAACTAAAATATAATTAAACAGTTTATTCACCAACATTACCAAATATTTGTGACATTCACAGTCTAGATCCAAGTTGTCTTTTTAATAAAAGTGCATTCAGCTAAATTTTGCATCCATAGAAAAAAACTGCACAGCACCAGGGCCTGAAATACTTGTTTTAAACAAAATTGTGTAAAATAATAAATAAATAAAATACAGCATTCATTTAGAAATAAAATACAGCAGAAAATACATTAAACAAACTGCAGAATAAACGTTAAAACGTAATAGCCCTCGGAAGCAGTGAAGTTGCAACATTCAAATCAGCACTCTGGACTAGTGCACTTAAAAGTATGCCATTGAAACCATAACGCATTAAAACATTAAGCTGAACATGGAAACACAACATATACAGTGGTGTGAAAAACTATTTGCCCCCTTCCTGATTTCTTGTTCTTTTGCATGTTTGTCACACTTAAATGTTTCTGATCATCAAAAACCGTTAACTATTAGTCAAAGATAACATAATTGAACACAA
Organism: Channallabes apus; assembly: GCA_030522415.1. NCBI lineage: Eukaryota > Metazoa > Chordata > Actinopteri > Siluriformes > Clariidae > Channallabes > Channallabes apus. The sequence continues at coordinate 48,090,827 of CM060110.1, read as the reverse complement.
AATGCAGTTTTTAAATGAAGGTTTACGTTATTAAGGGAGAAAAAAACTCCAAATCTACATGGCCCTGTGTGAAAAAGTGATTGCCCCCCTTGTTAAAAAATAATTTAACTGTGGTTTATCACACCTGAGTTGAATTTCTGTAGTCACCCCCAGGCCTGATTACTGCCACACCTGTTTCAATCAAGAAATCACTTAAATAGGAGCTACCTGACACAGAGAAGTAGACCAAAAGCACCTCAAAAGCTAGACATCATGCCAAGATCCAAAGAAATTCAGGAACAAATGAGAACAAAAGTAATTGAGATCTATCAGTCTGGTAAAGGTTATAAAGCCATTTCTAAAGCTTTGGGACTCCAGCGAACCACAGTGAGAGCCATTATCCACAAATGGCAAAAACATGGAACAGTGGTGAACCTTCCCAGGAGTGGCCGGCCGACCAAAATTACCCCAAGAGCGCAGAGACGACTCATCCGAGAGGCCACAAAAGACCCCAGGACAACATCTAAAGAACTGCAGGCCTCACTTGCCTCAATTAAGGTCAGTGTTCACGACTCCACCATAAGAAAGAGACTGGGCAAAAACGGCCTGCATGGCAGATTTCCAAGGCGCAAACCACTTTTAAGCAAAAATAACATTAAGGCTCGTCTCAATTTTGCTAAAAAAACATCTCAATGATTGCCAAGACTTTTGGGAAAATACCTTGTGGACCGACGAGACAAAAGTTGAACTTTTTGGAAGGTGCGTGTCCCGTTACATCTGGCGTAAAAGTAACACAGCATTTCAGAAAAAGAACATCATACCAACAGTAAAATATGGTGGTGGTAGTGTGATGGTCTGGGGTTGTTTTGCTGCTTCAGGACCTGGAAGGCTTGCTGTGATAGATGGAACCATGAATTCTACTGTCTACCAAAAAATCCTGAAGGAGAATGTCCAGCCATCTGTTCGTCAACTCAAGCTGAAGCGATCTTGGGTGCTGCAGCAGGACAATGACCCAAAACACACCAGCAAATCCACCTCTGAATGGCTGAAGAAAAACAAAATGAAGACTTTGGAGGGGCCTAGTCAAAGTCCTGACCTGAATCCTATTGAGATGTTGTGGCATGACCTTAAAAAGGCGGTTCATGCTAGAAAACCCTCAAATAAAGCTGAATTACAACAATTCTGCAAAGATGAGTGGGCCAAAATTCCTCCAGAGCGCTGTAAAAGACTCGTTGCAAGTTATCGCAAACGCTTGATTGCAGTTATTGCTGCTAAGGGTGGCCCAACCAGTTATTAGGTTCAGGGGGCAATTACTTTTTCACACAGGGCCATGTAGGTTTGGATTTTTTTTCTCCCTAAATAATAAAACCCCTCATTTAAAAACTGCATTTTGTGTTTACTTGTGTTACCTTTGACTAATAGTTAAATGTGTTTGATGATCAGAAATATTTTGTGAGACAAACATGCAAAAGAATAAGAAATCAGGAGGGGGGCAAATAGTTTTTCACACCACTGTAAAGACTTGTAGTCAAGCCAAATCAAATGTTTTAAGATAACTTCATCTTTAAAGCTTGCACTTTTGGTGATAGCTTAATCCCATCAAGTTCTAGAAGAACTTTCTGAAAATAGCTCAAATGTGTAGCGCAGTGCTCGGAGCTATTGCCACATTCTTGCAAAATTTCCTCTCCTTCAAGGATTATGGATACACCAACTGGTCCTTCCCCTTCAACAGCACAGACGACAAGGATTTTAAGAAGGTGCATACTGGCATCACTTCGTCTGTCCCCCTGCATAAAATGTACAAGAAAATAAATAATTTATTTTGAGAAACAAAAAAAAAATCTGAATTGCTTCAACCTGTGCTGACTTCATTTCACAGAGAAAAAGAATAATACAAATAATTGATAATAAAAAATGACCATCACTTCATATACTTCAGATTGTTAAACTTGGGTTAAATTGCTTTAGCAATAATCTTGCATCACTAAAACATTGTAAAACATGGCATGAGATGGCTACACTCCATAGATTACTCTGCACCTTTACAGTGTCAGGAAATCCTATGATGAATGCTGAGTTTGTATTTAAAGGGTTAGTCCAAACATGAAAATTCGTTCAATAATTACTCATATTTATATATTCATTTGCATTTATATGCTTCTGTCCAATACAACAAACACTATATTCAAGGTATTAATAAATTGTATAATTAATAAGAAAACAATGCTTTACCAGGCAATCATCAAAGAGATCCTCTTCAGATTCACGTCTCATCTTTACGCTTTGTTTCTGTGAAAATATTTACATTGTATCATTACATAATCTTTTATTCGTACAACTACATTTAGGCATTTCTTCATCATTTGTAAGTTTGCCTTTATCCAAAGCAAATTACAAAAGAGCAAGGCATCAAGCATGTCAAGCAGTGCTACTAACACAAAGTTTCTGACACCGTTAGAAAAATACAAGATAGAACAGTGAGGGATTAAGGAAAAAGTAAGAAGCAAGAATCATGTGTGGAAAGATTAAGCATGCAGGGTCACAGGATGACTCGACTTATTTTTATTGTCTGCAATGCGATTTAGACAAATTAGAACTGCGGTCAAGCCAGCCGCGATTGATTTTAGTGTGCGCACATATTACAGTGATTTCGGTAGTTTCAGGACCGACACAGAGACAACGCGCTTTCAGAGCGCTTTTCATTTAGACGCCCAGGACTGAGAGATAATACAACATGCTCGTCAATTTTTACTTGCTTATTTATTTGCATTTCTGCTTTAATATCCGTGTTATTTATTGGTGACTTTGACGGTTGTCTGTTACAACATTTTTCTTAAATATTCACCATTCAAATAATTGTTTTATGTAGATAAGTTACAGCAGAATTCATAGAAAACAGACAAAATAATGTATTTAGTCTTTCTAAATACCAGAATTGATTTTTATTTTGTTTTACTGTTCAAAAGTAGCAGTTATTCTTCAATGAATGTTTTCTATAATGAGGATTAACGTCTGCTTTGGAAGAGAGGTCAAATAAACAAATGTTCACAATGGGGAAAAAAAGTTAAATAAAATGCCTTTATTTCACTTCAGAGACCTATGAAAAAATAAATTCTAGTAAGTATAAAACGCCATGGTCAGTTTTTATCCCATATAATGTACACACATTATATGATAAAAAAAAAAGTAGAAAAAAACAATGATCAGTTCTTATTCAGGACGTCCCATACTATATACACACCAAATATGAAACAATTTTACTGCAGCATTTTTGAGATATTGGACATTATTACACTTTAAAGGGGTATAAAGACCCCATTTCTAATAAGTAGAAAAAAAACAATGATCAGTTCTTATTCAGGACGTCCCATACTATATACACACCACATATGAAACTATTTTACTGCAGCATTTTTGAGATATTGGACATTATTACACTTTAAAGGGGTATAAAGACCCCATTTCTAATAAGTAGAAAAAAACAATGATCAGTTCTTATTCAGGACGTCCCATACTATATACACACCACATATGAAACTATTTTACTGCAGCATTTTTCAGATATGGGGCATTATTACATTTTAAAGGGGTATAAAGACCACATTTCTAATAAGTAGAAAAAAACAATGATCAGTTCTTATTCAGGACGTCCCGTACTATATACACACCACATATGAAACTATTTTACTGCAGCATTTTTCAGATATGGGGCATTCTCTCTGTGTTGTTCATGAAACTACCGTAATCACTGTAATATGCGCGCGCACTAAAATCAATCGCGGCTGGCTTGACCGTGTTTTTCTGAACCGCGGCTGGCTTTACCGCAGTAAATTAGAGCTGCTGTCAATACTGTATGAACATATGTACAGGTTCTTTACTCGTAACTAATTAATAAAGTTCGGCTTCAGAAAAAAAAACGTTTATTGCTAGTGCTCTTTTACCATTTAATGCTTTAACACACACGACTCAGTTTGTTCAGAAATGGCATCTAACTGGCGAGCCTTTGTCTGAACACGCCGTTTTCACTCGGGGTGTGTCACGAACTAACCGGATGATCAGAAGAGTTAGCACACTTAGCGGTTAGCCCTTTGTAGCGTGGATGGTAAACCCAAACGCGGAAGCAAGCGAGTAGGCAGGATAACCACGCGATTTGGTCTAAGGACTCTCACATAAGCGGAGCAAGGGAAAAACACAAATTTAACCCGCGTCCTATAAACACACACTCTAATCGGAAAGTAGACCCAAGAAAGTGAGTACTCACGAAATGGTAGACAGGTGATCTGAACCGACATGGGCCAAGAACTCAATGACTGAGCGCTGTACTGTGGCTTGTTTACTCCTCTTATACTTCCTGGTTGGCAACCGCATTACTTCCGGGTCCTAGTGCCGGTTGCAGATTGAGTGTGCATGACAGTACCCCCCTGTCCAGGACCGGCTCCTGACGGTCCTGGGGTGGAGGATACCCGACGACGGTAGTCTTGAATCAGCTCGGGGTCAAGAATAAACCGGACCGGAATCCAAGATCGCTCCTCGGGGCCGTAGCCCTCCCAGTCAACCAGGTACTGAGTACCTCTGCCCCGAGGGCGCGAATCAAGGATCCGGCGTACAGTGTAGGCGAGACCACCGTCGATGACCCGGGGAGGAGGAGCAGGGGGGGAGGGTGGAATCATGGGAGATGTGATGAAGGGCTTCAGCTGAGAGGTGTGGAACACTGGGTGGATTCCGAGCGCCGCAGGCAGCTGGAGCCGGTAGGTGACAGGATTTATCCGGTGTGTGATACGGTATGGGCCGATGAATCTAGGTGGGAGTTTCCTTGATTCGGTGTGAAGGTGAAGATTTTTTGTTGAGAGCCATACCTTGTCACCTACGTGGAACAATCGTCCCGGGGGGTGTCGACGGCGATGTTGGATAGCGTAGCGGGCGTTAGCTTGTTGGATGGCTTGGTTGGCTTGACGCCACAACCGTCGACACCGGCGGACCAACTGTTGGGCCGACGGTACATCAACCTCCGGTTCCTGGTGTTGGAACATGGAGGGTTGGAAACCGTGGCATACCTCAAATGGGCTTAAGTTGGTGGGAGACGAAGTGTGGAGATTGAGTGATAGTTCTGCCCAGATGAGGTAGCGGGCCCAGGAGTGCTGGCGATCGGCGACGAAGCATCTCAGGTAGCGCTCCAGTTGTTGGTTGGTCCGCTCCGTCTGACCATTAGTCTGGGGATGGTATCCAGAGGATAGACTGCAGGTTGAATCGATCAGACGGCAGAAGGCCTTCCAGAACCGGGCAGTGAACTGAGGCCCTCTGTCCGAGACGATGTCCTTCGGGAACCCATGCAGGCGGACTACGTGTTCTAATATCAGCTCGGCTGTTTGTTTTGCTGACGGGAGTCTGGCAAGAGCCACCAGGTGCACAGCTTTGGAAAACCGGTCGACGATCGTCAGGACGGTGTTCTTTCCCTCGGAGGCCGGCAGGCCCGTGATGAAGTCAACGGCTATGTGTGTCCAGGGCCGACGCGGAACAGGTAGTGGTTGGAGTTCTCCTGGCGTCGGTTGGTTGTTATCTTTAGCTCTGGCACACACAGGGCATGCCTGGACGAACTCGTTGACGTCCTTCCTCAACGATGGCCACCAGAAGGCGCGCTGAATGAACTGGATGGTACGGCGAGCACCCTGATGTCCAGAGAGGGGAGATGAATGTCCCCACTGAAGAACCTCCACTCTCTTGGAACGTGGCACGTAGAGTCGTCCAGGTGGCACACCTGCCGGTTCGGTTTCCTCGGCCTGTGCCTGGCGGACTCTTGTTTCCAAATTCCAGTGAAGTGGTGCAATGATCTTCGATGTGGGTAGGACAGGCGCGGGTTCCGCCCGGGGAATGTCCTCCTCGTGTTGTCGTGAGAGGGCGTCAGCCTTGGTGTTCTTGGACCCCGGGCGGTAAGAGAGGTGGAAATTAAAGTGTTCAAAAAACAGTGCCCATCGCGCCTGTCTGGGGTTGAGCTGTTTTATGTTCCGGATAGTGATGAGGTTCTGGTGGTCGGTCCAGACGATGAACGGCTCCCTGGCGCCCTGGAGCCAGTGACGCCATTCCTCCAAAGCCCACTTTATGGCCAGCAGTTCGCGGTCCCCTACCCCGTATCGCTGCTGAGTGGAATCGAACTTTTTGGAGAAAAAACTACATGGGTGTAGTTTCTGGTCTGGACCTCGTTGGGAGAGGATGGCCCCGGCACCCACATCCGAGGCATCCACCTCCACAATGAATGGTTGACTTGCATCTGGATGGAGGAGAATGGGTGCTGTGGTGAATCGATTGCAAAGTTCATGAAAAGCGGCGATAGCATCTGGGTTAAGGGTGAAGTGAGATGAAGGTCGGGTCAGGGCGGCTAAAGGTGCTGCAACCGTACTGTAGTCCCGGATAAAGCGACGGTAGAAGTTCGCAAACCCGAGAAATCGTTGAAGCTGCTTGAGGGTCTTGGGTAGGGGCCAAAGACGCACAGCCTCGAGTTTCTGCGGGTCCATGGCCACACCCTGGGGCGAGATGACAAAACCCAGGAACGTGGTGGAGCGCTCGTGAAAAGCGCACTTCTCCAACTTACAATACAGCTGATGGGCGAGCAATCTCTTGAGAACCGCCCTGACATGTTGAGTGTGTTCGTCGGTTGTGCGTGAATACAGATGTCGCCCTTAAAACCCTGCGTGTTTTCCCGCGGGATGCCGCAATTTAGCGCGCGGCGTGCCGCGTCTTGCCGGAGGCAACATTCGGGAATTTTAAATAAATGTGTTGCGCTTCACTGAATATCCGCCAGATGGCGCATGGAAGGACTTTATCTAAAAGCCGGACCAAGTACAACAATGAATGTAAGGACGCGGATGAACAGTGCTGAAGCGAACATGAATTTTATTTTGTTTTATAATAGCTCTTTCATGATGAATGAGTGTATATGTGCTTCACATTATCAAACACAGGCAAAGGAGACAGAAATTATTGAGGGATCCACTGAAAAAAGTAAACTTAGTTTAATGTGTTTTTTTTTCTCATTCCATTAGTAAAAAAAATAATTTGCTCTTTTTAACTGAAGTGTCTAATTTATGCTTATGGGTGAATCTTTTTTTTTTTTTTTTTTTTTTTTAGTATAAACAGCAGGAAACCAAAGTGAAATATTTCATTTTGATCAAGGTACTCTTATTAGGTTGAGTGTGATTTGCGCATGCGCAGTCTTTAGACCATAGTTTTGCCGGTATAATTTTATTTCCGCCTCAAACCGGAGCATGACATTGAAACAAGTAAGGAAGGATATCAGAACCTGTATTTCAGTTACTGTTAGTTAAAGCCCCTGATTAAACTTAAATCTAATCCATTCACAAAGGACATTTCTGCTTCAAACCGTGTCTCATGACCTCATGACGCAGCATTTTCACGGACTGAATCACATGCGGGTGGAGATTCTCAAAGAAAACTCCTTTAAACCAGGTAAGAAAGCAAACTCATGTCATTTCTATGTTAAATGTATCTCTTCTATGAGCAAATTCATGATTTATGTCAGGAACAACTACTTTGTAGATTGAGTTTTGTGTCCGTGTTTGCAACTGTAGCTAAAACCACCTATATTACCTGCATTAGCATTAGCTAACTAACGTGGTGATTTTCAAAAACACCGGAGTTTATACAGTAAGTCAGCGGCGCCGAAGAAAATAATTATATTTAAGTACCGTTGGTTAACGATGTAAAAATTAATAGGAAAGTGACGTAAACATAGAACAAGCTAATTTGAAGTGAGTGCTGTTTGTAGTGTACTGCTTTCTATACTTTATACACACTGTAATTAAGATTTGCTAACATAAGAACTTGAGCCAGTCCAATTTTTGTTTTTACCTTTTTTTTTTTTTTTTTAAAGATCAGTAATGAGTTTCTGAGAATTATATCTGCTCCACTTCAAGCAAGATTACTGGTTTCCTTGGACAAGCAACACTACAAACTAATTGAGATCATCAGAAACTAGGGAGGAACCCGTCAGAGAGAAGACCAGAGATATAATCTTCATCTTCAAGTTCTTGATCTGGTATGTATGGTACGGTTCAGGACCAGGGAGGGAGCCGGAGACAGCAGAACAAAGAGATGATATTGCCAGCACCAGCACAGGGAGCACAGTTTTTAGTTTAGATCTCATGTTTACATTTTATTGTATGTTGATGGCTTGACTGTAAACAACAAACAATGCAATAAATGTATAAAAAAAAATATATATTTATTGTCTCTTTCCAGGACCAGGCATATCGTTCAATTATTTTTTGGCCAAATAGGCAGTCGTAACAAGAGGTGAGGGCGCGCGCGTCATCACATGTGCTTAGCCGACTCTGCGTTCACCGTAAACTTCAATATACATAGACGTTTATATTTTTGTTTATTTGTATATGTATGTTATTAATTTTACTTTTTTAGAGATTGTATGTGCGTGCACGGAGAGTATGTGTTGATAAGTTTATGTGGATAAGTTGATAAGTGTATCAGAAAGCATTAAAATGTCCATTTGAATTAAAATGACACACACACGTCTGTATATACAGTATATCAATTACATATATATCAATTTCATTAGTTCGTTCATTCTATTTGAAGCTTCGGATGTTTTTTTTTTTGGTTTGGTTAGATTAGTTCTGAACTCGCTTCCGTGAAACTATCGCTAAAACAATGTACTGAGCCCTCCTGAGAATATAAAGCTTTATTATTGTGTTTTAATAAATATTCAGATCTACCACAGCAGGTAAGAAACTATGGTGTGTCATAAGCGAAGCAAACACCACGATTATGCCTTGTTTCGTTCGACGGGAACGTGGTTCACTTGGCCGCGGTGTATTATAAACCTGTGGAATGTTTCACTGTTTATGCTCACATAAGAGGAACAAAAGCTCAATGAGGACTAAACCAATGATTTCGGTAACTCCACTGAGTGTAACATCTGCATAGTGACACTGAACATCTTCACTTTTCCGTTTACCTCTGAAAAAAAAGCTGTATTTTGTTTGTTTATATTTAGAGTTTTTATAACAGTAGAACAAGTTACCCGCGCGCACGCACACACATAGACACACACACATAGACACACACACACACACAGACACACACACACTCCCCTGAGCCCTCGGGAAACATCCAATCACCGTCGGTATACAAATGAGTCAAGACGCAGCCTAACGTGGTGTCGTGTCGGATTTCAGTGGTCACAGAGTGGGAAGACTTTGAAGAAGCTGCAGTGACAGTGAACAGCTGAACAACTTCACTTTTCCGTTTACCTCTGAGGAAAAAAAGCTGTATTTTGTTTGTTTATATCTAGAATTTTTATAGTAGTAAGAGAGAGTTATAGTTTGGTCTGTACTGTTGTTCGCACCCTTGTAGAGAATAAATAAATGAATAACACCTTCATATCCCCTCTCAAGAGTGTCATAGTCCATTGTTAGTTTTAATGATCTGGCTGAAACTAATTATCACTACATAAGTACCCTAACACCATTGATCATGAGTCTCAGCTGAACCTAATTCTATACTTGTAACAGAAAATGTAGATGCAGATTCCAAATGTGTATTTATATAATAGATAGATAGATAGATAGATAGATAGATAGATGTGTGTGTGTGTGTGTGTGTGTGTGTGTGTGTGTGTGTAGGCTCTACGCAGGGGCAAGAGAGCGCAGCGCACCCTTAAATGTCTGCACATGTTAATATATTCCTAAAATGTATATATTACAAGTTGATGAACTGATCTGCGGTAGCGATGGCGTCACAGTCCGACAGCTTTAGAATGATGTTTGATCAGGTCTACTGTATATTCTGAACATAGAACTGCAAAATGTCTGATACAGTACTTTGGGGGAAACAAAGACTTAAACTGTTAAGTAATAACATTATTAATAACAAATATGTAATAGTTTTGATATTTGAAAATTTTTTATTTTAATGTAAAAGGACTATAGATAGAGACTTATAAGCAGCTGGTGTATCCGTGTTGTTTAATGAACTTTAAGCAAAAAGACAACATGTATTCATCTGTTTTATATTAATTACTGTTTTAACTTTGACTAGTTTTGGAAGAATAAATTGAATTGTTAAAGTCATGTTTTGCGTGTTTTAATTTTGGGGGATTGTTTGGGTATTTAAAAATTGTTTAGTTGAACCAACAACTTCAATGGGCAAAAAATGGGACACAACTTTGTTTTAAATAGTCAAAGAGTTGGGCTGAAAATAATAATAATAATTATTGATCATAGAAACAAATGAAACCAGTTAAACACTTGATTATATGTATTTGTGTTTGTGATTGTGACCCATAATAATTTTTTCTCAGAATAAATAAATGTTTTGGGTTTTAAGAACTCCAAAAGAGCAACGACAAACTTGGTATTCTCCATTGAGGTTTCTCACCTTCCACTCCTGAGTAGTCCATGATGTTAATTGCTCTGTGTGTGCGTGTGTGTTTTTGGCGGGGGGATGGGTGTGTGTGTGTTTTCGGCTGTTCAGCAGTTCTAAACACAAGCACAGTTTTTGTCCTTAACTAAAATACTTCAATACGTTAATAATGAATTTATTTTGCTGAATAAGGTAATAAGCGATATTTAAACCAAACCAGTAAGTTAAGTAAGTGTTCCATACATTAAAGTACTGTGTATAACCAAGTGCCCTAGCAAACACAGTTACAGTACAGTTTACAGTACAAACAGAGTGTGTGCGCTGGGGGGATTGGAAGGTGAGTGAGAATACTCATTTACAAGACAAAAGACGGTCAGAGGCAGCGCCGTTCTAGACCAGACAACACGGGGTGGGGGGAGGGGGGCATCATGTTCGAGCACTGTTTTTACCTGGCCTTACTGTATAGTAACAGTATTGTATTTGCTGAATTGTGTTGAGGCACGCAAACCCCCAGACCACAATAAGGTGGCAATCCCTCAGGGGGAAACTAAAAAAAAAAAAAAAAAAAAAAAATATATATATATATATATATATATATATATATATATATATATATAATAAAATATCCTTAATCCAGATTTTATCAATGACATAACATTTATCTAAGCTGGATGGTCAAATTCTCAAAAACGTTTAACCTAAAGTAAGACTTAACACACTATAACTAAAATATTTACAAAACTGAAAGGTTGTCTTATGAATAATAAAAAATACAAACTAAATTAAAACAGATGGGCTGTTGAACAGATCATAATATGTTTTATGTTTTCTGATTATAAATGATATATGGGTTGATTTTAGAAAGGCTAAATGAAATAGCTAGTTTTGGTCATGTCAGTCCAGTAACTATACTATGTAAAAGTAATTATAATATGAATTAATTAAGGGCAGGACCTAACCTAATGTTAATAATTTACACCATGATAACATTAGTATTCATGTTTTTGTATTTTTGTATTAACATTTTAAATGTTCAAATGAACGTTTCAGAGTATATAATTTGTCACATTACAGCCACAAACATGAATCAATTTTATTGGAATTCCACGTGAAAGACCAATACAAAGTGGTGTACACGCGAGAAGTGGAATGAAAATCATACATGATTTCAAACAATTTTTTTTTTTTACAAATAAATAACTGAAAAGTGAGGTGTGTGTAATTATTCAGCCCCCTTTGGTCTGAGTGCAGTCAGTTGGCCATAGACATTGCCTGATGAGTGCTAATGACTAGAGAGCACCTGTGTGTAATCTACACTCTCTCCATCGCTGTCTGATATACAGCACAGGTGTTTAGGTTCTGTTACCTGACAAAACAGGATAAACACATGCCATTTAAACAGCGATCATTTTATTTCACTTTTTCTGAGTCTTAGGCTGAATCCCATTTCTACCCCTTACCCCTTCACATAGCCCTACCCCTCCGTTTGGCGCGTTCACGTGAAGGGGTAGGGGTGTCTCATTTCTCTTTTGGTTGGAGGGGTAGGGGGAAGGGGAAGGGCCAGATAGCCCTCCAAACGAAGATTTTTCAGGACCTCACTTCAAACGAAGGGCTAAGCGAAATTTTCAACATGGCTGCTCACTCGAGCAAACAGACCCATAAATGTAAATTTTTGCCATAAATAAAGATTTTTATGACAAGTTTTCATTATATGTATATTACCTCTAGTCTTGTGTTTGTGTTTATGGTGATGTTCTGTAAAGAAATGTTTGCAAAAAAATCGCTAAAGTTTGCTAGCGGCTAGCACCGATTGCACGATATTACAAATATATATTTTATTTTTATATATTTTTATAATTTATATTATGTATAGGGATGAAATACGGCGCGAAAAAACTTTGGGAGTGAGTAATCTCTCTCTTATTGCAATGTGTGATAAACATCGGCGCATGTCCTTTAACGTAACATTAGGAACTAGTGACAACGTATGATGACGTATAACAGTGTTGTAGTGGTGTCCCATTTCTTAGGGGAAAAATTTAAACCCTTCGCCTTTCCACTTCGTTTCAAGGGACAAGGGGAAGGGGTAGGGGAAGGGGAAGGGGTAGGGGAAGGGGTAGAAAATAGAAATGGGATTCAGCCTTAGTGTGCAAACCTCGAATCAAATCATTAATGTTCGCCAAGTAAGTGAATGCATTTTAAAAACTATTTTTCTGAAGTGGATTGTCTATTGGTGTCAAACTAATATACTAATATTGCCATATGGCTAGAATTTTGTTACAATACTTTCACAATACTGATTTCTGACAAACAGTCACTAGATTAGGAGACTGACAGGGATCATATTTATACTTTTACATTTAGCTGTTTAATGTGCTGTTAGTTTTACGTCCGTATTCACAGACTATATCCTGGCCTGCTGTACTGAATGTGAGTCCACTGCATTTGGCGCTGCTTGTGTCTGAACGCGCTGAATGTGTCTGAATGACAATGGAATAGGACGTGTGAGTTGCACCGGTCACACACACACACACACACACACACACACACACAATAAATATATATATATATATATATATATATGTATATATATATATATATATATATATATATATATATATATATATATATAATTAAATTCTTAAAACATCGTGTTCACCCATGCACTGAAAAAAAGAACTTGTAAGATTTACTTGATAAAATCCTCATAACAATTTGGACACAGATTTTAAGTAAATTTTATTGCTCCAATATTAAGGCTAAATCCCAACCCTTCCCCCTACTCTTCCATTTGGCGCGTTCACGTGCAGGGGTAGAGGTGTCTCATTTCTCCTTGGAGGTGTAGGTGTAAAAAATAAACGCTTTGAGATGATTTATTTGCCGTATGGTGTGTTTATTTGAATATGTTCAGTAAATTTATGAATTACACTCAAAGTGTCAGCGAAACCGGTTTGCAAATAATTTGTGTGTGTGTGTTAGGTGATGTGAGAGTGGGTTTTTCAAACTTGCAGTAAAACATTTTTGGGGGCAGTTTTTGATTCCCCCTTATCTAAGTACTGTAAAAACTTATATAGTCTTGGGTTAAAAAGTCTGCATTTCAACATGCATCCCCCACCTCCAAAGACTAAGCTCCTGTTGGTATAGCTCTTAAGGTCACTGTGGCACGCAAACCCCCTGACCACAATAAGGTGGCAATCCCTCAGGGGGGGAGGTGAAAAATACAAATAAAATAAAATAAATTATCCTTAATCCAGATTTTATCAATCAACGACATAATATTTATCTTAGCTGGATGGTCTAATTCTCAAAACCGTTTAACCTAAAGAAAAACATAACACACTATAACTAGAATATTTACAAAACTGAAAGGTTTTCTTATGAATAATAAAAAAAAACATTATAACTCAAAAAGATCATATTATGTTTATATATATATATTTTATAGTAACTGAACAGCTCTCTTCTCTCCAATCCACTCATACACCACAGTCTCCTATTTCTCTGTGCGCGCGCTGCAGCCTGTGAATGAATACACGCAGCGGAGGTTTTACATATTTAAAACGTAAAAAGGTGTCTCCATCATAAATAGCTGTCATACACACTCAATCTGCGCCCGGCACTAGGACCCGGAAGTAAGACGGGCGCAAAACCAGGAAGTATAAAAGAGGTAAACAAACGATGGCTTACCGCTCAGTCATTGAGTTCGGCCCATGTCAGCTCCAGCTGTCGTTTCAGCAAACCGTGAGTACTCACATGTTGGTTCCATTTGTCTTTGCTATTGTGTGTGTATTTTTAGGACGCGGGTTAAATTAGTGTTTTTCCCTTGCTCCGCTTTTGTGAGAGTCCTTAAACTAAATCGCGTGGTTATCCTGCCTGCTCGCTTCTTTCCGCGTTTGGGTTTATCCTCCACGCTACATTGGGCTAACCGCTAAAGCTACGTCTTCTGGTCACCTCAGGTTAGTCCATCTTGACAGAATGACTGAGCCCTCCGCGGTAAACCCAGCGGATTATGCGAGTCTCTGCGACGTTGTAGATCAGCATGCGGCGCTAATCAATCAGCTAACCGGGGATCTCGCTTCTCTCCGCCGCGAGGTCGCTGAGCTCCGGCGGGAGAATACGGATCTCCGCGCAGCTGTTGATGGCGTCACTGCTCGATCGCACGCCGCGGAGGCCGCAGCGCCGCATCCCCCCCCCCCCCTCCTTCTGATGTTTTTCTTTCTCTACCAGAGAAGTGGAACGGCACGGACGGGAAGTGCAGCGTTTTTCTGACAGCTCTCGATCTGGTGTTTGAGTTTAATGCCACCAAATACTCCACCGATCGCCTTCGCATTGCTCTTCTCGTCTCGTTGCTAAAAGGGCAGGCAGCAGAGTGGGCCACGGCAGTTTTACAGGCAGATACAGACACCGCCCACTCTTACAATGAGTTCACCCACCAACTCAAACTCACTTTCGAACATCCAGCGGGCGAGGTGGAGACCGACACCAGACTTTATCACCTGAGGCAGGGAGGATTGGCTGTGAGCCGCTACACGGCCGAGTTTCGCACTCTCGCCGTCCAAACAACGTGGGGCGATGCAGCACTCCGGACATCCTACTACGAGGGACTGGCTTCTCGAATTAAGGACGAACTAGCCGGGCGAGAGCTTCCTGCGACCCTGGAGGGCCTGATCCAACTCGCTCTCCGGATCGACCAGCGCCTCCTCTCTCGCCCGAGGCCAGCCCCTCGCACCCTGCCACCTGCACCCACCTTCGCCGTCACCACTTCACGACCAGCACCCGCCTTCACTGTCACCACTCCACGTCCCGCAGACTCCGCCGCCTACGCCACCCCGGGACATGTCGGTTCTCCACCCCCTGCCGTGGTTGACACCGGAGCCGGGGAACCCATGCAACTAGGACGCGCCTCCTTGACCGCTGCAGAACGGGAGAGACGCTTCCGTGAAGGGCTCTGTGCCTATTGCGGGTCAGCCACACATCACAGGGCAACCTGCCCGCTCAGACCGGGAAACGCCCAGGCCCGGTGAGAGGAGAGAGATACTCGCCGGGTCACCTTCGTCTCTCCGCCATCACCACCAACTCCTCCCGTCTCACGGTTCAGGTACACCTCCAAGTTGGCCACAAACGGGTCCGAAGTGCTGCGTTCATCGACTCCGGGGCAGCAGGTACAGTGGTTACAAAATCGGAGCGTCGTATGTAACGTCGCCGCCGCATTACGGGATGTGCATTTGCTGTGCATTTGCTGGCTTTTACCACTGAGTGGCGCTATATAACTACAGACTGACGCCTCATGCCTTAGTTCATTCTCTGCCTCAATAATACACGTAATAGCCGATAACATCAAGTGAAACACTGTAGTTGACCGAATTCATAATCACAGTACTATAATTACAGTATAAATGTAGAATTCAAATTAAATCAAATCTTATTAAGATCAAATTTAAGCACAATAAATATTAACACAGTGAGCCTTTAGATTTTATCACGTGTAATTAGAAAAGAAGTGTGTAGGGTTTTATTTAAATATAAATTTCTAAACCAATTAGATCAAATAACACCAAGTTATTATTATAACAGGCTTACTTCGTCACTTATCAAAGACGTACGCTTGCTTTCAAAGAAGTCGAGCGGCTTATTAACGTCTCTGGAGTGCATTGTCTCTAAGTGGCCGCTTGGTGTAGCGGTTAGAACGCTCGGCCAATGATCTACAAAGTGCCAGTTCGAATCCCGAGTGATGTTTTAAAATTGTTTTATTTTAAAACTAACTAAAATGTTTTAAGTGCGCTTAAGGTAGAGTCTTATAAAGGCTATGTAGACTTATATAGTTTTATTATATATTTTTTGCACATTAATCTGAGTCCTCATCTGTTAGATCTGTTTAGTTTTTTTTTTCCTGCCGGGACGAATGCGCGGTTCCATCCCTTTCCCGCCTATTCAGGGAGCCTACGGAGTGAGCGATTAACCATAGTCGAATCGATTGGTGTGCGTCCAACTCACGTTACTCGTGTGCTATTCATGCCGGCTGGTGATAATTAACGTTAATATGATCTCGGGCTTGCTCACGATGCTCAACATCTATAAAAATAGCAAAGTATTGTGTATAGAGTGATTAAAAAAAAAAAACTATCTAACGCATGTTAGAAAACATAATTTCCTGCATTTTTTTTCTGCTTCAGGAGTCAGTCTGTTCTGAGACAGTGAGAGTAGAGGACGGGGCAGATTCAGAACCAGGGAGGGAGCCGGAGACAGCAGAACAAAGAGATGATATTGCCAGCACCAGCACAGGGAGCACAGTTTTTAGTTTAGATCTTATGTTTACATTTTATTGTATGTTGATGGCTTGACTGTAAACAACATAAACAATGCAATAAATTTATAAAAATATATATTTATTGTCCCCCCTGCTGTTAAATGAAATTTGCGTTATTTTACGTTAATGTTACGTTATTACATTATTAACGTCGACAGAATAAAGTAAAGTTTTATTTCTGGAATTGATGCACGGGCTTCATCTTAGGCTTTTTTTTCTTTCGGTTCTTTCGTTTCTCAGCGCCGGACTGTTGATGTCTCTTTCCAGGACCAGGCATATCGTTCAATTATTATAATTCTTTTGGCCAAATACTGTAGGCAGCCGTAACAGAGGTGAGGGCGCGCGCGTCATCACGTGTGCTTAGCCGACTCTGCGTTCACCGTAGACTTCAATATAGACGTTTATATTTTTGTTTATTTGTATATGTATGTTATTAATATTAATTTTTTAGAGATTGTGTGTGTGCGTGCACGGAGAGTTTGTGTTGATAAGTGTATGTCGATAAGTTGATAAGTGTATCAGAAAGCATTAAAATGTTCATTTGAATTAAAATGACACACACACGTCTGTATATACAGTATATCAATTACATATATATCAATTTCATTAGTTCGTTCATTCTATTTGAAGCTTCGGATGTTTGTTTTTTTCTTGGTTTGGTTAGATTAGTTCTGAACTCGCTTCCGTGAAACTATCGCTAAAACAATGTGTGTAAAACAAGAGTGTCATAGTCCATTGTTAGTTTTAATGATTTGGCTGAAACTAATTATCACTACATAAGTACCCTAACACCATTGATCATGAGTCTCAGCTGAACCTAATTCTATACTTGTAACAGAAAATGTAGATGCAGATTCCAAATGTGTATTTATATAATAGATAGATAGATAGATAGATAGATAGATAGATAGATAGATAGATGTGTGTGTGTGTAGGCTCTACGCAGGGGCAAGAGAGGGCAGCGCACCCTTAAATGTCTGCACATGTTAATATATTCCTAAAATGTATATATTACAAGTTGATAAACTGATCTGCGGTAGCGGAAAAATCCGCTGAAAATGACAGGCTGCAGCGCACACACACACACACACACACATACACACGCGCGCGCACACACACACACACACACACAGACACACCTCCCTTGAGCCCTGCGTCTGTCGGATTTCAGCGGTCACGGGGTGGAAAGACTTTGAAGCAGTTTATATATGAATCTAAGCTTCAACTTATCAGCATTGTAAATATATAATACTTTTCAAATAAAATCGCTATTACTTTGACCCTGAAGTTTAGTTTAGCACACACAAAAAACAGAAAAGTCATTTCTGGTAAATCAACGGAATGTGTAGTTTATTTACAGTAATTCATTAAAAAATGAATATACATTGTACAGTACACGGTAAACACGGGAAAGATTACAAAATGAAAAAACAAACAGTGTCTACTTTATAAACAGCTTAGTATGTGCGTCGAGATGCTGAAATCCCTTGCATGTTTTTGCTTCCAAGTGGAGAGATATTTGACCGATAGCCTAGAACAAAAGATCTATAGGTGTGATCACAACCCCCTCCGACCGACCGTGCCATCAATCACTGACCACCTCAGAAGTTCCCTCCAATGTATGGCTGCAATACTTGTTTTGCAAGTATTTTTAACACCATTCAAAGGCTTACAAGTTCCATTCAACATATAATTATGTCTCCACATGTTAATATATTCCTAAAATTTATATATTACAAGTTGATAAACTGATCTGCGGTAGCGGAAAAATCCGCTGAAAAAAGCACAGGCTACAGCGCACGCGCGCACACACACAGACACACACACACACACACACACACACAGACACACCTCCCTTGAGCCCTCGGTAAACATCCAAGCACTGAGGCACGCAAATCCCCTGACCACAATAAGGTGGCAATCCCTCAGGGGGGAAGATGAAAAATACAAATTAAATAAATAAAACAAAATAAAATATCCTTAATCCAGATTTTATCAATCAACGACATAATATTGATCTTAGCTGGATGGTCTAATTCTCAAAACCGTTTAACCTAAAGAAAAACTTAACACACTATAACTAGAATATTTACAAAACTGAAAGGTTGTCTTATGTATAATAAAAAAACCTCATAAATCAAAAAGATCATATTATGTTTTTATTTTTATTTTTTTTATAGTAACTGAACAGCTCTCTTCTCTCCAATCCACTCCTAAACCACAGTCTCCTATTTCTCTGTGCGTGCTCTGGAGCCTGTGAATGAATACACGCAGCGGAGGTTTTGTAAACTGTAGAGATACAATAATTTTACTGCTGGAAAATCAGCATTTTATCTAATTTGAAATATAAACCTAATATTATCTGTTACTTAATATATTTTCTTTTGATGATGACCATAACAGCCTACTGCATTTCATTATTTATAATAACACAAAAACAATATTACAATATTTATTTTAATATAAACTCGGTATCATTATCCTCCTTGTGTATGTGTAAAAAACATTTGATTTGTTCTATTTTTTATTCTGATAGTGTGCTCAATTTGTTTCTAGTAATTTATATATTTAAATTCGGATGCCTTTTACTGTTACAAATTTAACTCTTTGCTGTACAAGCCCTTGTGTTGTTGTTTGTGCTGCTGTTCTTTAATAATACCAATAATCAGATACAAACAGTCTGTCTAAACGAAAATTAAGCAATGCTTCTTAACTCATCATTATGTGGATATTTTTCATGTTCGTTGGATAAAGTATGTACTGTAATGATTTGGTCTACTCTGTACTGTATGTGCGTGAGAGAGAGGGGTGTCGCGGTCGTGAAACAAAGGCTCATTTCAGCTCATTCAGTTTCTCTGAATGGATAGGTGAGAACAGCTGATTCACGGTGAATAATTTGCATTTGAGTGTTGCCAAGTGAAAAGAAGACAAACATCAAGACGAACAACATATAAAACTGAGACAATATTTTAAAAAGAATCGCAATCAACCTGAACAGGTAAGCTGGAATAAAATCAGTAGCAGCATTAACTAAAGTAATTAATAATTATTAGCTGCTACTGATTTTATGGACTCATCACGGTTAAATACGTTGGTCACATGCCAGCTGTATAAGCCGGTTAAGGGACTCATTACGGTTGTATATCGTGGTCTGAATAATAAATTTTTTTGTTTGCTGTTTGTTTGCTGAGTAAAATTAAAATAGAACAATTTTTTAAAAACAGCATTATCCAGGATTCGAACCGACGCTTTGTAAATCCCTGACCGAGCGCTCTAACCACTACACCAACCAGGCACTTAGAGACAACACACCTCCGTGACGTTAATAAGCCACTCGACTTCTTTGAAAGCAAGCGTTAAATAAGTAACGAAGTAAGCCTGTTATACAATTATACTATTTGCACGTGTATTTTATCTGTTTTAAACTTGTTGTCATTTGATCTTATTAGTGTAGAAATGTTTGTAAAAAAACTATTGTTATCAAAAATGTAACAGATGTAACACCGGACTTCATTACCCACAATGCATCTCCCGCACTGGACTACACTGCCGTAAACAGCTGTCGGAAATCAAAACTCCCGGTACTGCCCATGGCCACCACTTTTCATCAGTATAATGACACACACACACACACGCAGCAGCAGCAGCAGACCGAGCCGTCACTCCCCTAAATTTAAAGAATACAAACTGGTTGCGTGCGAGTTTGCTGTTTTTTCTATAGTATGCTGAAGCAAAATCAAAATACAAAAATTTTTTTAATTTTAATTTTGCTATAATTAAAATTAAAAAATTTAAAACCTCATCCCTCAGGATTTGAACCGGCGCTTTATGTATCACTGACCGTGTGCTCTAACCGCTACACCAAGCAAGAACTTAAAGACAGTGCACCCAAGTAACGTTAAATAAGGCAAGGTTAATAAAGCAAGCTCTGGTTAAGTGACGAAGTAAGCTTGTTATAATAATAACTTGGTGTTATTTGATCTCATTGGTTTATAAATTTATATTTAAATAAATAGTAAACTTGGCCGATTTCGTTATAATTTTGTTTGATGAGTGGGGCTTGAAAATTCTCTTGAAAAATATGGTCATTTATTTCAGTTAATAAATCTACTATAATTTTTTTTTACTCATTATTGTACAGTACACATTAATAGCTCTGGTTCAGATTTTTCATGTTTGTGGTGGAAATTACCATCACTGTTGTATTTACTGCGATGAATGAAAATGTCACTTTGCGCCACCTGGCGGCCATTTTACGAATGACTTTGAAATGCAACTGATTTATTTTGGCCGCTGTTGCCTTTAAACGGCGGTATACGCGGCGAGATCGCCATTCCAATTTTGTAACCACTGTAACTTCATTGACTCTGCATATGCCAAAACCCTGGGGGTAAAACTCGAGGCGTTATCCCAGCCCGTTCGCATCACCTCTGTCGACGGTCGCCCCCTCTCCACCAGCCCAATCAGCACCCGAACAGAACCCATCACCGTCTCCATCAACCAACACCATGAACAGTTAAAATTCTTCGTCACCTCCATCTCGTCTCCACCCATCATCCTTGGTCATCCCTGGCTGCTCCAACATGACCCTCTAATCTTCTGGACCCAGAACCGGATCCTTCAGTGGGGCGCGACCTGCAACGAACTATGCCTACGGGCAGCGGCTGGGACGTGCTCTAGGGAGTCCGAGGCCCCCGACGTCGACACCAACTCCATCCCCGAGCCGTACCGAGACCTATCGGAGGTTTTCTGCAGGCGACGAGCCACCCATCTTCCTCCTCATCGCCCATACGACCTCGCCATAGACCTCCAACCCGGTACGATCCCCCCCCGCGGCCATCTCTACTCACTCACACCCACCGAGACCCAGGTGATGGAGGAATATGTAAACAACGCCCTGCGCCAAGGCACCATCAGGCCCTCCTCCTCACCTGCCGCCGCGGGGTTCTTCTTCGTGAAGAAGAGAGGCGGTGAACTTCGCCCTTGTGTCGACTATCGGGGGCTCAACCATCTCACCATCAAAAACCGACATCCTCTGCCTCTTACCAACTCAGCCCTGGACGCCCTCTCTGGCGCCACCATCTTTACGAAGTTGGACCTCCGGAGCGCCTACAACTTGGTGCGCATCAGAGAGGGCGATGAGTGGAAGACGGCGTTCATCACCCCCACCGGACATTATGAAACCCTCGTCATCCCATTCGGACTGTGCAATGCCCCCGCTGCATTCCAACACTTCATTAACGACGTCCTTCGGGACATGCTCGGTCGGTGGGCATTCGCCTACCTGGACGATATTTTAATTTATTCACGCACCATGGAAGAACACACCCAGCACGTCAGGGCGGTTCTAAAGAGATTACTCGCCCACCAACTGTACTGTAAGTTGGAAAAGTGCGCTTTTCACGAGCGCTCCACCACGTTCCTGGGTTTTGTCATCTCGCCCCAGGGTGTGGCCATGGACCCGCAGAAGCTAGAGGTTGTGCGTCATTGGCCCCTACCCAAGACCCTCAAACAGCTTCAACGATTTCTCGGGTTTGCGAACTTCTATCGTCGCTTTATCCGGGACTACAGTACAGTTGCCGCCCCCCTAACCGCTCTGACCCGTCCCTCCTCTCTCCCTTTTCACCTCAACCCGGCAGCTGTCTCCGCTTTTCGATCACTGTGTCACCGCTTCACCATTGCACCGATTCTCCACCACCCAGATGTCAATAAATCATTCGTTGTGGAGGTGGATGCTTCAGATGTGGGCGCTGGAGCTATCCTCTCACAGCAAGGTCCAGACCAAAAACTACACCCTTGTGGTTTTTTCTCCAGAAAATTTGACTCCACTCAGCAGCGATACGGGGTAGGGGACCGCGAACTGCTGGCCATAAAGTGGGCTCTGGAGGAGTGGCGTCACTGGCTCCAGGGCGTCAGTGAGCCATTCATAGTCTGGACGGACCATCAAAATCTAATCACCATCCGAAACATTAAACAGTTAAATCCACGACAGGCGCGGTGGGCATTATTCTTTGAGAATTACAACTTCCACCTCTCATACCGCCCGGGGCCCAAGAACACCAAAGCGGACGCCCTCTCCCGACAACTAGAGGTGGACCCCCCCCGGGCGGACCCCGCGCCTGTCCTCCCCTCTTCCAAGATCATCGCACCCCTACAACTGGACCTGGAAACGAGAGTACGCCAGGCACGAGGTACAGAGACCGAACCGGCAGGTGTGCCACCTGGACGACTCTTCGTGCCTGAAGGGATGAGACCCGAGGTTCTCCACTGGGGACACTCCTCCCCAATTTCGGGCCATCCAGGCACCCGACGATCCCTCCAATTTATCCAGCGAGACTTCTGGTGGCCATCCATGATGAGGGACGTCCAAGAGTTCGTTCAGGCATGCCCAGTGTGTGACAGGGCAAAGAACACCAACCGACCCTCTCCAGGAGAACTGCAACCCCTTCCAGTCCCTCGACGGCCCTGGACGCACATTGCCGTGGACTTCATCACGGGCCTGCCGGCCTCCGAAGGAAAGGACACCATCCTCACGATCGTGGATCGGTTCTCTAAGACCGTGCATCTGGTGGCTCTCGCCGGACTCCCATCAGCAAAGGAAACAGCAGAGCTGATTTTAGAGCACGTAGTCCGTCTGCATGGGTTCCCCAAGTATATCGTCTCGGACAGAGGGCCCCAGTTCACAGCCCGGTTCTGGAAGGCCTTCTGCCGTCTGATCGATTCCACCTGCAGTCTGTCCTCCGGATACCACCCACAGACTAACGGTCAGACGGAGCGGACCAACCAACAACTGGAGCGCTACCTGAGATGTTTCGTAGTGGACCGTCAGCGCTCCTGGGCACGCTACCTCATTTGGGCAGAACTATCACACAACCTCCACATCTCCTCTGCCACTAACCTAAGCCCATTTGAGGTATGCCACGGTTTCCAACCCTCCGTGTTCAACCACCCAGAGCCGGAGGTTGATGTACCGTCTGCCCAACAGTTGGTCCGCAGATGTCGGCGGCTCTGGACTACGACCAACCAGGCCATCCAACGTGCCAATGCCCGCTACACCCACCAACATCGCCGCCGACATCCTCCGGGACGACTATACCACGTAGGTGACAAGGTATGGCTGTCCACAAAAAACCTCCACCTCCACACCGAGTCAAAGAAGCTTTCCCCCAGATTCATCGGACCATACCACATCACTCACAGAATTAACCCTGTCACCTACCGGCTCCAGCTGCCTGCGGCGCTCCGGATTCACCCAGTATTTCACCTATCCCAATTCAAGCCTTTCATCACATCACCCATGATTCCACCCACCCCCCCAGCTCCTCCTCCCCGGATCATCGACGGCGGTCCCGCTTACACCGTGCGCCGAATCCTTGACTCGCGCCCTCGGGGCAAAGGTACGCAATACCTGGTGGACTGGGAGGGCTATGGCCCCGAGGAGCGATCTTGGATCCCGGCCCGGTTCATTCTCGACCCCCAGCTAATTCGGGACTACCGTCACAGGGTATCCTCCATCCCAGGACCGTCAGGAGCCAGTCCTGGACAGGGGGGTACTGTCATACACACTCAATCTGCGCCCGGCACTAGGACCCGGAAGTAAGACGGGCGCAAAACCAGGAAGTATAAAAGAGGTAAACAAACGATGGCTTACCGCTCAGTCATTGAGTTCGGCCCATGTCAGCTCCAGCTGTCGTTTCAGCAAACCGTGAGTACTCACATGTTGGTTCCGTTTGTCTTTGCTATTGTGTGTGTATTTTTAGGACGCGGGTTAAATTAGTGTTTTTCCCTTGCTCCGCTTTTGTGAGAGTCCTTAAACTAAATCGCGTGGTTATCCTGCCTGCTCGCTTCTTTCCGCGTTTGGGTTTATCCTCCACGCTACATTGGGCTAACCGCTAAAGCTACGTCTTCTGGTCACCTCAGGTTAGTCCATCTTGACAATAGCCCTGAATTAACTATATATATATATATATATATATATATATATATATATTTATATATATATATATACACACATGTTTTGTGAGATTTTCCCTTACTTGGTTTTATCAATTTATATTACTCCCTATAATAATGTAAACATTGCTAATTTATGTTTTGGAAAGAAACTTAAGTAATTATTTCATCTATATCTTTCATAAATCACACAACTAAAATATAATTAAACAGTTTATTCACCAACATTACCAAATATTTGTGACATTCACAGTCTAGATCCAAGTTGTCTTTTTAATAAAAGTGCATTCAGCTAAATTTTGCATCCATAGAAAAAAACTGCACTGCACCAGGGCCTGAAATACTTGTTTTAAACAAAATTGTGTAAAATAATAAATAAATAAAATACAGCATTCATTCAGAAATAAAATGCAGCAGAAAATACTTTAAACAAACTGTAGAATAAACGTTAAAACGTAATAGCCCTCTGAAGCAGTGAAGTTGCAACTTTCAAATCAGCACTCTGGACTAGTGCACTTAAAAGTATGCCATTGAAACCTTAATGCATGAAAACATTTTAAGCTGAACATGTAAACACAACATGTAAACACTTGTAGTCAAGCCAAATCAAATGTTTTAAGATGATAACTTCATCTTTAAAGCTTGCACTTTTGGTGATAGCTTAATCCCATCAAGTTCTAGAAGAAATTTCTGAAAATAGCCTCTCCTTCAAGGATTATGGATACACCAACCGGTTCTTCCCCTTCAACAGCACGGACGACAAGGATTTTAAGAAGGTGTCACTTCGTCTGTCCCCCTGCATAAAATTTACAAGAAAATAAATCATTTATTTTGAGAAGCAAAAAAAATCTGAATTGCTTCAACCTGTGCTGACTTCATTGAGAAAAAAATAATAATAAAAATAAATGATAATAAAAAAATGACCATCACTTCATATACTTCATATTGTTAAACTTGGGTTAAATTGCTTTATCTTGCATCAGTAAAACATGGCATGAGATGGCTTTACAGTGTCAGGAAATCCTATGATGAATGCTGAGTTTGTATTTAAAAGGGTTAGTCCAAACATGAAAATTCGTTCAATAATTACTCATATTTATATATTCATTTGCATTTATATGCTTCTGTCCAATACAACAAACACTATATTCAAGGTATTAATAAATTGTATAATTAATAAGAAAACAATGCTTTACCAGGCAATCATCAAATAGATCCTCTTCAGATTCACGTCTCATCTTTACGCTTTGTTTCTGTGAAAATATTTACATTGTATCATTACATAATCTTTTATTCGTACAACTACATTTAGGCCTTTATCCAAAGCAAATTACAAAAGAGGAAGGCATCAAGCATGTCAAACAGTGCTACTAACACAAAGTTTCTGACACCGTTAGAAACAGATATTTGCATTTCTGCTTTAATATCCGTGTTATTTATTGGTGACTTTGACGGTTGTCTGTTACAATATTTTTCTTAAATATTCACCATTCAAATAATTGTTTTATGTAGATAAGTTACAGCAGAATTCGTAGAAAACAGACAAAATAATGTATTTAGTCTTTCTAAATACCAGAATTGATTTTTATTTTGTTTTACTGTTCAAAAGTAGCAGTTATTCTTCAATGAATGTTTTCTATAATGAGGATTAACGTCTGCTTTAGAAGAGAGGTCAAATAAACGAATGTTCACAATGGGGAAAAAAAGTTAAATAAAATGCCTTTATTTCACTTCAGAGACCTATGAAAAAATTAATTCTAGTAAGTATAAAACGCCATGGTCAGTTTTTATCCCATATAATGTACACACATTATATGATAAAAAAAAAAGTAGAAACAAACAATGATCAGTTCTTATTCAGGACGTCCCATACTATATACACACCACATATGAAACTATTTTACTGCAGCATTTTTCAGATATGGGGCATTATTACATTTCAAAGAGGTATAAAGACCCCATTTCTAATAAGTGTAAAAGCTAAACTTACCTCGAACACGACAAACTCCAGTTGCAGCCACGCCGTGTTGTAACCTCCGTGATGATTCCCAACCGACTTATACTGTACACAGCGCGGGCACACACAGCGACTCCAAACACGCATGCGCAGTTTAATGTGCACACATTTTCGGCTTCAGTAGACACACAATACTTCAGACTGAAACAGAAAAAAAACAATGATCAGTTCTTATTCAGGACGTCCCATACTATATACACACCACATATGAAACTATTTTACTGCAGCATTTTTCAGATATGGGGCATTCTCTCTGTGTTGTTCATGAAACTACCGTAATCGCTGTAATATGCGCGCGCACTAAAATCAATCGCGCTGGCTTGACCGTGTTTTTCTGAACCGCGGCTGGCTTTACCGCAGTAAATTAGAGCTGCTGTCAATACTGTATGAACATATGTACAGGTTCTTTACTCGTAACTCATTAATAAAGTTCGGCTTCAGAAAAAAAAACGTTTATTGCTAGTGCTCTTTTATCATTTAATGCTTTAACACACACGACTCAGTTTGTTCAGAAATGGCATCTAACTGGCGAGGCTTTGTCTCTGAACACGCCGTTTTCACTCGGGTTGGGGGTAAGAAACACACATCTCGGTGTATTAATCCGCGCGCTCGGTTCGTTATTATTTTATTTATTTATTTATTTACCACAGGACCCATACATCTGTAAATCAATATGTCATCCAGGTAGACGAACACCCACCGCCCTAACATGTCTCGGAGGACGTCGTTGATGAATTGTTGGAAGGCGGCGGGTGCATTGCAGAGGCCGAACGGGATGACTAAACTCTCATAGTGTCCTGTAGGGGTGATGAAAGCCGTCTTCCACTCATCACCCTCTCTGATGCGCACCAAGTTGTAGTCGCTCCGAAGGTCCAACTTAGTAAAAATGGTGGCACCAGAGAGGGCGTCCAGGGCTGAGTTAGTAAGAGGCAAAGGGTGTCGGTTCTTTATGGTGATGTTGTTGAGCCCCCGATAATCGACACAGGGGCGAAGGTCGCCGCCTTTTTTCTTAACGAAAAAGAACCCCGCGGCGGCGGGCGAGGAGGAGGGCCGGATGGTGCCTTGTTGAAGGGCGTTGGCTACGTAATCCTCCATCGCCTGTGTCTCTGTGGTGGATAATGAGTACAGGTGGCCGCGGGGGGGAACAGCACCCGGCTGCAGATCTATTGCCAGATCGTAGGAGCGGTGAGGAGGCAGGTGCGAGGCGCGCTTCTTACAGAAGACTTCAGCCAGGTCCCGATAGGCGGCGGGGATGGCGTTGGTGTCGACATCGGGGGCCTCGGACTCCCTAGAACACGTCCCAGCCGATGCCCGTAGGCAGAGTTCATTGCAGGTCGGCCCCCACTGTAAGATCCGGTTCTGTGTCCAGGATATGAGAGGGTCATGCTGAAGTAACCAAGGGTGCCCGAGGATGATGGGAGGAGATGAAATGGAGGTGAGTTGAAACCGGACTTGTTCTTGGTGTTGGTTGATTATGAGAGTGATGGGTTGGGTTTGAGTGGTGATGGGACTGGAGGAGAGGGGGCGACCGTCGACAGATGTAATACGAACGGGCTGGGATAACGCCTCAATTTTTACCCCCAATTCTTTGGCATAGGTAGAGTCAATGAAGTTACCTGCGGCACCAGAATCGATGAACGCGGTACTTCGGACCCGTTTGTGGCCAAATTGGAGGATTACCTTAACCGTGAGACGAGGGATGTCATTGGCGATCATAGTGGAGAGTTGAAAGTGGCCCGGTGAGTCTCTCCTTCTCCTCACCGGACCTGGGCGTTTCCCGGACGAATGGGACAGATCGCTCGGTGGTGCGCCGCGGACCCACAGTATGCGCACAGTCCCTCACGGAAGCGGCATTCACGCTCGGCTACGGTTAGGGAGGCGCGTCCTATTTGCATGGGTTCCCCGGCTCCGGTGTTAACCACGGCAGGAGGTGGAGATCCGACATGCCTTTGGGTGGTGGAGGTGAAGGTGGTCGATTGGTGTGGGTTGGTGTGGGTGAAAACAGGTGTTGGTGGCAGGGTTCTCGGAGCTGGCTTCGGACGAGAGAGGAGGCGCTGGTCGATGCGGAGGGCGTGTTGGATTAGGCCCTCTAGTGTGGCGGGGAGCTCTCGCCCGGCTAGTTCGTCTTTGATCCGAGAAGCCAGCCCCTCGTAGTAGGAAGTCCGGAGCGCGGCGTCTCCCCAGGAGGTCTGAACTGCGAGGGTACGGAAGTTAGCAGTGTAGCAACTCACGGACAATCCATCCTGCCGCAGGTGATACAATTTTGAGTCGGTCTCCACCTCGCCCGCTGGATGTTCAAAGGTGAGTCGTAATTGGCGGGTGAATTCGTGGTATGAGTGGGCGGTATCAGAATCGGAATGTAGGACTGCCATGGCCCACTCAGCTGCCTGCCCTGATAGCAACGATACGAGGAGAGCAATGCGCAATCGATCGGTGGAGTATTTGATGGCATTAAACTCAAACACAAGATCTAAAGCCGTTAGAAAAACACTGCATCTCCCGTCCGTGCCGTCCCATTTATCTGGCAGAACAAGGAAAACATCAGAGGAGGGAGGGGGAGGGGACGGAAGTGCGACCGCTGCGACGGGAGGCCGGTTAGCCGCGCTAGCAACGGCCTCGCGAAGATCCGCATTCTCCCGCCGAAGCTCCGCCACCTCACGGCGCAAGGCCGCGACGTCTTGGACGCTCCGGCGAAGAGTAGCGAGCTCTCCGTCTAGCCGGTTGATTAGCTCAGCGTGCCGATCTACCACGTCGCATAGATGCGCATAATCCGCTGGGTTTACCGCTTGTCGCTCAGTCATTCTGTCACGAACTAACTGGATGATCAGAAGAGTTAGCACACTTAGCGGTTAGCCCTTTGTAGCGTGGATGGTAAACCCAAACGCGGAAGCAAGCGAGTAGGCAGGATAACCACCCGATTTGGTCTAAGGACTCTCACATAAGCGGAGCAAGAGAAAAACACAAATTTAACCCGCGTCCTATAAACACACACTCTAATCGGAAAGTAGACCCAAGAAAGTGAGTACTCACGAAATGGTAGACAGGTGATCTGAACCGACATGGGCCAAGAACTCAATGACTGAGCGCTGTACTGTGGCTTGTTTACTCCTCTTATACTTCCTGGTTGGCAACCGCATTACTTCCGGGTCCTAGTGCCGGTTGCAGATTGAGTGTGCATGACAGGGTGGGGGTAAGAAACACACATCTCGGTGTATTAATCCGCGCGCTCGGTTCGTTATTATTTTATTTATTTATTTATTTACCACAGGACCCATGGGGGCTCCGTAGGTTCAGGTTTTTACACGAAAACGGTGTTTTGTGAATCTCCACACTATTAAAAACTGAAATTGCTAATTGTACGTCCTGAGATTAAGATGAACATTAATTGGAAGTCATGAAAGGGAGAATCACATCCAAAAAAGAAAGCTAAACTTACCTCGAACACGACAAACTCCAGCTGCAGCCACGCCGTGTTGTAACCTCCGTGATGATTCCCAACCGACTGATACACAGCGCGGGCACAGCGACTCCAAACACGCATGCGCAGTTTAATTTGCACACATTTTCGGCTTCAGTAGACACACAATACTTCAGACTGAAACACGACTGCCCCCTACAGGTAATGAAGGGCATGTTCACAGCTTCCCGCACGCAGCCGCGCAAAGCCGCGGCAAGTCACGGGATCCCTTTTCTCGAAACGCGGGTTTTTAATGACGACATCTGTAGCTTTGTCTTAAAGTTTCACTCACATGACAGAAGTCCGATCTCTTTGTCTCTTGTAGTTTATTTTGTCAGCATCAAAGAATCAACACTTCATACAGTCGTCTTGAGTAAATCCACTGTGATTAGAGACATCAGTTGCTGCATCTTGCAAATCTCTGAATTTTACAACAACCTGTTTGCTGTATCTTACAAATTACAGTCTTAGCTTACGTTTATAACAACACTCTTGCTGTATATATCTACTTACGGGAGCTTAGGGTTACAACAACCTAGTTGCTGTATCTTACATTCTTAGCTTACCGGGAGCTCACGAGCTTACGGTCACAAGCTTGTGTTTCCATAGCCTTCCGCACCTAAACTGAACTCTCTAACATATGACAGTCATACAAATGCATGTAATAGTGGAATGACATCACAGACCAACTTACGATTGTCAAAATGGATGCATAACTAAGAAATTTAAAGCTTATGGCTTATGTAACAAACTTAATGCTTAATGCTTTACTAATGTTTAGAACAAGGTAGAATAAATGAAATAACAACAAGTAAAATAAAATAAAATAATCAGAACAACAAATTCATAACAAGTACGATATGGCTCTTATACCACCCAAAATAGGTATTGTATGAGTTTGTGTTTTTTTATTGATATCTTTCGTATGTGGAGCACTATTTTGTGCCATTAAGTTGAATGCAATTGCAATTGTTTGTGTCTAATTGATGTTGTGTCTGTCTGTTACTGTCTGAGTGTGTGAGAGCTCTATGTTCGCCTAGTGTGAGAAAAAAGTCCAAGCTACGCTAAGAACAGAGGAAGCAGAGCAAATGTCCATGAGGGCCCCAAGTAATCCAACTCCCACAGTCCAGCAAGCTGCAGCCACTGCAATGACAGCACCAGCAACATTTTCTCCAAACTCAAACCAGATGCCTGCGCATTATCATATAATGTGTACACACATTATATGATAAAAAAAAAAAGTAGAACAAAACAATGATCAGTTCTTATTCAGGACGTCCCATACTATATACACACCAAATATGAAACAATTTTACTGCAGCATTTTTGAGATATTGGACATTATTACACTTTAAAGGGGTATAAAGACCCCATTTCTAATAAGTAGAAAAAAACAATGATCAGTTCTTATTCAGGACGTCCCATACTATATACACACCACATATGAAACTATTTTACTGCAGCATTTTTGAGATATTGGACATTATTACACTTTAAAGGGGTATAAAGACCCCATTTCTAGGCTCTATGTTCGCCTAGTGTGAGAAAAAAGTCCAAGCTACGCTAAATGCAGATGATCTAGATGAAGTGACTAGCAGCATGGGCACTATTTTTACCAGTACATTAGACACTGTTGCTCCCATCAGATTAAAAAAAGTCAGAGATAAAACATTGGCACCGTGGTACAACAGTCATACTCGCGCCCTAAAGAGACCAACCCGTAACCTCGAGCGAAAATGGAGGAAAACTAAATTAGAAGTTTTTCGAATTGCGTATAAAGACAGTATGTGCAGCTATAGACAGGCTCTAAAAACTGCTAGGACCGAGCATCTTAGCCAACTGATAGCAAGAAACCAAAACAATCCCAGGTTCTTATTTAGTACAGTGGCTCGCCTAACAAAACCTAAGATGCCCGCAGAGAGTATCCCATCACAGTTTAGAAGTGAAGACTTTATGGACTTCTTTAATGAAAAAATCAATAATATCAGGAAGAAAATAATGGAGGTTCAACCTCTAATAGTATCTCACGATCCAGTTCAGCCTATAGCTTCACATTTAGTTTTTCGCTGCTTTACAGGTATAGGACAGGAAGAGCTGTATAAACTTATCACCTCGGCTAAATCAACAACGTGCCTGTTAGACCCAATCCCAACCAGATTTTTAAAAGAAGTGATGCTTACGGTTGGAGAGCCACTCCTAAACATTATTAATTCTTCATTACATCTAGGTCACGTCCCTAAACCTTTCAAGTTAGCAGTTATTAAGCCGCTTCTTAAAAAATCTAATTTGGACGCGAATGAAATAAAAAATTACAGACCGATCTCAAACCTCCCGTTCATATCAAAAATACTAGAAAAAGTAGTATCAGCTCAAATTTGCACATTCTTGCAGGATAACAACATCCTTGAAGAATTTCAGTCAGGTTTCAGGCCCCATCATAGCACAGAAATTGCACTAGTTAAGATTACAAATGACTTGTTTTTAGCTTCAGACCAAGGCTGCATCTCATTGCTAGTCCTGCTCGATCTTAGTGCTGCATTCGACACTATAGATCATAATATTCTCATAGATCGCTTACAAAATTATATAGGTATTCAGGGACAGGCACTAAAATGGTTTAGATCTTACCTGTCTGATCGCTACCATTTTGTAGATCTAAATGGAGAACCGTCTGGTATAATGCCAGTGAAATATGGGGTCCCACAAGGGTCAGTTTTAGGACCTCTGTTGTTCTCAATATACATGCTTCCCTTGGGTAACATCATTAGAAGACATGGGATTAGTTTCCATTGTTATGCTGATGATACCCAATTATATATCTCAACTAAACCAGACGAAATACCTAAGTTGTCTAGATTAACTGAGTGGGTCCAGGACATAAAAGATTGGATGACCAATAACTTTCTTTTATTAAATTCAGATAAGACAGAGATATTACTTATTGGCCCAAAAACCAGCACACAACAGCTTTCACAATTCAGCTTGCGCTTAGAAGGATGTACTGTTATTACCAGCTCAGCAGTAAAAGATCTGGGAGTAATATTAGACAGTAACTTGTCTTTTGAAAATCACATTTCAAATATCACAAAAACAGCCTTTTTCCATCTTTGAAATATTGCTAAACTTAGGAACATCTTATCCGTATCTGATGCAGAAAAACTAGGTCATGCATTCATGACCTCCAGACTGGACTATTGTAATGCATTACTAGGTGGTTGTCCTGCATCCTCAATAAACAAGCTTCAGTTAATCCAAAATGCAGCTGCCAGGGTTCTCACTAGATCCAGAAAATATGATCATATAACCCCAATATTATCATCCCTGCACTGGCTACCTGTTCAGTTTAGAATAAATTACAAAATAGTATTACTTACATACAAGGCCTTAAATGGTTTAGCTCCCACATACCTAACCAGTCTTCTGATACGCTACAATCCACCACGCGCCTTAAGATCACAAAACTCCGGACTTCTGGTAGTTCCCAGAATTTCAAAATCTACAAAAGGGGGTAGGGCTTTTTCATATTTAGCTCCAAAGCTTTGGAATAGCCTTCCAGACAGTGTTCGGGGAGCAGACACGGTTTCTCAGTTCAAAAGTAGACTCAAGACGCATCTTTTTAATCTGGCATACACATAACTCATCCCAGTACTCATACTCCAGTACACCTATACCGAATGGCAACTACGCTAATTCTCCCCATCTGTTCTGTATTTCTCTACCCATCCCGAGGCATCGGGAGATTTTGCCAGCTTCAGTAGACAACGGCCGACCCTGCGAGGTTCCTGAGGCATCCAGAGAAGGACCAGCTCCAACTGGATTCAGCTTTATGATGGTTGGAGCTACACATGCTGCTCCTGTGCTTCCAGTGATCCAGACCTCATCTGCCCTCTGCACCTACTGACTCGTCCCTATGCTGAACTGGTCTTCATGACAAATTTAAATAATTTCTGTCATATTGAATTTTCACCTGCACAACACACAAGATGTTATATCATTTCTATCTGTTATCGCCCAAATGAGGATGGGTTCCCTATTGAGTCTGGTTCCTCTCAAGGTTTCTTCCTAATGCCATCTCAGGGAGTTTTTCCTTGCCACCGTCGCCGTCACCCTTGGCTTGCTCATCAGAGAAATTTCATTCATTCGTCTCATTATTATCTGCACATTTTTCTCACACATCCACACAATTATTTTCTTTTCTATAATTATTATTATTATTTGTTTTTATTTATTTATTTTCTATTATAATTTTATTTATTTATTTATTATTTTATATATAATTATTCTATATATAAATTTTTTTTTTTTTTTTTTGTTAAATTTCTTTAATTTTTGTGAAGCTGCTTTGAGACAATGACCATTGTTAAAAGCGCTATATAAATAAAATTGAATTGAATTGAATTGAATAAGAACAGAGGAAGCAGAGCAAATGTCCATGAGGGCCCCAAGTAATCCAACACCCACAGTCCAGCAAGCTGCAGCCACTGCAATGACAGCACCAGCAACATTTTCTCCAAACTCAAACCAGATGCCTGCGCCTGTCATTAATGTTTTCACTCAAAGGCCAGGGCAGAGGGAGTGGAGAGCCAATCAGCAACCGACAAAGAAACCCTCAGTCTAACTTCCCCCCAGGCGTGTGCTGGGGATGTGGACAGGCTGGACACAACCGATCAAATTGCCTCTCACATCCATGGCCCCAAAGCCCGAGGGGTGCCACGGTGGGGGGATGGCACCAGCCACCTCGAGATCAAGTTGCAGGTCCCACTAACCCATGGGCCCCAAGACAGGGGTGTTAGAGGTGCCCAGAGAATCCTACCGTGGAGAACCAGTTACCTATTTTGACAACTAGTGCAGAACAAGAACCCATGTTACATATTGAGGTAGACGGTAAAAGTACACCCATGTTAGTTGATACAGGAGCGGTTTATACATGTTTAAATTTCAGTCATGCATCACATCTCCCCATGTCTGGAAAATTTGCCAAGACAGTAGGATTCTCGGGAAAAAAGCAGTTAATTCCTATGAATTCAAATGTGTATTGGATAGGACAGCTGGAAAAAGATGTTAGTCAAATAATTCATAAGTGGGGAAAATTAATTAAAGCACAGATTCCTGAAACACAGCTACCCTGTTCAGCTTTCCACTTTACAATGAGGTATTACCCATC
The DNA here is from genome assembly GCA_030522415.1 of Channallabes apus. Classification (NCBI taxonomy): domain Eukaryota; kingdom Metazoa; phylum Chordata; class Actinopteri; order Siluriformes; family Clariidae; genus Channallabes; species Channallabes apus. The sequence continues at coordinate 48,055,558 of CM060110.1, read as the reverse complement.
TAAGGATACTGACTTAGAATGGACATGGCAGGAAGAGACAAAAGGGCACAAGGTTGAATTAATTACACAACACATCATCATAGGCCGGCAAGGAGCAGCTATCAGTGTAGATGAGTGTGATTTTGTAAAGAGGTGGTTTGATAACTGGTGGTAACTGATCCTGTTCCTCATGTGACATTATATGTAGGACAAAACTGCAGTTCAAAGGACTTAGGACCAATGATGAAGGAAGCTACAGAAGTCCAGTGGGAGTCAACCATTAACCCGTTGATTTTTCATTCTGCAGATAAGAATTACATCAAGATCTTGTGTGGTAATAATTTGATTGGTACTCCTCAGGAAGTTGTAGTTAGCAGCAAGTCACAGACACAAATGGCATCAGCATCAGAGGTAGTTAAGACTGCCAAAGATGAGTTGTATAGGCAAATGGAGAGTCAAGTCCCACCTGAATTATGGTCATGGCATGATACAGATGTAGGCCTAATTAAATCAGCCAGCCCAATTCATGTACAACTTAAGCCAAATGTAAAACTGCCCAGAGTAAGACAATATCCTGTGCGACCTGAGGCAGAAGCTGGAATAAAGAACACTATTGAAGGCCTTGTTAAAGCATCTGTGCTAGAAGAGACGAGTTGTTGTAATACGCCAATTTTCCCGGTGATCAAGCCAGGTACAAATAAATGGCGTCTTGTGCATGATTTGCGTGCAATTAATAATATAACAGAGGATTATCCAGCAGATGTTCCAAATCCACACACACTGCTAACCAATGTCCCTGAAGCCAGATATTTCACTGTGATTGATCTTTGTTCAGCCTTCTTCAGTATTCCAGTGGCGGAAGAGAGTAGGTATTTGTTTGCGTTTACATATGCTGGTAAACAATATACGTACCGACGCATGGTGCAAGGATATCGTCATGCCCTACATATATTCAATCAGGTTTTGAAAGCTGATTTGGCAGATTTAATGATAGAAAGTAGTCTATTGCAATATATGGATGACGTTTTAATATGCTCGTCGTCATTAGATGCATGCCATAGGGATTCCATTAAGGTAATGTGGAAATCCAGGAAAACAAAAAAAAAAAAAAAAAAGAGAAATGTAGAATTATTAATTACTGAGATTGCTTTTGAGTTGTGGATGTGTGAATCATGTGTAGATAGATAATTACAATAACAAAAAGAGAAAAACGCATACAACCTAAAATGCAAGCACAAAACATTGATCCTTTTCAGTGTGTTAAGTCTGTTTCAGATCCCGACCTGGACGGCTGCCCCCCGCGACACCCAGCTATTAGACAGATAGCCCCTTCAGCAGATCCAGTAAGACAACATGGACAAGAGACTTCTCGGCAGGCCCAAGGCCCCAGCACAGCAAGCACAGCCAGCACAGCCAGCACGGCTCTGTCTCCAATTTCGTCACATACTCGAACCAAGGTTCAGCTGAAAAGAGAAAAGGCTGATCGACAACCACCACCTGATGACAGCGAGGACGAGAGAGAGGAACTCTTAGGAGCTACAGGAAGTGTTCATCAAGTAATCACTGCTCCAATGATGGAAGTAGCAGGGGCGGATGGCACAGCGATGCTTGTTCACCGACCATGGACAATAAAGGACATCGACAACTCCCAGACCCGAGACAGGGGGGAGGACAGAAATTTGGTGATGAAATGAGCAGATTTTGCTCAGAGTTTCGCCCGACATCTTATGAAATGCGACGACTTTTGGGGAGAAAACTAGGTGCGGACTTTGCAAAGATTAAGTATTCCTGGCCAACGGACAAGCTCAGGCTGATCATGAAGAAAACCAAGCATTTAACGGTTTTGTGGTGTGCCTTACAGCAGCGTGTAGAGAAGCGTTCGTTCCCAGCAAAAATGGATATGACTAAAATATCAATGTGCAAACAACAACCAGGAGAGAGCGTGTCACACTATCTCACCCGTCTCACTGAGGTACATGATGCAAACAGCGGGTTGGAGAGGCCTGCAGACATTTCTGTGGCAGCAACCTCACCGTATGAGGCACATTTGAAGAACAGTTTCATGAATGGATTACAGGAGGACATCGCTCAGAAGGTGAAAAACACATGCGTTGGATGGGACACTGGAAAACTTAGTCTCATTGAACAACATGCAATACACGCGGAAAAGCTGGTATCACAAGAAAAAGATAAGCGCAACAAGAAGAGAGAAGACCAGAGTCACAATGCACAGCTGGCAGTGTTGCAGATGGTAAGACAAACTGCGGATGTACAGTACAGGAGACGTGGAAGAGGACGAGGAGGCCGTGGACGTGGACGTGGGAGAACAAATGTCTGTTATGCATGCGGAAGTGAAGACCATTGGATTAGAGACTGTCCGAGAAGGAGCAGAGGAGAGGAATGGATTAGGAGAGGTGAGGATCAGGGTGGAAATTGACAGAAAAAGGCCGGGGGCGTGGGGAGCAGACCCGAAGGAGAGGGTGAGTCAAAACATTTTTTTCCTACTAACACTTCTCGCTCTGATCGCAATGAAGAAAAGCTTGCTATCTTTTTCAATGATTCAATTCACGTTTGTATCTTAGAAACATCCACACATGCTACGTATGATCTTGAAGTATACAGTATCAGTAAAATGCCAACAATGGAATTGCAGCTCCATGACAAACAAAATTCATTTTGCTACATTCCATGCAGGTCATTCAGTCATTAAAGTGTGTGAATTTGACAGTTTAGTGAAACAGAGTGGCAGATTCCTGAACTCTGTGGGCACTTCAGGACATGCAGCTGAAAAGAGCCTCATAAAGCCAAGCGTGTGGCTTTTTCCAGGTGTACATGATGATAAATTTAGATTTTTTGCTCTTATTGCTGCCCAGTAAATCTATTGGGGTGAAGATTTCATATGTAAATTAGGTATAAAACTCTTGAGACTAAACCAGTATTGAGCCTGAGGATTTCACTCTTGTGAAATGTGATCCGTTGCCCCTGTTGTATGTGTATGAATGGAAGCTCTGCACTTCAACTGTGAGTTCAGTAAATGCTACGGTGATAGACAAATATATACCAGTAAACACATTATGATATTAGATATGTGTCACATATCTCTTTTTTTAACGATAAGCTCAGATGTGTAGTTAATGTGGAGATAAGCAGTGTGCACATGAGAAAATGTAGCACAAGTGTCACAGTAATGTCGCTTAATCACAGTAGGGACACCCCTAATGTGTTATTGGATAAAAGTAATAAGGATGAGGGAGAAAAAATAAAATAAATAAATATTGGGCCTTTGAGTGACATGTGGTATGAATGAGAGTGATTGAGAATGAACGTCTTATCTGACATTACATTACAGCCACAGAGAAACAAATGCTGATGAAATGCTGAAAAATCATGTGTTAAAGTATAAAAGAACTGTATATATTACAGTACCTACAGTCACAAGACCTGGCCAGGCAGAAAAAATTTAGTTATCAGCATGCGGAACTTTTTCTTTTCTTTTTTAAAAAAGAATTTATGTTTATAATTACTCACTAAAATGTATGGGCAAATGGCAAGCACGATGTAGGTTTAATTAAGGGAAGTGAACTGGCGGTGATCACCCCAAAGTAAAATTTAGGCCCTACAAACTTCATACTGTATCTACCCGAGTCTTTAACTGAAATAATTCCAGTGTTTAATTCTTTATTTTAAAGCTGTTGTCATGGTAGACATCAGCAACTTCTTATTGTCCAGCAGAACAAGGTCATAAAGCAAACCGTATAAAAGCTACAATTCGCACATACAAGTCATATCTTAGGTCAAATTGTTTTGGGACAAGATAAAACTTTGGATCCAAGTACAGTAGTAGTCCAAAATATTCTAAAACAAATAAGAAAATTGACGCTAAAGTAGAAATGTAAAAAGTAAAAGTGTTTTATTGCAGAAAAGTTAATTTGATCCATACAATCCTCGAGGCCCCAGTGAGCTACGCACTCATGGGAAGGGTCTACTGGCCCACAGTGCACTTAGCTGAACTCCGGAAGCAAGAACAATCTTTAATTGAATCAAATTTGGCAGTATAAACTACTTTAATATTGGACATTTCAAATTATAAAAGGCCTTTTACAAAAACTGTTGATGAAAAGAATTGTTGCATGATTTCAGACTGGCTGCAGAGAAAAAAAAACAGAGAGAAAGAGAGAAAAACAATGAGATCTTTATCTCACTTCTCAGCCAAATCAGATCCTGTAGCAGCAGCATCACCCATGTGTTTATGTCCAGTACAAGAAACTGAGAAGGCAGGTATAGAATAAAGATATACTGTATAGTGGGCTACAGTAATTTGACATTTCTAGTCCATGAAGTTTCAGTATCTTTTATACAGAGAAGAATCACACTTATTTACAACAGAGTGGTTAAAGTACAATACTAAATTATAAATATCAATGTGGAAAGATGTTTAGTTCTAACCCTGTAACTCTTTTCTTTCACTGTTAAACAACTTTGTTCCACTAGGATTGATCCACAGTAAGCGCCACTACAGAATCCGGATATAAAATGAACGTGGATGGAACAATATTTTGTGATAGAGAAATAGGTGCTAACAGGAGTTTGTTATATTTATAGCACATGAAATTTAAATAGTGTAAATGTAATGCTCAAACTAACAAATTTTATTCTATTTCAGAAAAGCAGATGCAGCAGCGAAGGCCGTGGCCAAACTTCCCCTTTCCTATAACCATAACATGTGTGTGTCTAATGCTCTCACCCCCACAGCTAACCTTGAAGAGCTTCAGAGCTACAGTCACTCCAGGAGAGGAAACACTCTGGAGAAAAGCGGGATGTGTTTTGACAGAAGGGGTTTGGTACGACCCCAATCACAAGCCGTGTCTACCTATAAAGCTATTTCTTTCTATGCTAAGTTGACACACGTGTAAGGACCATGTGTCAAAAGGGGGAATAAGCGATAGTATGTGGATTTGTGTTACTAATAACATACTGTACTGTAGATAAAGGAATTAAGATGAAGCCAGAGCACACGAAAAGTAAAAGGACATTGTGAAGATGAAATGTTATGTTATTGTGCAAAACTCTTTGAGGATTTATTTTTAATACAGGCCCACTGACAGTGCTCCTAACACCACAAAAAGAAGTCAAAGTAGTGGAAACAGAGATGAGGGTACACGCCAGCTACCCCAAACATGTTCCAGAACCGAAGAGAAAACAACACAGAGGTCAACAAGGGTGAGCAGTGACGTGCTAGTAACCTCTCCTGTGAACCCCAACAGACCCTCACCTGCATGCAAAGTGCATGGGTCAGAAGAACCAACTAGAGTGACAGAAACAACGCAGAACCACGACTCTCCAATCAAATTCATCACAACAATAAGTACACTACATTTGAGGACAACACATGAAGAAATTGTAAGGTGTCAAAGTAGCAGTAGCATGGAGTAACATATAAAAGTAATTAGAGTTAAAAGTAAGTGTTGTAACTACTGACAGGACAGAAGACTGTTTTAGAGGACGGAGAATATTAGTGACTGAGATTATTCACACTACAGACATTGAATTAGCTGGACTGGACCCTTGGTTACAAATGAGAAAACACCCCAAAGCAATTTGGGTAACTTTAGGAATAATAATAGTTATGGTTACCCTGATGTGCCTACTTATTGAGAATTCGGAGAGAAACGGCGATGGTAAAGTCTATTTAACAAACTCAAGCTACATGCATTTAACTAGAATAAAGAGAAGAGACAGCATGATAAAAAGGCATAACACTAATCTCAATAGATGTGCAGGGAAATTGGGAATGTGCCCTATCATTAGACATTGCTGATAATATAACAGACATACACAACCTCTTGTGTTGTGTATGCCATGTCATGTCCTCGGGCTGGGTAGCACTGCCCCTAAATAATGTCACAGCAGCAGAAGCAAATGCAGACAACACGTCTTGTATTATACCGATAACCACCATGGCCATCTTACAGATATCTGAATACTACAAACAAACAGGGAGGCCAAACTCAGCAGTCCCTGAGTGTAATTATTCCAATAACCTATGTTTTGATGCCCCAGGGAGCTATTGCTCCCCATTGCCTGTTAAGAAATTTCAATTGGACAGGCTCATGTTATCCTGCATATGTAACTCCTAGTGTGTCAGTACACACAGAAAATCTGTGGGGGCCACGGATGTCAGAGAATAGAAGAAAAAGAGATGTCCCTATTAAATTTCATGGTTACACTTTAGGAAACCCGTGGACTAGCCCAGGAGCAAATGTAGGCTGGTCACTCTTCCTCGGCGGAGGAACAGCTGTAGCCCTAAACAAGGTAAATGGTTTAGCATACATGTTACTAATACTAAAAAATGACACCGTAAAGGCCTTTCACGCCTTTCAATGACGATCATCAGAATATCAGCAACGTCATAATGAAGAAGACTTTGCAACCACCTCCCCAAGTAGAGTCTTGGATCTCGTGGTTAACACAATTATGGGGAGGCTGGGGTTATTGGCTGGTTTATAGTGTTCTACCAATTGGGATTATAATCTTGTTAGGCCTCTGTATAACACCCTGTATTTGCAGATGTATACAGGGACTAGTTCTGAACACAGTAAATTATTAAATGTTAAGACAGACTGACAACATAAAATGGAAAACGGACTGGGACGACCCGACTTCTGACAGAGTTCAAAATTCCGGTGACTATCATTTTGAATGTTTAGATCATGATATGGAAGAAGACAATGTAAATCTTTAGAGAAATATAAAGCATGTATATTTAAGAAGGTTGCAATTTTTTTTTAATGCTTTTGTGTCAGGGGACTGTCCCCATAAAAACAGCTGTAGTGTCCTCTGTGTGCATTAGAGTGCTAGTGGTGATGTTTAAAAACCCAGGTGGGAGAGAGAATATCTGATGAAATTTACCTAATGCATAGCTTATTAGTATTGTTTTGAATTGTAGAATTAAAATATTTAGGTTGTCATAGAATGACAAAAGGGGGAAATTGTAATGGAAAAATCATATTTTAATTATGTATTAATTCTGATCCTTGTAGTAAGTTTGAACTTGTCTGTCGAAGCTTAGAGACACAAGGCCGAGAACAGAATAGAAACAACCTGATTGTAGTTGTCCATGTTCAAATGATAAGGTATAGACATCTGGTCTGGGTCAGATAAAGAGTCATGAGTTTGAATGCAGGAACTTCACGTACGGGGCGTTGATTATGTTAGCAGAGATGTTTGTGTATAAAATAGGTCAGCTAGAGAAAGAGATTACCTTTCTCTATGCTGCAACTGTTTGCTGTATGAGACTGGTCCTTCTGCAGAAGTTTAAAATAAAACCTTTGTTACTTTGCTGTTACCCAGTGTATGGATTACTTGTCTTTATATTGTTTTCAGAATTTCCACCACAGTAGGAAGAGGACTGTCTTCAGCCTCCACAGGAAATCGGGATTGTGATTTATTGAGTTTCCATCAGTCGCACATGAATGTTCCATGTTGTTTTACCTCTGCTGATTTTGTTTCAGGAACATTTTCTAATTTTCTTTTCAGTCCAATTAATAAATGTATGTTGCAAAGTTGAGTGTTACTATTTGTAATTTTATGGAGTAATTTATTTAAGTCGCAGAGTACTTAGTTTGGTTCTTCTTCAGCAGGTTTGACAAGGACAAAATGTACCCATTGCAAAATTTAATTTGTGGATAAATGCAGACATATCTTTTTTTCCCCTCTCAATTTCAAATTCAGTTAGCAGTGTTGAATGACTGTTGGTGTTTATACATTTTGAAAAAAAAAATCTTAATGTTAACATTTTGGATGAAAATATGTTCATTCCACAATAAATGTTTATATAAAGAAATGTGTTTTGAGTGTAAATCAATATGTAATTAAGTTTTTTATGCTTTTATATTTAAATTATGAATGCCTTAAATCTTTATTTGATGCAACTTAAAAAAAGGTAATTTGCTCAACCATTCAAAAGTGGTTTATATCAAGTTTATAATTTCAGGTTAGATTTAGTAGAATATTTACATTAAGTAATATAGCCAACTCATTTATTTAGATTTAGAACAACTTAAAAAAGTTGGTTTGTTTCACCTTCAGAAATTAGTTTACATGAACTTCAAAATTTTAAGTTAGAGTAAAAGGTTTATTTACATTACGTCAATGCTAAAATATTAGGTGTGACAGATTACTTCAATTGTTTAAAGTTTAGCCAGTGCTATATTTTTTTCAGTAGGGTCAATCAGATGTACAGTGTCGGGTAAGTGTGGTGCTTTTATTGAAGGGATAATGACAGATTCATTTTTTTTTTTTTTGGGTGAACAATTTCTTTAATGTTTTCGGAGTTGTGGCTGTTCAGTAGAAAGTAATAAGCTCACCAATTTACAGTATGATCTTTCAATTTAACAAGTGTAATGTAAGCAAGTTAGTTATTATGAGTATGGAAAACATCTTTTTCTGCATTTTTTGTTCGGAAACTTTATTTGCCACCTACATACATTAACTCATGCTAGGGTACTTTTACTATGCCGAAATACAATTGAAAGCTATTTATTCGTTTATCTTTGATTTGCTTACTTACTTAGAGAGATTCAGGTTGATTTTGCACATTTTTAATCCTTTTCAAATGCAGATTAACGTGCATATCAGCTGGATAACTAGCGAATGCTTTAGTAATGGGCTCTAAAAGACAATGGAACATTACAGAACGTGCAAGTTGATGCCCATGCACAGATCAGATTCTCACTTTCCACGTCACTATGACATACATTGCCAGGATAAATACAGTCCATCCACACGTACAGTAGAAGCATTTCAAAATGACCAAGATCAGTAAGCTTCATTCTCAAGACATCAGGACAATGAAGTCTGCTGGAAGTTCCAGTCACGAAATACACCGCCATCTGAAATCTGTTGGTGTAGACATAACATTTAGCACCATCAGAAGACATTATAAAGAATGGACATCACGCAAACGCAACCCTCGCAAAATTAATCGGTACGTAGCTCTGTCTTATACTATCACAAATTATACACTGTCATGTGTTTGTTAGGCTTTAAATGTCACACATGTAAATTAATGCCATGCACTTATTTTACAGAGCCATTGTCGCAGCCATAGAAATCATCACTAGGCAAAACAACAAAATGATTGCAAGCTCTGTGAAAAAAACAACTGTGGCGTGACAGTGGAGTGGACATCAGTGAGAGATCAATTCAGAGAATCAGGGAAAAACTTGGTTGGAGATATAGGAAAACTTTGCATTGTCCCATGATCCGCGACAAAAACAAAGAGATACGTCTCCAACAAGCTCAAACATGGATCGAAGAAGAGGAAAATTTTCACGACGTCATTTTCACTGATGAAACTACGGTGGCTTTGGATCGCTTTGCCACAATGTCCTTTCATAAAAAAAGGAGACAAGTGTTCAAACCCAAGCCGTGGACCAGGACCTATTGCCATCTTTGAAGGAATAATGGACAGGTCTTTCTTCGAAGAGGAGATTATAAAAGGAACCGCTGCCCCATACATTAAGGAAACCTTCGGTATTCATCACCGTTTTTTCCAGGACAATGACCCGAAGCACACTGCTGCAAGAAAAGCTATCTCTGAAGAGGGAATTCACTGGGTGAAGACACCCGCCGAGTCTCCCGACATGAACCCGATTGAAATGGTGTGGCATGCTCTGAAAGACTATATTCGAAAAGAAGCAAAACTGACTACAAAATCCGATTTAATTACTGCCATTGAAAAATTCTGGTTTGAGGTTTTTACAGAAGAGGCATGTAATAAATACATAAATAGTTTGTTTAAAGTCCTTCCAGTACTGGTTAAAAATCAGGGTGGACACACAGGAATGTAAATGAACACTGCATTTATGACACAAAAAATAAAAGCTTTGAGATGATATATTTGCTATATATTTGATATATATTGTGTGTTTATTTGAATGTGTTCAGTAAATTTATGAATTACACTCAAAGTGTCAGCGAAACCGGTTTGCAAATAATTTGTGTGTGTGTTAGGTGGTGTGAGAGTGGGTTTTTCAAACTTGCAGTAAAACATTTTTGGGGGCAGTTTTTGATTCCCCCTTATCTAAGTACTGTAAAAACTTATACAGTCTTGGGTTAAAAAGTCTGCCTTTCAACATGCACCCCCCACCCCCAAAGACTAAGCTCCTGCTGGTATATAGCTCTTAAGGTCACTGAGGCACGCAAACCCCCTGACCACAATAAGGTGGCAATCCCTCAGGGGGGAAGATGAAAAATACAAATTAAATAAATAAAACAAAATAAAATAAAATATCCTTAATCCAGATTTTATCAATCAACGGCATAATATTTATCTTAGCTGGATGGTCTAATTCTCAAAACCGTTTAACCTAAAGAAAAACATAACACACTATAACTAGAATATTTACAAAACTTATGAATAATTAAAAAAAACCTCATAACTCAAAAAGATCATATTATGTTTTTATATATTTTTTAGATTTTTTTATAGTAACTGAACAGCTCTCTTCTCTCCAATCCACTACTAAACCACAGTCTCCTATTTTTTCTCTTGCAGCCTGTGAATGAATACACGCAGCGGAGGTTTTACGTATTTAAAATGTAAAAAGGTGTCTCCATCATAAATAGACATGAATTAACTATATATATACTGTATATATATATATATATATATATATATATATATATATATATATATATATGTGTGTGTGTGTGTGTGTGTGTGTGTGTGTGTGTGTGCAGGGCCGTGCAGAGACATTTAAAGGGGCGGGCGCTCAAAGTTAAAAAAGATAGAACATGCTGAATAACAAAAACTCACATTCATAACGAATATGGAATTGCATCATACTGTATGACTGTCATCAGGTCAGGACAATGCAAAGCAAACGTAGCCTATGTTTTACCTGATGGCGTACAATGTTGCTGTTGATTATTATATTATTAGTAATAATTTTTAAGAATCTATACACATAAAACACACAAACATGCACATGCAGTGCTTATTAAATGTTTAAACTGTAGAGATACAATAATTTTACTGCTGGAAAATCAGCATTTTATCTAATTTGAAATATAAACCTAATATTATCTGTTACTTAATATATTTTCTTTAAAAACAGTGTTTTTTTATATCATAAATATAATAATCCATAATTATGTGGGTATCCATATTAGATGGCTTTTAGTGAAATAAAACTGTAACTTACTTTAAAACTAAACATGGTCCCTAAAACAGTAGACACAGAGCTACAGAACCCACTGTAAGCTAGTACCCAGTTAGCTAGCAGTTAATGACCACCACTACTTGTGCAGTTCATAAAAGGACAGGTAATGTTTTTCGCGCTGTTGCACAAACAGCACGCTCATTTATTTCAATTCATTTGTTGTTATAAACTATAGTGTGTGCTGTACTCCCTATTTACTGTTTTGCTACAGTCTGCACCTTCCAGTTAATTTGCCTGCTTCTCCTCCAGCTCAGCACCACCCAGCCTGCAGAAGATGCCTGTGCACTTTGCGTGCTCGTACCCGGCTCGTAACGAGCGCGCTCTGCCCTCAAGGGCGAGCATTGGTTAATGGCAGGCATGTGACTGATGCAAGCCAGATCCTTTTATTTAGGAAAATTGAGATTAATAGTTACATTTTATTGTTGAGGGGCAAAGACAGGGCTCCATACGCACATACACAGAAAAAAGGGCACTTGAGGCATCCTGGAGGATCTTCAAGTGCTCAAGCACCCGCCGCCCTCCCCCCTCTGCACGTGCCTATATGTGTGTGTGTGTGTGTGTGTGTGTGTGTATATACAGTATATACAACGTGAAAGCGCGCTCAGTTACAGCTCAGTCCCTCTTCTCACCTTTAGGTGTGAAGTTATCAAACCGGTTTCGGATGGGGGAATTGGCACAATTGAGGGGTTTAAAACTATTTAACATGACCGAGACGTCTCTGCCTAAAATGTATTTCTCCATCAAAACATAGAATAAACAGAAATATAATTATAATTATTAATAATATTGATCTTAGCTGGATGGTCTAATTCTCAAAACCGTTTAAGAAAGACTTAACACACTATAACTAGAATATTTACAAAACTGAAAGGTTGTCTTATGAATAATAAAAAACAACAACTCATAACTCAAAAAGATCATATGTTTTTATATATTTTTTTAGATCATGAATAGACATGAATATATATAGTTAATTCATGTCTATTTATGATCTAAAAAAATTGTCTAGATACTAGGGTTCAAAAATACTTCTTTAGAAGTTGAAGTATCAACCCAAGCTTTTTACTTAAGTAAAAGTTTAAAAGTACTGGTTTCAAAACTACTTAAATTGTAAAAGTAAAAGTTCCGTGAGGGGCGACAAAAGCATTAAGGTCCCGCTTTCTGATCTTGCGACGGGGGGGTTGTGCATTGATCATAAAAATAGAGTAACGAGGCTATTTTTAAAATGTAAGAAGTAGAAAGTACAGATAATTGCTTAAAAATGTAAGGAGTAGAAGTAAAAAGTCGGCTGAAAAATAATTACTCCAGTAAAGTATAGATACCCAAAATTTCTACTTAAGTAAGGTAACGAAGTATTTCTACTTCGTTACTTGACACCTCTGTATATATATATATATATATATATATATATATATATATATATATATATATATATATACAGTGGTGTGAAAAACTATTTGCCTGCTTCCTGATTTCTTATTCTTTTGCATGTTTGTCACACTTAAATGTTTCTGCTCATCAAAAACTGTTAACTATTAGTCAAAGATAACATAATTGAACACAAAATGCAGTTTTTAAATGAAGGTCTACGTTATTAACGGAGAAAAAAACTCCAAATCTACATGGCCCTGTGTGAAAAAGTGATTGCCCCCCTTGTTAAAAAATAACTTAACTGTGGTTTATCACACCTGAGTTCAATTTCTGTAGTCACCCCCAGGCCTGATTACTGCCACACCTGTTTCAATCAAGAAATCACTTAAATAGGAGCTACCTGACACAGAGAAGTAGACCAAAAGCACCTCAAAAGCTAGACATCATGCCAAGATCCAAAGAAATTCAGGAACAAATGAGAACAAAAGTAATGGAGATCTATCAGTCTGGTAAAGCTTATAAAACCATTTCTAAAGCTTTGGGACTCCAGCGAACCACAGTGAGAGCCATTATCCACAAATGGCAAAAACATGGAACAGTGGTGAACCTTCCCAGGAGTGGCCAGCCGACCAAAATTACCCGAAGAGCGCAGAGACAACTCATCCGAGAGGCTACAAAAGACCCCAGGACAACATCTAAAGAACTGCAGGCCTCACTTGCCTTATTTAAGGTCAGTGTTCACGACTCCACCATAAGAAAGAGACTGGGCAAAAACGGCCTGCATGGCAGATTTCCAAGGCACAAACCACTTTTAAGCAAAAAGAACATTAAGGCTCGTCTCAATTTTGCTAAAAAAAACATCTCAATGATTGCCAAGACTTTTGGGAAAATACCTTGTGGACCGACAAGACAAAAGTTGAACTTTTTGGAAGGTGCGTGTCCCGTTACATCTGGCGTAAAAGTAACACAGCATTTCAGAAAAAGAACATCATACCAACAGTAAAATATGGTGGTGGTAGTGTGATGGTCTGGGGTTGTTTTGCTGCTTCAGGACCTGGAAGGCTTGCTGTGATAGATGGATCCATGAATTCTACTGTCTACCAAAAAAATCCTGAAGGAGAATGTCCGGCCATCTGTTCGTCAACTCAAGCTGAAGCGATCTTGGGTGCTGCAGCAGGACAATGACCCAAAACACACCAGCAAATCCACCTCTGAATGGCTGAAGAAAAACAAAATGAAGACTTTGGAGTGGCCTAGTCAAAGTCCTGACCTGAATCCTATTGAGATGTTGTGGCATGACCTTAAAAAGGCGGTTCATGCTAGAAAACCCTCAAATAAAGCTGAATTACAACAATTCTGCAAAGATGAGTGGGCCAAAATTCCTCCAGAGTGCTGTAAAAGACTCGTTGCAAGTTATCGCAAACGCTTGATTGCAGTTATTGCTGCTAAGGGTGGCCCAACCAGTTATTATGTTCAGGGGGCAATTACTTTTTCACACAGGGCCAATGTAGGTTTGGATTTTTTTTCTCCCTAAATAGTAAAACCCCTCATTTAAAAACTGCATTTTGTGTTTACTTGAGTTATCTTTGACAAATAGTTAAATGTGTTTGATGATCAGAAACATTTTGTGTGACAAACATGCAAAAGCATAAGAAATCAGGAGGGGGGCAAATAGTTTTTCACACCACTATATATATATATATATATATATATATATATATATATATATATATATATATATATATATATATATATATACACACTGGACACAAACAGCAAAAAACATGATGAAAAGCAATAAAGTGCTTAGGGCTTTTCATGATTTTAGCTGTTTGTGTCCAGCATTGAATAATTATTTCATCCATTATTTGATCACGGCTGGGAATAAGACCTGGAATGTATATATATAGACAGAGGTGGAAAGTAACGAATTACAGTTACTCGCGTTACTGTAATTGAGTAGCTTTTTTGTGTATTTCTACTTTTTAAAGTAGTTTTAAAAATCTGTAATTTTACTTTTACTTAAGTACGTTTTGTTGGAAGTATTGTAATTCGCTACATTTTAAATCATATTCGCTACTGAGTAAAAAATAAATGAATGAAAATGATAAAACAATAAAAAATATTATGCCTTATAAATGCTCCGTTGCGCCGCGTGTGTGTATCATGTCCTGGTCGCGCGCCATTCCAGACTCCACTCCGGGTTTTCTGACATCGGCATCTACCTGACCTTCCACACGGTCGCTTCCGCCTTGAGAGTGACGTCATCGACTAGCGCGACTGGAGAGAGACGGGTGAAAGATGAAAGAGGTTGTGATTTGGCGTTTTGACATTTGGTTGTGTATTCTGGTTTGACTTTTTGCCTCCAATTGACTTTGATTATTGCTTTGTCCCTATGGTTTGGTTGGTCTTTGTATATATTTATAGATAATTTCTGTATGTCTGTGCACTCACTAGTAGCAGTGGCGTGGCTGCCATTTATTTTTGGAAGAGGGAGTTTATTTGGGAATTTATTTGCTCAGGAATAAAATAAAGATAGCTGACTACCTTATTGTACGGAATGATGGGGGGGGGGGTGATAAAATTATATATACATAATATATATATAAGGTTATCAAAGCAGTCCCACAGCTTAATCATAGCTAAAACAATCCAGTGAAATATTAGACTGTGAGACTTTTTTGAGCCAGGTATTTTATATAGGTTTAGGGAGTCCGGGAAGGTACCTGTATTTTTGTTTGTGTTTTTTTTTTGCAGGTAATCTAGCTACTAAATATAAATTCCATTTTGTTTATTATTTTGGCCAGGGTCCATCCTGAATCTGATCTTCCTCTTGTTGTGTGTGTGCGTGTGTGTGTGTGTGTGTGTGTGTGTGTGTGTGTGTGTGTGTGTGTGTGTGTGTGTGTGTGTGTGTGTGTGTACAAACCTCATTTTTTCATCAGTTAATGATTGTATCTAGTTCTTTCTGCCATATACCACCATTTCCATACAGTTTAAAATAGAACCCTGAACCATTCTTTTGCTGTTTGACCCTAGACTGGGACGTAACACCATATTTAAGTGACCACTTTGATTTTCAAGCACAAGAAAGACAACAGCTTTATTATGCAAAGGTGTTCCTTCAGTTAAAAAACAACTAGTTTGAGATTTTATATCTGCTCATCTTTTTTGAACTACGCTAGAATGCCTCATACCACCCCCGCTGTTAAAAAAATAAAAAGTAACTCGGTAACTTTTACTCTGAGTACATTTTTTAATGAGCTACTTTTTACTTTTACTTGAGTAGATTTTTATAACGGTAACTTTACTTGTACTTAAGTAAAATTTCACTGAAGTAACAGTACTTGTACTTGAGTACAAAATTTTATTACTCTTTCCACCTCTGTATGTATATATAAATATATATATATATATATATATATATATATATATATATATATATATATATATATATATATATATATATATATATATATATAATGAGAGAGAGAGAGAGAGAGAGAGCGAGAGGTGTTTTGCTGGCGAAAAACATTTTAGGCAGAGACGTCTACTCGGCCTTGTTAATTGTTTTTAAAACCCCCAATTCTACGAATTCCCCCATCAGCGAAATCATGAATGAAAAGTGAGAAGAGGCATTATAATACAGTGGGGGTTCTGTGGGTCTCCAAACTCAGAAGGCTACGTGTCAGCCGATAACTGCTCCTTTGATCTTCTTGTTACAGCGGGGCGACGACTGCTGATGAGCGTATAGTAGCCTGTACAAGCCAAGCTCTTCCCCAAAAAATAATGTGAATGTCTGCAACAATCACTAACCATTAAAATGTTTTTTTTTTTTGTAATTAAACACGAATATATAAATTATATTTTCTTTACACATAATATTTTCATTATATATACACGGGCATCGCTAGGCCATTTTAGGGGGGCTTTAGACCATCGTCCCCTTTTTATTTAAATTATTTTTCATATTTTTTATGTCTGCCAGTTTCCAACAAAAAGCATCAGTATTGTCAAAGAATGAACAGATAAATATTTAATATTATTGGCACCCACACAGTTTATTCCATTGTCCAGCCTCATAGGTGTGTTGTTTATATTGCTAATCAATCTAAGTTTAACAGAAATTACGCTTTGTTGATAACTGGAATGTTTTCTGGGAGCGTCCTAGGCTCTATCACACCGATGGCCTACACCCTAGCAGAGCTGGAGCAGCGGTCCTCTCTGACAACATCTCCAGAACACTACGAACCATCTGACTGGCGGTAAGTCATACTGTAGATTCCAAACATATTAGACACATCACAACTCAACGTAGTGATAGACGAACACACATAGCTTGTCCTATAGAAACTGTGTCTGTTCCCCGAATACTGAGAAAAAAGAATAAATTTGTTAAATTTGCCCGAAACAATCTGATAACCATAAAACCAGAAAAAGGCAAAATAAGTAGTCAAAATCCACCTCTAAAGTTTGGACTACTCAACATTAGATCCCTTGCGCCTAAAGCACTTATTGTTAATGAAATTATCTCAGATTATTGCCTTGACGCACTCTGTCTCACTGAAACCTGGCTTAAACCAAATGAATATTTTGGTCTGAATGAGTCTACTCCGTCAGGATATTTCTATAAGCACGAGCCCCGTCTAATTGGTCGCGGTGGTGGTGTCGCCACTATCTACAATGATGTACTCACTGTTACCCAGAAAATAAGGCCCAGGTTTAATTCATTTGAAGTGCTTATCATTAATGTTGCACTAAATGAAATACGTAATAAACCCTTGCTATATTTTACCCTGGCCACCGTGTACAGACCCCCGGGGCCATATGGCGATTTTCTTAAAGAATTTGGACATCTGCTATCAGACCTATTGGTTAACTCTGACAAAGTATTGATAGTAGGAGACTTTAACATTCATGTAGATGATGCTAACGACGCTTTAGCACTCACATTTATGGATTTATTAAATTCCTTTGGGGTTAAGCAAAATATAATTGGAGCAACTCACCGCTTTAATCATACGCTAGATTTAATTATATCCCATGGTATAGATGTCTCTAATATAGAGATCATACCTCAAAGTGATGATATCACAGATCATCACCTCCTGACATATACTCTACCCGTAGAACAGATTAGCTGTGTCTCCCCACGTTATCAATCTGTTAGAAATATGAATCCCACCACTAAAGACAGATTCACAAGTAATCTGCCGGATCTGTCCCAATTTCTTATTAGACCCCTAAATGCAGATGATCTAGATGAAGTGACTAGCAGCATGGGCACTATTTTTACCAGTACATTAGACACTGTTGCTCCCATCAGATTAAAAAAAGTCAGAGATAAAACATTGGCACCGTGGTACAACAGTCATACTCGCGCCCTAAAGAGAGCAACCCGTAACCTCGAGCGAAAATGGAGGAAAACTAAATTAGAAGTCTTTCGAATTGCATATAAAGACAGTATGTGCAGCTATAGACAGGCTCTAAAAACTGCTAGGACCGAGCATCTTAGCCAACTGATAGCAAGAAACCAAAACAATCCCAGGTTCTTATTTAGTACAGTGGCTCGCCTAACAAAACCTAAGATGCCCGCAGAGAGTATCCCATCACAGTTTAGAAGTGAAGACTTTATGGACTTCTTTAATGAAAAAATCAATAATATCAGGAAGAAAATAATGGAGGTTCAACCTCTAATAGTATCTCACGATCCAGTTCAGCCTATAGCTTCACATTTAGATTTTCACTGCTTTACAGGTATAGGACAGGAAGAGCTGTATAAACTCATCACCTCGGCTAAATCAACAACGTGCCTGTTAGACCCAATCCCAACCAGATTTTTAAAAGAAGTGATGCTTACGGTTGGAGAGCCACTCCTAAACATTATTAATTCTTCATTACATCTAGGTCACGTCCCTAAACCTTTCAAGTTAGCAGTTATTAAGCCGCTTCTTAAAAAATCTAATTTAGACGCGAATGAAATAAAAAATTACAGACCGATTTCAAACCTCCCATTCATATCAAAAATACTAGAAAAAGTAGTATCAGCTCAAATTTGCACATTCTTGCAGGATAACAACATCCTTGAAGAATTTCAGTCAGGTTTCAGGCCCCATCATAGCACAGAAACTGCACTAGTTAAGATTACAAATGACTTGTTTTTAGCTTCAGACCAAGGCTGCATCTCATTGCTAGTCCTGCTTGATCTTAGTGCTGCATTCGACACTATAGATCATAATATTCTCATAGATCGCTTACAAAATTATATAGGTATTCAGGGACAGGCATTAAAATGGTTTAGATCTTACCTGTCTGATCGCTACCATTTTGTAGATCTAAATGGAGAACCGTCTGGTATAATGCCAGTGAAATATGGGGTCCCACAAGGGTCAGTTTTAGGACCTCTGTTGTTCTCAATATACATGCTTCCCTTGGGTAACATCATTAGAAGACATGGGATTAGTTTCCATTGTTATGCTGATGATACCCAATTATATATCTCAACTAAACCAGACGAAATACCTAAGCTGTCTAGATTAACTGAGTGTGTCCAGGACATAAAAGATTGGATGACCAATAACTTTCTTTTATTAAATTCAGATAAGACAGAGATATTACTTATTGGCCCAAAAACCAGCACACAACAGCTTTCACAATTCAGCTTGCGCTTAGAAGGATGTACTGTTATTACCAGCTCAGCAGTAAAAGATCTGGGAGTTATATTAGACAGTAACTTGTCTTTTGAAAATCACATTTCAAATATCACAAAAACAGCCTTTTTCCATCTTCGAAATATTGCTAAACTTAGGAACATCTTATCCGTATCTGATGCAGAAAAACTAGTTCATGCATTCATGACCTCCAGACTGGACTATTGTAATGCATTACTAGGTGGTTGTCCTGCATCCTCAATAAACAAGCTTCAGTTAATCCAAAATGCAGCTGCCAGGGTTCTCACTAGATCCAGAAAATATGATCATATAACCCCAATATTATCATCCCTGCACTGGCTACCTGTTCAGTTTAGAATAAATTACAAAATAGTATTACTTACATACAAGGCCTTAAATGGTTTAGCTCCCACATACCTAACCAGTCTTCTGATACGCTACAATCCACCACGCGCCTTAAGATCACAAAACTCCGGACTTCTGGTAGTTCCCAGAATTTCAAAATCTACAAAAGGGGGTAGGGCTTTTTCATATTTAGCTCCAAAGCTTTGGAATAGCCTTCCAGACAGTGTTCGGGGAGCAGACACGGTTTCTCAGTTCAAAAGTAGACTCAAGACGCATCTTTTTAATCTGGCATACACATAACTCATCCCAGTACTCATACTCCAGTACACCTATACCGAATGGCAACTACGCTAATTCTCCCCATCTGTTCTGTATTTCTCTACCCATCCCGAGGCATCGGGAGATTTTGCCAGCTTCAGTAGACAAAGGCCGACCCTGCGAGGTTCCTGAGGCATCCAGAGAAGGACCAGCTCCAGCTGGATTCAGCTTTATGATGGTTGGAGCTACACATGCTGCTCCTGTGCTTCCAGTGATCCAGACCTCATCTGCCCTCTGCACCTACTGACTCGTCCCTATGCTGAACTGGTCTTCATGTCAATTTAAATAATTTCTGTCATATTGAATTTTCACCTGCACAACACACAAGATGTTATATTTCTATCTGTTATCGCCCAAATGAGGATGGGTTCCCTGTTGAGTCTGGTTCCTCTCAAGGTTTCTTCCTATTGCCATCTCAGGGAGTTTTTCCTTGCCACCGTCGCCGTCACCCTTGGCTTGCTCATCAGAGAAATTTCATTCATTCGTCTCATTATTATCTGCACATTTTTCTCACACATCCACACTTCCAATTATTTTCTCTTCTATAATTATTATTAT
The DNA here is from genome assembly GCA_030522415.1 of Channallabes apus. Classification (NCBI taxonomy): domain Eukaryota; kingdom Metazoa; phylum Chordata; class Actinopteri; order Siluriformes; family Clariidae; genus Channallabes; species Channallabes apus. The sequence continues at coordinate 48,035,094 of CM060110.1, read as the reverse complement.
TTGTTTTTATTTATTTATTTTCTATTATAATTTTATTTATTTATTTATTATTTTATATATAATTATTCTATATACAGTTTTTTTTTTTTTTTTTTTTTTTTTTTTTTTTTGTTAAATTTCTTTAATTTTTGTGAAGCTGCTTTGAGACAATGACCATTGTTAAAAGCGCTATATAAATAAAATTGAATTGAATTGAATTGAATTTAAAGTTATATGCTGTTTTCTGGTTACATTTGTCTGATTGTACCTATACATAGAAAAAAGTTTATACGGTAAACACACACACATATATATATATATATATATATATATATATATATATATATATATATATATATGCTTAATTAAATTATTAAATCATCGTGTTCACCCATGCACTGAAAAAAAGAACTTGTAAGATTTACTTGATAAAATCCTCTTAACAATTTGCACACATAGATTTTAAGTAAATTTTATTGCTCCAATATTAAGTAAAACTCACCCGTAATTGTCAGGTAAAATCTACTTAATAATTAAATTAACAATCAAAGAAATCAAGTAAAAGTTATATAATTATATTTAATGCACAAATTAGATTTATTTAAAATAATCAAGTAAAGTTAATTCATTCCCAGATAGCACACACACGTCGCAGAGATAATGCTCCCTAATGCATGTTACAATGACCAAATATGATAATAAATAAATAAACCACACTCTCAGCTAATAATAAAACACAGATTCATTAATTTTTTTATAAAAAATACATTTAATAACAAGCAAACATTTGATTAATTTATACAAAAACGAGAAAATGAGATAACAGTAACTTACAAATGAGGTCTCAATTTGAAAAGATGTACAAAACTTAATCATAGAAACAAAATTAAACACCAACAGAAAAGTTTTGTACTTCATGATTTTTAAATATGACCGTTAGATACGTTGGTCAGGAAACTCCTGAAGTCAGATGCAGACACACTTTCAGTCACAAACTGCTGTGAAAAAATACAGAGATAGATATTCAATTAAAATTCATGATACTTAATTTAGCAAATGAACAATATTTATACTTTGTTCCTCTCGCTTCACAACTCATGAGAACAGACCGAAACCAGAACCAAACCGGAGATTAAGGAAAAAGTGAGAAGCAAGAATCATGTGTGGAAAGATTAAGCATGCAAGGTCACAGGATGACTCTACTTCTTTTTCTTGTCTGCAATGCGATTTAGACAAATTAGAGCTGCTGTCAATACTGTATGAACATATGTACAGGTTCTTTACAGTTGAAATTTAACTTGTAACTTATTAATAAAATTCGGATTAAGAAAAAAAAAACATTTATTGCTAGTGCTCTTTTACCATTTAATGCTTTAACACACATGACTCAGTTTGTTCAGAAATGGCATCTCACTGGCGAGCCTTTCTCTGAACATGCCGTTTTCACGAAGGGTGGGGGTAAGAAACACACATCTCGGTTTATTAAACCGCGCGCTCGGTTCGTTATTATTTTATTTATTTATTTATTTACCACAGGACCCCTGGGGGGCTCCGTAGGTTCTGGTTTTTACACGAAAACGGTGTTTTGTGAATCTCCACACTATTAAAAACTGAAATATTGCTAATTGTACATCCTGAGAATAAGATGAACATTAATTGGGAGTCATGAAAGCGAGAATCACATCCAAAACAGAAAGGTAAACTTACCTCGAACACGACAAACTCCAGCCACGCCGTGTAGTACCTCCGTGATGATTCCCAACCGACTGATCCACAGCGCGGGCACAGCGTCTCCAAACACGCATGCGCAGTTTAATTTGGACACATTTTCGGCTTCAGTAGACACACAATACTTCAGACTGAAACACGACAGCCCCCTACAGGTAATGAAGGGCATGTTCACAGCTTCCCGCACGCAAGTCACGGGATCCCTTTTCTCAAAACGTGCGTTTTTAATGGCGACATCTATAGCTGCATGAACCAAACATTATTGCTTCCACTAAAGTTCCGTTATGATGACCAATCAGTACTAGTAGCTGATTTTTTTTCTGGCTTTGTGGGGGAACACTACTGAGGGCAACATTACCAAAACGTTGGAAAGGGATCTGTGCTAGAGTCCGGATGATTCAAGAAATGTCAATAGCGGATTGGGACATAGAACAGCCTGTGATGAGTAACTTAGAAGCCAATCATAGAGTGAGGAGGGCTTACCAACCTGATCCCAACGTGTATATAGACTCAGTAGGACAACCCAGGGGTATACCTAATGAATTTAAAGCTAGAGATGAGGTAAAATTTGAGTCTATTTTTACAGTATATGGATAACACCTAATAAAAATGCTGAATGGATTAATTATATTTACTATAATCAACAGAGATTTATTAATTATACAGAAGATGCTTTGGCTGCATTAGGAGAGCAATTAGTAGCTACTAGTACAATGATCTGGCAAAATAGACAAGCACTAAACTGGTTATTGGCTGAGAAAGGAGGTGTGTGCATCCTGTTTGGTGATCAATATTGTACCTATATTCCTAACAATACAGCGCCTGATGGAACTTTTACTAAAGCCATGAATCAACTTAAAAATCTGAGACGGGAAGTAACCGAAAATGCTGGGAGGGATAATAAAATATGGGACTGGCTAGATCTGAAACTGGGAGCTTGGGGAGCATGGTTTGCTAAATTTGGTATGTTCTTGGGATTTGCTATATTTACATTTACATTTAAGCATTTGGCAGACGCTCTTATCCAGAGCAACTTACATTTGTATTTCATTACACAACTGAGCAGTTGAGAGTTAAGGGCCTTGCTCAAGGACCCAACAGTGGCAACTTGATGGTTGTGGGGTTTGTCTATATTAATAGGAGGATTGTTGTTTTGTTGTGTGCTTCCTATATTAAAGTCCTTGGTCATAAAAGCTACAGTTCAACAGATGGAGGTATTAAAATGGCAAGATGAGAAAATACCCCTAACCTATGATAAAGACATTTACAGCTCAGACTGTGATTCCCAAGAATCAGCAGAGGATTCAGGCACCTCGGACGAGGACGAAGAAGATGATTGATGATGAGCCATGCCTTGGGTGAAAGCACTGGCCTGGCCTCTCCCCAAAAGGCGATCCTCTACGATGCGCAAAGTATCTGGGTTGAAGATTCTTACGTATATTATCACCCGGCTGTTCAACATTATATCTGCTTTAAAAATTGTATTGTATTATGCATGCTTCATTTTAGACTGTATAAGTTGTCCAGGTTATTTAGGTTAGTGTAATCCTAGAAAAATCACTATATTAATTACATATTCATGTTATGTTATTGTATTACGGAAAGATAATGTCATGGAGGTCAAGTCTTTTACTCCGTCCGAGTCAAATAAGGGCAGAGAGGATTGGCTCGATCTTCCCTAGAGTGCAAATACATAGGTTGGTCATTGATAAAAATCCAGTGATTTAATTGAATCACTAGATTAGTCAAAGAAGGGCTAGCACATGGATTTGCACTCCAGATAACATTTAATATGGGACTTGTAAGCCCCAGAGGGGGGATGTATGGGATAAAATGTATTTGATTTTATGTGATTTTACTTATACTTTACTTACTTTTAAGAAATAAAAGGTACCCCATTTGGAAATAATCAGAGGTACTGTATGCGTGCGAAGTTGGACATAGGCCTGAGAATATGCTTGCACAAGAAATTCAATATATACGTTGAGGCCCCCTAGAATGGAGAAGCCTAACAAGGCCCAGATGTTTAGAATGACATAATTGCGTGTAGAATGTACTCCATTGTCCAGGGTGGCTATATAATGGGGGAGCATGCGAGAGATCGGTGTGATCCTGGCAGCCTCTCCCGGCCGTTATTGCATGATAAATAAAGGTCGCTATCTTCTGAAACCAAAGCGTGAGTCTTCAATTAATTTCCACGACAACAGCTGTTCTCTGAGGACTTGTGACTGCAGTCCCTCGATAGTTGGAATGGAGTTTCCTACAGTCTACCTGAGCTGCCAATAACAAACTGGAGTTCATATTAACTTAAACACATCTCCTGTTATACTGAACTTCCAGTCTCACACAGTATGACTGTAGATCAATCCCTGCTATCTGTTATCACTCAAATGAGGATGGGTTCCCTGCTGAGTCTGGTTCCTCTCAATGTTTCTTCCTATTACCATCTCAGGGAGTTTTTCCTTACCACTGTCGCCGTCGTCCTCGGCTTGCTCATCAGGGACATTTATCATTTTGATTCATACACATTCACATTTAATACAAACTTAATTCATTTCTTTTTGATTGTGTAAAGCTGCGTTGTGACAATCACAATTGTTAAAAGCGCTATACAAATAAAATTTTATTGAATAGATGTGAACAAATTGTGAAAGTAGCTAACGTGCATTGTACAAAATAGACACTGCAGTGCACCAGATACTAATATTTACAGTTATATACAATATTTTCAGTGTGTAAGTGAATGTATGAAATGTTTAAAGCCTAGTATATTATTATGTGTGTGTGGGAGACGTGAGGCGGCCTCAACGGTTACAATGAATCAGTCCGGGAGCACGATGATAGAAAATGTCTGTCCTGTAAAGCTGTCCTGATGGTGAACTCGTCTGAGTTCTGTATGTAACAGCAGTGAGCTTCGTACTACATTCAGGCACCTTTGTTCGTTAACATAATGTGTGAGTAACTGTGTGTGTGTGTGTGTAGACTGTTGTGGAACCCATGAATGCTTTAAACTGTCATATGTCCCAGCTTACAATAGGAGATGTATTGCAGGAAGTTAAAGGTGTTACAGAGGACAGAGCTCAGCGCAAACTGGAGAGGAAACGCACGAGACGCCTCGACAGACTCCGCGTGCAGTATGCGCACCCAGATAAGGGAACAACACCTATACGACTGCGGTTACCAGAAAGATTCTGCACGGCTGAAGATAAGCAGTGAGGAAGTCAAGTCTGAAGAGACAGAGCGTCCTGTTCGAAGTCTGGCAGGAAGCCAGCCCCGATACCCAAATATGTATTGTGTAAAATGTGTTAGGTTAGTCTGTAGCAGTATAAGCTTATTGTGTGATTGCTAGAGGTTACCATATAAGGTCAAGGCCTGCTAATTGGTTAAGAGGCATAAGACTGCTAGGACAGAAGTCACAGGACGAAGGTATAAGAAGGGCTCTCCTTTGTTCGTCTTTGCTTCTTCCTTTGGTTCTTCTTCCTTTAGGGTTCGTGGGGCAGTGTTAGCATGCATTGTTAATTTGAGTTCACAAGACTTTGTGTTCTTTTATTTTCCATTGAACTTTTTGCTTAGTATTTGCTATTTGTATTCATAATAAATCTACCTAGTTTTATTTGCTTAAGTTGTAATATTTTGCAATATAAAATAATAAAAGGACTGCCTCCCATTGCGAGGCCAGTGCCCCCAGCACGGTATTCAGAGTGTGAGTTTGTTTCCTGCATCGAGAACAGACGGTTCCGGGGACTACATTTCCAAGGCCTTCTTCTAAGGTGAGTCACGCGCTTATCTTTACAGAATTAGATACCGGTAATGTTTCGTCCTTTGCTAATAGACATTCCTTATTCGGGTGATTCAAGTGATGTTTATGAAATGCAGCAAAACAAGACGCATGTAAAAAGTCCAGTAAGTAACGTTAACACAGGCACTAGTTTACTGTACGTAAGTCCACTATTGTACAAAATGTCCTCATTAACAAAGCTGACGTCAAATCAGGGAGACTAGCACAGAGACAATGACATCATCGACACACAAGGTGACGTCACAACAAGACAAAATCTCAGTTTCCCCGTCTGTCCACACAAACACCACTGAACACGGAGTTTTGTAAAATCTTCACTTTGGACAGAGTTTTCCAGAAGCTTCTTTTTCAAACACCAAAACTGTGTTTCCGTGAGAACGAAAGGACGAAACCACAGATAAAAATCTGTTTTTAAAAATACCCAGCTAGATGTGGACATGGCCTGAGTAAAGTCAACATCAGTGTGTGTGTGTGTGTGTGTGTTAGTGGTCCTACACAATAACCCCGCCCCCTCCTCTCCTGTCTCCGCTTCACACACACACACAGTCTGAGGTTAAGTTTTATTTTTACTTTATATTTTATATTAATTATTTTTAAATGACTATTTTTGGGTTGTGAATCGTCTGAGTTTACATTATTTCTGATGGTGAAATTCGCTGTGAAACTAAACCGAGTCTGTGATTCCCCTCGTCAAGATTTAAAGACACAGACACACAACATTTCACTGTCAGATTCACTTCCTTGGGCGCAGTTACGGGTTTTCACCACATGATGTCAGTGTTGGGAAAGTGTACAGATTTAGTCACGTGGTTTGGTCTGCTTTATATTTGGGTGAAAGGTGTGTAAGAGTTAGTGAAGTTTGAATCATTTTAGTGACTCGGTTCTTTGAATCTCGTTCATCAAAATGAACAAATCTTTTTTGGATCATTTAGTTCATTTCGTTCTTTGTCCCCCCAGTCAGAAGTGCTAGTGGTAATAGTAGACTAATATTTTTAATAATGTTGTGGTGGACAGAGGACAGAATGGACACTGACTGGTCTCAGGTGGTGTTTGTTGTGACTCATCACTTTATGCTGTTAATTGAGGATTTTTGATATAAAACTATAATATTTCTCATTTGTGTTTCATGCATCTCATTTATATCTGGCTTTAATCCCATTATGGTCTAAGCAAATGAGGCATAAGCATATTATAATGAAATAGACATATTTAATAAAATTCAATATACTGTATTATGAAGTATATTGTTAAATTTATAATATATTTCCCAATATATAAAAAAGCGGCAATTCCTCATGTATTTTTCAATATATTGTGATATGTTAATACAATATATTATACAGTACGGTATATTATAAATAGGGCTGTAGCTATCAAATATTTCAGTAATCGAGTATTCTACCAAAAATATTTATCGATTAATCCGATAAAATGTACTTTTTAAACAGCAATGTAAAATATATATTAACTGGTTTTCTTTTTAGAAAAATCAACTTCTATTTTTTAAATGTATACAGCATTTTATCAAAAATAAACGTTGCCATTATTCACAATACAAGGAATAGTTTAATACCCCTATCTCACCTGTGCCTTTTTTCTTTAGTTTTTGCATCTGAGAAAAGGCTTTAAAATAAGAATGTATGGCTCTGTTATACCCCTATCTCACCAAACCGCATAGGTAACAGATAGATTAGAGCCATACATAATAATTTAAAGCCTTTTCTCAGATGCAAAAACTAAAAAAAAAAAAAAAAAGGTATTTCAAATGACTTTAAGTATCAAAAAAACTAAGACACACATTGAAATAAATAATTATACAAAAACACTAAGCTGTGCAACTAAACTTTCAGAAGTAAAAGTAAAAAAAATACATCTCAGGCATAACATAAGCCTTTACTGACAATTTCTCTAGTTTTCTCTTGCTGGTTTCTTATTCTCTTGGCTCGCTGTTAATTTTATCGCTTCTTTCCATTTTGCAGCCCATAACAGAACGCTCCATCAAATCAATACACAGCTACAGTCAGAGGTGTCAAGTAACGAAGTACAAATACTTCGTTACCTTACTTAAGTAGAAATTTTGGGTATCTATACTTTACTGGAGTAATTATTTTTCAGCCGACTTTTTACTTCTACTCCTTACATTTTTAAGCAATTATCTGTACTCTCCACTCGCCCCCCCCCCCCCCCCCCGTCACATGATCAGAACGCGCACAACGCCCTCCCCCTCGTCACATGATCAGAACGCACACAACGCCAATCCCCCCCCCCCCCCATTGCATGATCAGAAAGCGAGACCTTAATGCTTTTGTCGCCCCTCACGGTACTTTTACTTTTATACTTTAAGTAGTTTTGAAACCAGTACTTTTAAACTTTTACTTAAGTAAAAAGCTTGGGTTGATACTTCAACTTCTAAAGAAGTATTTTTGAACCCTAGTATCTATACTTCTACTCAAGTAATGAATGTGAATACTTTTGACACCACTGGCTACAGTAACTAATAAAATTTTATTGAATAGATGTGAACAAATTGTGAAAGTAGCTAACGTGCATTGTACAAAATAGACACTGCAGTGCACCAGATACTAATATTTACAGTTATATACAATATTTTCAGTGTGTAAGTGAATGTATGAAATGTTTAAAGCCTAGTATATTATTATGTGTGTGTGGGAGACGTGAGGCGGCCTCAACGGTTACAATGAATCAGTCCGGGAGCACGATGATAGAAAATGTCTGTCCTGTAAAGCTGTCCTGATGGTGAACTCGTCTGAGTTCTGTATGTAACAGCAGTGAGCTTCGTACTACATTCAGGCACCTTTGTTCGTTAACATAATGTGTGAGTAACTGTGTGTGTGTGTGTGTAGACTGTTGTGGAACCCATGAATGCTTTAAACTGTCATATGTCCCAGCTTACAATAGGAGATGTATTGCAGGAAGTTAAAGGTGTTACAGAGGACAGAGCTCAGCGCAAACTGGAGAGGAAACGCACGAGACGCCTCGACAGACTCCGCGTGCAGTATGCGCACCCAGATAAGGGAACAACACCTATACGACTGCGGTTACCAGAAAGATTCTGCACGGCTGAAGATAAGCAGTGAGGAAGTCAAGTCTGAAGAGACAGAGCGTCCTGTTCGAAGTCTGGCAGGAAGCCAGCCCCGATACCCAAATATGTATTGTGTAAAATGTGTTAGGTTAGTCTGTAGCAGTATAAGCTTATTGTGTGATTGCTAGAGGTTACCATATAAGGTCAAGGCCTGCTAATTGGTTAAGAGGCATAAGACTGCTAGGACAGAAGTCACAGGACGAAGGTATAAGAAGGGCTCTCCTTTGTTCGTCTTTGCTTCTTCCTTTGGTTCTTCTTCCTTTAGGGTTCGTGGGGCAGTGTTAGCATGCATTGTTAATTTGAGTTCACAAGACTTTGTGTTCTTTTATTTTCCATTGAACTTTTTGCTTAGTATTTGCTATTTGTATTCATAATAAATCTACCTAGTTTTATTTGCTTAAGTTGTAATATTTTGCAATATAAAATAATAAAAGGACTGCCTCCCATTGCGAGGCCAGTGCCCCCAGCACGGTATTCAGAGTGTGAGTTTGTTTCCTGCATCGAGAACAGACGGTTCCGGGGACTACATTTCCAAGGCCTTCTTCTAAGGTGAGTCACGCGCTTATCTTTACAGAATTAGATACCGGTAATGTTTCGTCCTTTGCTAATAGACATTCCTTATTCGGGTGATTCAAGTGATGTTTATGAAATGCAGCAAAACAAGACGCATGTAAAAAGTCCAGTAAGTAACGTTAACACAGGCACTAGTTTACTGTACGTAAGTCCACTATTGTACAAAATGTCCTCATTAACAAAGCTGACGTCAAATCAGGGAGACTAGCACAGAGACAATGACATCATCGACACACAAGGTGACGTCACAACAAGACAAAATCTCAGTTTCCCCGTCTGTCCACACAAACACCACTGAACACGGAGTTTTGTAAAATCTTCACTTTGGACAGAGTTTTCCAGAAGCTTCTTTTTCAACGACCAAAACTGTGTTTCCGTGAGAACGAAAGGACGAAACCACAGATAAAAATCTGTTTTTAAAAATACCCAGCTAGATGTGGACATGGCCTGAGTAAAGTCAACATCAGTGTGTGTGTGTGTGTGTGTTAGTGGTCCTACACAATAACCCCGCCCCCTCCTCTCCTGTCTCCGCTTCACACACACACACAGTCTGAGGTTAAGTTTTATTTTTACTTTATATTTTATATTAATTATTTTTAAATGACTATTTTTGGGTTGTGAATCGTCTGAGTTTACATTATTTCTGATGGTGAAATTCGCTGTGAAACTAAACCGAGTCTGTGATTCCCCTCGTCAACATTTAAAGACACAGACACACAACATTTCACTGTCAGATTCACTTCCTTGGGCGCAGTTACGGGTTTTCACCACATGATGTCAGTGTTGGGAAAGTGTACAGATTTAGTCACGTGGTTTGGTCTGCTTTATATTTGGGTGAAAGGTGTGTAAGAGTTAGTGAAGTTTGAATCATTTTAGTGACTCGGTTCTTTGAATCTCGTTCATCAAAATGAACAAATCTTTTTTGGATCATTTAGTTCATTTCGTTCTTTGTCCCCCCAGTCAGAAGTGCTAGTGGTAATAGTAGACTAATATTTTTAATAATGTTGTGGTGGACAGAGGACAGAATGGACACTGACTGGTCTCAGGTGGTGTTTGTTGTGACTCATCACTTTATGCTGTTAATTGAGGATTTTTGATATAAAACTATAATATTTCTCATTTGTGTTTCATGCATCTCATTTATATCTGGCTTTAATCCCATTATGGTCTAAGCAAATGAGGCATAAGCATATTATAATGAAATAGACATATTTAATAAAATTCAATATACTGTATTATGAAGTATATTGTTAAATTTATAATATATTTCCCAATATATAAAAAAGCGGCAATTCCTCATGTATTTTTCAATATATTGTGATATGTTAATACAATATATTATACAGTACGGTATATTATAAATAGGGCTGTAGCTATCAAATATTTCAGTAATCGAGTATTCTACCAAAAATATTTATCGATTAATCCGATAAAATGTACTTTTTAAACAGCAATGTAAAATATATATTAACTGGTTTTCTTTTTAGAAAAATCAACTTCTATTTTTTAAATGTATACAGCATTTTATCAAAAATAAACGTTGCCATTATTCACAATACAAGGAATAGTTTAATACCCCTATCTCACCTGTGCCTTTTTTCTTTAGTTTTTGCATCTGAGAAAAGGCTTTAAAATAAGAATGTATGGCTCTGTTATACCCCTATCTCACCAAACCGCATAGGTAACAGATAGATTAGAGCCATACATAATAATTTAAAGCCTTTTCTCAGATGCAAAAACTAAAAAAAAAAAAAAAAGGTATTTCAAATGACTTTAAGTATCAAAAAAACTAAGACACACATTGAAATAAATAATTATACAAAAACACTAAGCTGTGCAACTAAACTTTCAGAAGTAAAAGTAAAAAAAATACATCTCAGGCATAACATAAGCCTTTACTGACAATTTCTCTAGTTTTCTCTTGCTGGTTTCTTATTCTCTTGGCTCGCTGTTAATTTTATCGCTTCTTTCCATTTTGCAGCCCATAACAGAACGCTCCATCAAATCAATACACAGCTACAGTCAGAGGTGTCAAGTAACGAAGTACAAATACTTCGTTACCTTACTTAAGTAGAAATTTTGGGTATCTATACTTTACTGGAGTAATTATTTTTCAGCCGACTTTTTACTTCTACTCCTTACATTTTTAAGCAATTATCTGTACTTTCCACTCGCCCCCCCCCCCCCGTCACATGATCAGAACGCGCACAACGCCCTCCCCCTCGTCACATGATCAGAACGCACACAACGCCAATCCCCCCCCCCCCCATTGCATGATCAGAAAGCGAGACCTTAATGCTTTTGTCGCCCCTCACGGTACTTTTACTTTTATACTTTAAGTAGTTTTGAAACCAGTACTTTTAAACTTTTACTTAAGTAAAAAGCTTGGGTTGATACTTCAACTTCTAAAGAAGTATTTTTGAACCCTAGTATCTATACTTCTACTCAAGTAATGAATGTGAATACTTTTGACACCACTGGCTACAGTAACTGTTTGCGTCTCCTTCCGCTTTTTGGGTGACGAAACGCTTCTTCTTCGTTGGTGTTTACTGTCGGCTTGCATCCGGAAGCGCACTTTGTCAAAAGCGGCTGTAAACAAATAATTGCGCAAAAACATAATGCAAGCTTTTAAAATTTATTTTAAAAAGTTTTGAGGCAGAAGATTTTGCCTCGATCATTTTTTGTAATCGAATTACTCGAGGAATCGTTTCAGCCCTAATTATAAATATGTTTTAGATCAGAACACTAAATCATTCAATATATTAGTTAATATATAGAGAAATATATTTTCTTTGCATAAGGGGGTCGTTCTCAAATTGCCTTAAGTGTGTAAATGTGTGTGTGTGCGCTGTGAGGGATTGACCATTGTCTATGGTGAACCCTGCCATGTCTCCTGAAGTCTCCTGAGATAGGCTCCAGGTCTCCCACGACTCTATATAGAGTATACATGGTAAAGAAAATGAGTGAATGAAAGAGGTAGAGTGAAAAGTTATCACCTGACAGCTCCAGGGTCTTGGGTTCGATCCTCAGGTCAGGTGAGTCCATAGAGTTCAATGTTGTTCCAGTTAAACTGATGTGGAATCATGTTGAATGTGTGAAAACTAATTGTAAATGTAACAGTTCATGTAAAATGTACATTTATTTCATTCACATGAAGCCTGTGTACATATTTGGAATGAGTTTAATGAAATGTTCAGTGTAATTTCCTTTTATTTAGTTGAATTTATTGGTAGGATTAGAGCAGCATCTATTTGTGGTGCTACTAATGTGTGTGTTTATCAGTGTAGTGAAGAACACAGACTTTATGTAATTAATAACATGAGTCTTGAAGAGTAAATAAAGATTTTACTTATGAGCACAATTTACATAGATACTGAATATAAAGCAGAATTTATAAATTAACAACAGATTCAGTCTCTTCTTTAGTTTTCTTTTTTATAAACAGGTTTATTTCAGTTCATACTGAATAAGAGGTTTAGTGTTAAAAGACACTCTGTGGAACAAATCAGCAGAAACCAGAACATGGCCAAAAACAAACTCTTACTTTTTAAAATACTTCATTGTTCAGAAAGTGAGCAGTAAATTCACTGAAATAGGAGACAGTCACATACAGGACACAGGACACTTGTCTTCTTCTGTCCTACATTGATGAGTTTCTTTGAAGTTTATCTAGTACTATTTGTTTTATGGACTGGAGGTGGGAGAGCTTGTGTAGCCCCTGTTTAGCCTCTAGTCTCTGTGTATTACTGGTCTTACTGGTTTCATTACTCCAATTCTGTTCTGTGATCTTATAGAAACCTCCTGAAGACTGAATTCTGGGTTTGTTGAGTGTCTGTTCCACTACTGTCCTGGTTCTGCTGAGTTTAATCACGATCCACACGGCTTCCTAACTTACTGTACACGCTGCTTCCTCTCTGTTGTTCCTCTTCCTATCTGTGGTCTTTCTGTGGTTTAGAGAAGTCAGCTTCCATGGAGAGCTTTTCAGTTACCACCAGTCATAGACATATTTCATTTTCCACGCTTGGGGTTATCATATCTGTAAAAATCAAAACAGAAAATAAATGTTTTAAATCTGTACCCTGTGTCTCATTTTCTTTGTAATTATTATTTAAATTACACACATCACGTTTGATTAAACTTAATAAACACAAGAAATATGGCCTGAAAGTAAAATAAACTTGAGAGATGAGATTATAAGTGCAGTGGTATTTCTGTGGAGAACAGAAACAGATCAGATGAAAGTTCACTTCTATTAAATCAGAACTGTATAGTTATTATCATGAAGTGACAAATTACTGTTGTGTTTTAATTCAGTTCCTAAAGGTATATTCTATGTGCTTCTCTCAGTATGATCACCAACATGCTGCTGATTTGAGCATTTATATTCCTCTTTCACTTCACTCTTACAGCTACATTATATTCTACAGAAAGTACACATTCTGCACTACTCTGTCTGTGTGTTAAGTTTACTTACTCTAGTCGTCCTCCTGAACGCTGCAGTAATTCCTCGAGTTGTGTGACTGAATTTCCCAGTTTATTCCCCCACAGATCCAGATGTTTCAGATGTGAGGAGTTTAACTTTAGTGCAGCAGTCAGAGCAGCACAGTGTCTATCTGTTATACTGCACTTTATTAACCTGCAGAGAGAAACATGTTTATATATTATTTACTTCACAGGGATAAATAATGATGTAGTCACACAGGTAATATATATCTGTACAGAACCAGTCAAAAGTTTGGACACACCTTATAATTACATTTTCTTTGTTTAGTGATTTATTTTCTATATTCTAGTGCAATACTGTTTTTTTTTTTCTTCAAAACTATAAAATAACAAACATGAAATTAGGTAATTAACAACAACGACAGTCAGCTGTTATTTTAAGACATGAAGGTCAGCTGTTCTGGAACAGTTCCTGCAAGAACAGTATTGTCAAGTGCATTCGCAAAACCCATCAAGCACCATGATGAAACTTGTTTATGTAACATCCTCAGCAGCGACCTCATTTCCCCTCTCGTCTGTTCCAACCACTCAGCATTCAGCATCAGCAGTAAACTAATCACCGCCTGATCATCTGTTTATCTGATTATCATTTTTTATGCTTGAATGATTCATAGGTCACTGTGTGGCTTAATAACTCAGAACCTGCTCAGGTACAGGGACTGGACTGAAAACGAGAGACAAAAAGTCCTTCAGAAAGCCTAGAGAACTTTTCCTCAAGACTCCATTAAAATACAAGAAAGTCTGGATTATATATATTTAGGTCTGTGTAAAAGATGTGTGTGCGCTGTACAATTATTCAGTTATTAGACATTGTATTAGAGAAGTTGTATTCCCAAGAATCAATTTTGTTGATGAAAAATACACTGCTGTCAGTCAATTAAAAATATTAATAAACCTGAATGTTTATTAACAAAGGATGAGAGAGTTTTGGCCTTACTCAAGGGGGTATTTACATTTGCACAATTATTGGGCTACTATTAGTGTAGTAACTAATCTAAATAATCTTCCTGTCTTACTTGATTTAAATTGATTTTAAATCCTAAGATTAATTATAACAAATAAACAACTCGAAATAAAAAAGGAGTCCAGTGAGGAAAGGGGCGGGGCATTGTGTCGACTTTGAGGCCTTTACTGGCAGCCAAGCAATAGAGTACTTGTATGCATGTGATGGAGCTCTGTACAATGTCCTACTTCAATGATGCAGACTTCTTCCTGTACCACTGTTTAAAGAAAATGTCTTCTAGAAACTAGCAGTAGGTTTGGGAGTTGATTTTAACTTGGTCTAAACGAGCTCATCCTCAATAATAGCAGCCTGTACACGTCCCCTTCCTCCACCTTACTAGTGTCTGACTTAAAGTGGTGCCGTGTGTCCATTAGTGATCCAGCCACAGGCCCATCCATCTGGTCCATCATAAATCATACTCAATTCATCTGTCTATAAAACATCTGAAAAAGTTCTAACTTGTCTTGACACCTTGTGCTTCTGGACATATTTTTAAATGTTTTACTTTTTGGTGTTGATTAAATCTCTTTTTGTCCCATTTTGCCGGAGGTAAAGAAGCTGTCTAATAGTTATACACACCTTACTAGAGGCTGTTAATAACTTTAGGCCACACCCTCCCTCATTATCAACATCCATATCACATAAGAATCCTTAAATCTAATAACCAGTCAGGTTTATATAGTTTGGAAAATATAATAATGTAATAAATATAGACAGAGAAATGACTCGAGTAATATTACAAACACATTTCTAAATCTCTGGTTCGTGTTCTTCAATCTTATATACATTCTTCTGTTTTTAACAGACTCACGTCAGTGTCTCCAGTTTACACTCGTGTTTCTTCAGTAGATCACAGAGCTTCTTCACTCCTGAGTCTCCTAGTTCACACTCACTCAGATCCAGCTCTCTGATGTGTGATGGATTTGTACAGAGAGCTGAAACCACATCAGTGCAGGATTTCACACTTACACTCTCACACAGTCTGCAGAGAGAAAATACTGTTTAGTCCAACAGAGAAAGGAAAGATATAGAAATGACTAAAGTAGTATTATAAACTACTATATTAAACTGTGGTTTGTGCTCTTCATACACACATTCTTCTGTTTTTACCAGACTCATATGACTGGGTGAGAACTAAAAAACATAACCATTAGGGTTATAATACAAAACTCAACTGTACAACTTATTAAATACTAAATGTGATTTTTATGTCTCAACTCAATATTATTTCAATACAAATAAAAAAAAATATTTTAAATTATGAATATTTTTAATACTTAAAATTATAAACGGACAGTAATTTAAAGTTAATGACTGTTAATGTGATGGATTTTGACTCTTAGAAGCGTGAAATAAACTATTAATTATAAAGTAAAGAGATGATGAGTAAGCTCATGGTCACATGGTGACCCACACGTGTTCAACTGATGTCTTGATTTTTATTACAACTCGTGTGATATAATCCATATTTGCCCAAATTATGTCTCTGGAAATGGGTGTGTTTGTGAACGTTTCTTCTTGTTTAAAAACCCGCAGTGTAGTTCCACATGGTGCCACTAGAGGGTCAAAACCAAAATGGTCCCCCGGGTGAACAAAAGTGAAGTGTGTCTTCTTCATGACAACGCGCCGCCCATTCAGCTCATGAAATGGTGAAACTTGGGGGCGACTTGGGGTCTGAAATTCTGCATCATTTGGTTTAAATAGTTTGAAATGTTTTACTTAGAGGAATCCTGGTAGCCGTGTGCAGAGATGTTCAGTTTAAACTAAATCTTAAGAGTAAAGTTTCCTTACTGGTATTTCACTCAGATCTCCCTAATAAAAATGACTCACCTGCATGTGGCTTATTCAAGATAACGTTAATTGACATCAGTGTCAGAATATTTTATGACCTTATACAGTGCGTTCAAAAAGTCCCTCCACTGTGGCCAGAGAGAGAAGTTTATGGGAAAATATTGGTTTAATGAAATTCATTATTATTCTCACTCATGTGTTTATTATTAAATCTCACACAGGGTCGCGATGTCGTATTCTTGTGTCTGGAAAAGCTGCTTGAAATTTCCCACAAACTAAATCTGAGTATTTATCTCCAGCTTTAAAAACGTGCTCCACTACAAAAACACTGTCACGGGGCGGTGCGGAACGTGATGGATTCAAACAAAGACGAATCAAAATTTGAAGTTCTTGTTGGAACTGTGGGACGCCATGTCATCCGGACTAAAGAGGACAAAGACAACCCAAGTTGTTATCAGCGCTCAGTTCAGAAGCCTGCATCTCTGATGGTATGGGGTTGCATGAGTGCGTGTGGCATTGGGCAGCTTACACATCTGGAAAGGCACCATCAATGCTGAAAGGTCCTTATACAACATATACAACAACATATACTTCCATCCAGACGTCGTCTCTTTCAGGGAAGACCATGCATTTTCCAACATGACAATGCCAGACCACATACTGCATCAATTACAACATCACGGCTGTGTAGGAGAAGGATCCGGGTACTGAAATGGCCAGTCTGAAGTCCAGATCTTTCACCCATAGAAAACATTCGGCGCATCATAAAGAGGAAGATGCGACAAAGAAGACCTGAGACAGTTGAACAACTAGAAGACTGCATTAGACAAGAATGGGACAACATTCCTATTCCTAAAGTTGAGCAACTTGTCTCCTCAGTCCCCAGACGTTTGCAGACTGTTATAAAAAGAAGAGGGGATTCCACACAATGGTAAACATGGTCTTGTTGCAATTTTTTTGAGATGGTTTGATGCCATGAAATTTAAAATCAACTTATTTTTCCCTTAAAATGATACATTTTCTCAGTTTAAACATTTGATGTCATCTATGTTGTATTCTGAATAAAATATTGAAAGTTGAAACTTCCACATCATTGCATTCTGTTTTTATTCACAATTTGTACAGTGTCACAACTTTTTTGGAATCGGGTTTGTATTTGGTCATGAATGTTGGAACAGCAATGCTTAAAATAAATACATTTGTCATTATTTTAGTAAATATTGGTGTTTATGTATAAATTTAATGTCCACATTAAGAGTTCTCTAAATTACTGATAGCTACAATTCAAAAATTGCCCTACACAGGACAAAAAGAAATTCTAACCTGAATGTCCAATAATCATCTAGAAATAAATGTCTTTCTAACTAATTCTGAATGTAATCTAAATGTCCTTGTGAGGTTCTGATCTGTCCATGGAAAATATGTCTCTCTGTGGACATCTTAAGATCTAACACATAACAAATTGGGCCGGTCATGAGACGTCCAGTGTGGATGTTTTTCTGGTGTCCTTTAGTGAGTGTCTACCTCTCACTACTTGTTCCTAATCCCACATCCTCCTCAAATAAATCCTTATTTACTCTTTATTACTGATAATAAATCAGATCTAAACAGCAGGTTGGACATGTTAGTTAGACATTACTTGTTAGTGCTGGCGAGAGCTTTGTAATTGTTACTGCATGTTATTAAAGCTGTTTCATCACATCACTGAGTTTCTCACCGCAGTGTCTCCAGTTTACACTCGTGTTTCTTCAGTAGATCACAGAGCTTCTTCACTCCTGAGTCTCCTAGTTTACACCCAATCAGATCCAGCTCTCTGATGTGTGATGGATTTGTACAGAGAGCTGAAACCACATCAGTGCAGGATTTCACACTTACACTCTCACACAGTCTGCAGAGAGAAAATACTGTTTAGTCCAACAGAGAAAGGAAAGATATAGAAATGACTAAAGTAGTATTATAAACTACTATATTAAACTGTGGTTTGTGCTCTTCATACACACATTCTTCTGTTTTTACCAGACTCATATGACTGGGTGAGAACTAAAAACATAACCATTAGGGTTATAATACAAAACTCAACTGTACAATTTATTAAATACTAAACGTGATTTTAATTACAGAGTCTGCAAGAGAGAGAGAGAGAGAGAGAGAGAGAGAGGAAAGTACTTCGTCATTCTGGGTTACTGGGTTAATACACTGCCTGGGCATAAATAAATAAATAAATAAATAAAGTAAGATCAGTCGCTAACAGAAGCTCAGACTGACCATCGCTACACAGAGGACCATAAACAAGGCTGTATTTAGGTTTTTATGGAGACTCGGCTGAACCACAACATACTGAATACCACAGTGGAGCCAGCAGGCCGCTCACTTCATCGTGCCGACAGAGCTCTGTGTTTACATTAATGACACATGATGCACCAACATGAACACACTCGTACATTCTGCTCTCCATACTTGGAATATTTAATGCTTCATTTCTGACCGTTTCACTCGTCTAGGGAACATACAGTCACTGTTGTCATGGCATTATACATGCTGCTACATGCTAATGCTAAGCTAGCACTAGAACTTATGTTTTGAACATACAGAATGGAATATAATTGTCCATGAGACAGACCTGGAGGTGGACACTTCATCTGCACTGTCTTACATTAACCACTGTGCTGACAATGTCACCGTTAGCAAAAGCATCTGAGGGACCCAAATGAGGATCCATGGACGAACAGCGAAGTCAAACATCTGAAATATGAGACATGACCTTCAAATCATGAGATCTCTCAGCCTGCAGCACTGTCTGCACAAACCTCAAGAGAGACATCAGGTCTGATAAATGCAACTACAAACCTCAGATAGAAGAGGACATTAATAGTAACACAAATCCATGAAGGATGTGACACGGCATCCAGACCATCACAGATTACAAAAGGAAAAATCACACACAGTCTACACCAACTAACAACACTGGAAACCAGGTGGAGGATCTTAACAACTTCTGGCTTTGACAAAGACAATAATCAACCTCCAGCCAGTTTTGACCTGTCTGACGCTCCACACACTGTTGTATTGAGCACTCCTGAGGTGTGACGGCCCTCTGTAGCATCAACATATAGAAAGCTGCTGGACCTGACTCCAGACCTGTGCTTCCCAACTATCAGGGGTATTTACACACATTTTCAACCTCTCTCTGTCCACATGCACAGTCCCTTCCTGCCTCAAATCCACCACAATGTGCCCGTCCCCAAGAAACCCATTATGTTTGGACCCTCCCCCAACAGTATCTCTTAAAAATGTGTAATAACTACGTTTGGTTACAGCAGAAAACATATGAGTTTCTCTTGGGATACACGATGGAGAATTGTCCGTCTCTAACACAGAAAACATAACCAGATGCAGACTGAGGTAGGGGTGACATGGGCAGCTGTCCAGGGCAGAATCTCACCAGGAGCAGCACAGTGTTAGGGAATCAGAACGGACACAAGTGCAGGTCTCCTTCAAGATTTTATTGGTTGCAGATATGCCTTGACTCAGACAGAAAAGGGAAAAAAAAAAATAAATAAATAAATAAATAAATAAATAAAAATACAAAAATAAGATCAGGAACAAGCTGCACTGCTTTCTTCTTTTCTTTTCCTTTTCTTTAAAGCAAAACCCAGGAGCGCCAACGTCCCAAAAGGGGAAAAAACAAAAACCACTCCGTAGAGGAAAAGGGGCCTTAACCAGGAGACGAGGCTGTAGTTCCTTTGGTGGCCAGCAGGGGGCGATAGGACCGAAGTCCGCTGAACTGCACGGCCGCGAAGAAGAGCAAGAGCCGGCCGGCTGCGGGATGGGAAACTGCAGTGCAAACTCAGAAAAGAAAAACAGGATCCAGCCTGGGTGCAAAAGGACAAAAAACCACGGGAGAGAGGAGGGAAAAAATAGGTGGAAAACAGGACCGACGGATACTGGCTTGGAGCCAAAATAAACTCTACATACAGGACTAGACAGAACAAGAAACGGACAGGCGATACAGCTAGCGACATGGGACAACGATCTGACACAGGACGATGGACAAGAGGGAATAAATAGGGCGACTGATTACAACGAAAACGAGGGGAACAGGTGAGTGAAATCATCTTGATAGAGTGATAGGGAGGAAGTGGGAGGGATGGTGGTGATGTCACAGACACGAGCACATGGCGAAGGATCAAAACAAACACCATGTGCTAGAATAGACATGTAAACACTGGGAGAGAGGAAAGGAGAAAAGAAAAAAGATTTAAATCTTAAAGATCAGACCGGGGTCTTGACAGTACCCCCCCCCCATGGGCGCCACTAGGCGCCCCCAGGGAGGGGCTCACCTCGTCGTCGACAGAGGTCCACGACCAGCGCCCGATCCAGAACATCCCGGGCCGGAATCCAACTCCTCTCCTCTGGACCATAGCCCTCCCAGTCCACTAGATACTGAAAACCCCGACCTCTGCGACGGACGTCCAGCAACCTCCTAACAGTGTATACTGGGGAGCCATCCACTAGACGAGGGGGAGGGGGGGTCGGAGCAGAAGGGGCAAGAGGGGAGGAATACACAGGTTTAACCCTAGAAACATGAAATACTGGGTGTACCCGACCAAGCGTGGAAGGAAGCTTGAGCCGGATCGCCACTGGGTTCAAGACCTTTGTGATCCGGTACGGACCAATGAACTTGGGAGCCAACTTGCGCGAGACCACCCTGAGAGGCAAGTCCTTGGTAGAAAGCCATACCCTTTGACCACAAACATAGTTAGGGGCAGGAGTCCGGTGGCGATCGGCCGCGGCTTTGGTCCGTCTACTAGTCCGGGCCAAGACCTCCTTAGCCTTTCTCCAGGTGCGCCGGCAACGTTGGACAAAAGCCAAGGCAGACGGGACTGCCGCTTCGGGTTCCTGTGAAGGGAACAGAGGGGGTTGATAGCCAACAGAACACTGAAATGGTGACATACCTGTGGCAGAAACCGGTAGAGTATTGTGGGCATACTCTACCCAGGACAACTGTTGACACCAGGAGGTCGGATTGTGGGATGCCAGGCAGCGGAGAGCACGTTCCAAATCCTGGTTAGCCCGCTCAGACTGCCCATTGGTCTGGGGGTGGAATCCAGATGACAGACTCGTTGAGGCCCCGATCTGTCTGCAAAATTCCTTCCAAAACCGGGAGACGAACTGTGGGCCCCTATCAGAGACCACGTTTACCGGAAGACCATGAATCCGGAATACTTGGTCAACCACCACCTGAGCAGTCTCTTTGGCGGAGGGGAGCTTGGGGAGAGGGATGAAGTGGGCTGCTTTGGAGAAGCGGTCCACCACCGTGAGAATGACGGTGTTGCCCCTTGACTCGGGGAGGCCCGTGACAAAATCAAGAGCTAGATGTGACCACGGGCGGGCGGGGATGGGTAATGGGCGAAGAAGACCAACGGGAGGCGAAGGTGAACTCTTGTTCTGGGCGCAAACTGAGCAAGCTGCCATGAACTGCCTGACATCCTTGGTCATGGTGGACCACCAAAATCGCTGACGGATGGAGGCCAACGATCTCCGAACTCCTGGGTGACAAACCAGTCTGGATGAGTGACACCACTGGATGACTTTGGATGTCTGGTGAGAAACAGTAGTAATTAAGGTCCCATTTAAGGACCGGGCAGGGATAGGTTCAGGCAAGGGAATAGCTGGAATACCCAAACTTGCAGCTAACGAGCTGTCTATAAAATTGCCCTCAGCCCCTGAATCGACCAAGGCCGAGCATGACTGTGAAGTCTCCCCAAACTGAACTAAGACAGATAAAAGTGTGCGAGAGGAGGGGGATTGTAAAAAAGGAATAGCGCTCACCAGGATCCCCCGCTTCACTGGTGAGCCTTGGCTTTTGCTGGGCAGGCTGCGGCAAAGTGGCCTGGCTTGCCACAATAGAGGCACAGGCCTTTGGTCAGACGCAGTTGTTTTTCCTGGGGTGTTAGACGGAGGCGTCCCAGCTGCATGGGTTCAGGTTCTGGCAGGTCAACGGTCGCCACAGGGGGCTTAGAACCCTCCACCCTGCTAGAAGAACGGACCATCCGGCGCTGGTGCCGACGACAGAGACGAGCCTCGATGCGGAGTGCCAGGTCGATGAGGTCTTCAAGGTCGTGGGGCAGGTCATGAGTGGCCAGTTCATCCTGGATATCCTCCTCGAGCCCTGCCCGAAACATTGCCCGACAGGCGGCCTCATTCCAGTCACAGGAGGCTGCTAAGGTCTTGAACTGAATGGCAAACTCTGTGACTGAGCGACCTGCCTGACGGAGCCGTGCGAGCTTGTCCGCTGCTTCCTGTCCTCTGACGGACCTATCAAAAAGCTTCAACATCTCCTGTCGAAGCTCGTTAAATGAGTCACAACATGGGGCTCTGGACTCCCAGACAGAAGTTCCCCATTCACGGGCCTTGCCTGTAAGAAGAGTCAAAACAAATGCCACCCTTGTCTCTTCTGCTGCAAATGTGCGCGGCTGGAGGGCGAACACTACCGAACATTGTGTCAGGAAGGCTCGGCAGGAGTTAGGGTCCCCATCATAGGGAGGTGGGTTGTTGCAGCGGGGCTCATGATCGTGACGTGAGGAGAGGTGGACAGAACCTGCTTGAGCGGCCTCCCGCTGGAGTTCCTGGATGCGCGCCGTGAGGTCTGCCACCTGGGTGGCGAGGAACTCGACCTCTCTCGTGGTGCTGGTCAAGCGGGTCTCATGCTGGCCTAGGAGTACCCCCTGTTGGGCTACTGCTGATCTGATGGGGTCTGGACCTGCTGTGTCCATGCTGGTCAGATCGTTCTGTTAGGGAATCAGAACGGACACAAGTGCAGGTCTCCTTCAAGATTTTATTGGTTGCAGATATGCCTTGACTCAGACAGAAAAGGGAAAAAAATAAATAAATAAATAAATAAATAAAAATACAAAAATAAGATCAGGAACAAGCTGCACTGCTTTCTTCTTTTCTTTTCCTTTTCTTTAAAGCAAAACCCAGGAGCGCCAACGTCCCAAAAGGGGAAAAAACAAAAACCACTCCGTAGAGGAAAAGGGGCCTTAACCAGGAGACGAGGCTGTAGTTCCTTTGGCGGCCAGCAGGGGGCGATAGGACCGAAGTCCGCTGAACTGCACGGCCGCGAAGAAGAGCAAGAGCCGGCCGGCTGCGGGATGGGAAACTGCAGTGCAAACTCAGAAAAGAAAAACAGGATCCAGCCTGGGTGCAAAAGGACAAAAAACCACGGGAGAGAGGAGGGAAAAAATAGGTGGAAAACAGGACCGACGGATACTGGCTTGGAGCCAAAATAAACTCTACATACAGGACTAGACAGAACAAGAAACGGACAGGCGATACAGCTAGCGACATGGGACAACGATCTGACACAGGACGATGGACAAGAGGGAATAAATAGGGCGACTGATTACAACGAAAACGAGGGGAACAGGTGAGTGAAATCATCTTGATAGAGTGATAGGGAGGAAGTGGGAGGGATGGTGGTGATGTCACAGACACGAGCACATGGCGAAGGATCAAAACAAACACCATGTGCTAGAATAGACATGTAAACACTGGGAGAGAGGAAAGGAGAAAAGAAAAAAGATTTAAATCTTAAAGATCAGACCGGGGTCTTGACACACAGTGGGTGCGGAAAATAAAAACTAAACCAGAATGCTGGTGATATTTGCACAATCAGTTTTCTATCACTAGTTTGTACGTCACATTTATCACGTCACCGTGTGGGTCAGTTACCTTGTTAGTGCCCTGATTCTAATTTGTGATCAAAGCAGGATAATGTGAGGGAAATGTAGGAATCTGCACATGATCTGTGGTGCTGTAAGAGCAAAGTTTGATTTATTATTTCCCACATCGTCGGCTGAGCCAAACCCAAATCATCACTGTTTCAAAGGTGCATCTTCACTGTTACCATAAAATGTAAAGTAGCATTCACCTGTGGTGACAGAATACGAAATGTGTTACAGAACCAGTTACAGACCGCATGTGATGTGTTAATAAAAAAGTATTCCATGTTCGTCCAAAGGTACCATTCATGTCCTCTCTGTCTCTCTGTGTTACCAAAACGTCTCTCCTCCGCATGTGTCTCTGTCTGAACACCATTTCCTCACTACTAACTAGTTAGGACCTCCAGAGCTCTCCTACATTTTGATAGAGATAGGAGTGATCTCACATCTTAAGAATGAATGATGAATGAATGTTGGGACGATCTAATCATTTTGATTCATGCACATTTTTCACATTTCACACACATTTCCATAATTCTGGATTGTGTAAAGCTGCTTTGCGACAATGACAATTTTTAAAAGCACTATACAAATTAAATTTTAAAATTGAATTTAATTGCTCTTACTCCTACTCATAAAAGTAGGACCAAAATTGCTATAAGCAATTCACTACGAGCATTTTTGTTTCTGTACCAAGTTGTCCCATTACTTTTGAGCTTGTGAAAATAGAGGCACTTATTTTAATTGCTATAATTTATAAAGGGTTAGTGTAATATTCATGTTGTCACATCTGTGCCACCACGGTCCGGGGAAATACGATCTGGGTCTCCGGACTACTGAGCTGCACCTTGTCCCCCCCTAGTGTGTGAACGTGGTATGTCTTCCCCTCATCAGTAGAATGGTGTGCACCTGTGTCACTCCCTTGTGTGTCTCTATAAATGCCAGTTAGATCCAGGCACGTTTGTCCGTTCACTGTTGTCTTCACGTTATGTTTCGTTGTGTCTCCTCACCTCTCTCTCTCTCTCTCTCTCTCTCTCTCTCTCTCTCTCTCTCTGTGTGTGTGTGTGTGTGTGTGTGTGTGTGTGTGTGTGTGTGTGTGTGTGTGTGTCCTCGTGTGTGTGTCCTCGTGTGTGTGTGTCCTCGTGTGTGTGTGTCCTCGTGTGTGTGTGTGTGTGTGTGTCCTCGTGTGTGTGTGTGTGTGTGTCCTCGTGTGTGTGTGTGTGTGTGTGTCCTCGTGTGTGTGTGTGTGTGTGTCCTCGTGTGTGTCCTTGTGTGTGTGTGTGTGTGTCCTCGTGTGTGTGTGTGTGTGTGTGTGTGTGTGTGTGTGTCCTCGTGTGTGTGTGTGTGTGTGTGTGTGTCCTCGTGTGTGTGTGTGTGTGTGTGTCCTCGTGTGTGTGTGTGTGTCCTCGTGTGTGTGTGTGTGTGTGTCCTCGTGTGTGTGTGTGTGTCCTCGTGTGTGTGTGTGTGTGTGTCCTCGTGTGTGTGTGTGTGTGTGTGTCCTCGTGTGTGTGTGTGTGTGTGTCCTCGTGTGTGTGTGTGTGTGTGTCCTCGTGTGTGTCCTCGTGTGTGTCCTCCTCCTCCTCAGGGCTGAGCCGAGTCTGCAGGGTCGGGGTAAGACCTGTCATTACAGGTATCTTGGATTAAAGTCAATGCTGATACGTGAGGCGTGAGCGCCATTATCTCGAGTGATTACTACTGTGTGTTTCTTGGAAGGAAAGGACAGTGCTTGTGTAACTGTGCCCGCCTGCAGACCCAGCCTGAGGAGGTTCCCTGAGGAGCTTCCCCGTTTTGTTTGTTGTGTTTCGTGTGATACGTGCTTGTGTTTATTTTTTATTTTAAGTTCATATTTTCACCAAGACTTTAAAAAAGGAAAAGAACTTTAGTTTAAGAAGAGAAAATAAAACGCGAATCTGAGTTTGAACTTGAACCTGCATCTTGCATCCTCATTGAATATGCCAGAGAACATGACATGTTAATTTTGAATTAAAGGGGTCTACACTTAAATTACATCTTAACTGCTCCATGTAAAATCCATTGTGTTGATGTATAAAGACAAAAATATGAAATCAGATGTACACCTATAAATCAGCCATTACATCACTATCTATAGTAAATTTATCTAAATGTCCTGGAATGTTAAGAGAAAAGTGTTTAACTGTTTACACTCGGTTTGATCCCCACATGTAGAGTTGTGTCTTACGTGAGTGTCTGCAGTCTGTAATGTGGATCCTGCAGCAAAGCCGAGAGCTGATTCACTTTAATGTCTTTAGTTGTTCTGTTGCTCAAATACAGCTCCTTGTGCAGTAACGGGTTTTTACCTACAATGTTAGTGAGACACTTGCAGGCTTCCTCTGCATCAGTACTTTTTAACAACCTGTAGAGAAAATAACATCAGCACATTAATAACTGTGTATGGAAACAACAAGGAACTGATGGTTATGTGCTTTAGCTGTGATTCAGTTTCTGATTTTAATGTGTATCTGTATCCGGCTGTATCAGCTACAGAATTAGTGCACAATAACCATCATTTCTTAATAAATTATTATTCATTTACATAATTAGTTAATAACAGTCTGTAGTGTTATTGTTTAGGTTTATTCAACACAAAACTCTATTCAGAACTTTTTCCTGAATAATCAGAAAACCCTTTAACATTACGATGTGATATAGTGACACTGAATAATTGTGATTAAATCATTCAGCAGAATTAAATCATTTTCAGTGAGCATCTAGATTGTTGATTTATTGATGTAGTGAGTTATTCATTAGTTTGTTTGTTTATTGTTTTCCTCACCTCAGTGTGTTCAGTGTACAGTCTGGATCCTGTAGTAAATCAGTGAGCAGCTTCACTCCTGAGTCTCCAGGGTCGTTCCCTCTGAGATCCAGCTCTATCAGGTGAGATGATTTCAGAGCTTCAGCCAGAGCCGTGTATCCTTCCCCTGTTATACTGCAGTCTGAAAGTCTGGAACAAAAGTAAGTCAATATAAGGGGTAAAGGGGATAAAAGTCTTTTATTCTCTTTTGGTTCATTTTGGTGTTTCACATATGGAACATTTATTAAGATTGAATCTAACCCTACTATATTTCCCTCTGGTTGTGGGTCTTTAGACAGATGAGAACACAGCAATCACACTCAAGTTCAAGAACATTTGAGCGACGTGATCTCAGTCCACTTCCAAACAAAGTGAGAAAGCTGTGACTGCTGATCTACTGGGATTTTCACACACTTCACAGTCACCAGATCTGTCAAGACTTTTGCACAGTGCTGTAATTTTGCTATGCAGGTGGTTCTGTTCTATGCCCCGTCAACATGCAGCTGCTTCTTTATGGCTTTAAACTCACAAACTGGACTCTCACATAACTTACATTCTTTTGTTAAGTTGTTCACTCCTGACTAAGATTCATTCAGTTTAAACCTCCCAGTGGTGTGTTACACACATCACACACCTCACATGTTCCACGATGGTGTGTCTCACTTTCCCCCACATTTACTCTCAGCCTCATCACTATCTCTGCTCCCGGATTAAAGCCATGACAACAACAACGAGCCCCGATTCCACCTCCATTACTTTTATACAGAACACCAAGGTGTGATGACGCTACAATATTCCCACACTGTCTGTGTGAAAGGGCCGAGAGTTCAGTACTGTCAGTGTATTAGATGTGTGTGTAGTAATTAGACGTTACCTGACAGTCTGCAGTTTCCAGTGTTTATTCTTCAGTTCTGCAGAGAGCAGCTTCACTCCTGAATCCTGAATCCTGTTCTTACTCAGATTCAGCTCCCTCAGGGTGGAGGATTCTGATCTGAGAGCTGTGAGCAGAGCTGAACATCCTCTCTCTGTCAGATTACACTCACTGAGTCTGAAACAACAATTCATCACACTTAACTCTGGCTTTATGGCTAGAAAATCTCCCATTAATACTCCATTGTCTGTGTTCTGTGTGTATTGAAGTGCTTTGGTGATTTAATCTGAAATCAGTTCTCTACTTACAGCCTGTTCTCTTTAAACTACTCACTAGTACTAAAAGCACAGAAACTCAACCAATCAAACCTGAAAACAAACCATTCAACATTGACATTAGTAATGGAAGTTTCCAGATGATTACAGAATAATAGTTCTTACTGAAGTGTTTCAGGTCTGCAGTGTGGATCCTTCAGTAGATCCTTCAGTAAAACACAGAGTTGCTCTACTCCTGAGTCTCCGTCTATTTTCCCGCTCAGATTCAGATCCGTCTGCAGTGTGGGGTTTATACCCAGAACACCAGTCAGATGATCACAAGCTCTCTGTGCATCAGGACTTTTCAACAACCTGGAGAGAGAGAGAGAGAGAGAGAGAGAGAGAGAACAGATACATTTATAGATCTGTATATGTCTGATTTATACATATTCTCTCACACATTTTATACTGATTTCCCTCATTTTATTCAGATTCAGTAAAGCTGCTTTGTGACAATGACCTCTGTTAAAAGTCTTATTTACATAAAAATGAATCGAATTGAACTGAATAAATGCGAACACTAATTATATTTACAGCAATGCAGTGTTAATGTTTTAAAACTACAATTTTAAACGATTCCTTATTTAAACTGGAATTAATTAGGACATTATAGTAAAATCTGTGTCCATGCAGTTGTGTAGTGCACTGGGGGCCGTGGGGGCTTTAGATATGTACTGATCAGCTGAACAGTGTAGAACAGTCCAACTGAAGTAGTGAACAGTGTTACTAATCAACAGTGTCATTAACATTTACTAATACACACATGGATCACCTGTGGGGTGTGTCTTCGTACGTCGCTTGAAACATCCGGGATGAATTGACACATCTAAGATGAGATCATTGTGCTAATTACACTCCGGCTAAATCGGTTCTTCCAGCACACCTGTTGTTGATGATTAGTTTGGCCGGATTGAGTTGTCTAGGATTATTGTGCGCTCGTGCGTCGGTATTAAAGGCGATATGCATCGACAGTAGAAACACTGATCACAAGTCCTTTGATTGGTTGATGAAATGACAAAAGAACGAGCTCAGCTTTTTTGTAACACATGTTATGCGCTGAAATGCTTCCCTGCCATGGATCCCCCCCCACCACACACACACACACACATAATCGCTATCAAATATTATATTAGAACATAATATGCGCATATGGTTTACAAATTACATGAGACAATAAAATAAAATAAGAAATATGAAAATAAATATGTTGTATATGGAATAATAGAAATATTAATATTTTTTTTTAAAACATGTATACTTTTATATTGTTTACTTTATAATACAATTAGTTTTGTCCAATTTTTCATTATAAAAAAATTATATATATATATATATATTTTTTTTTTTTTTTTTTTTTTGCATATTCATAACGAACCCCTGAAAAATAAATGTATTACAAAATAAACATTATACAAGAATTTGAATTAATGGTCTTGAGGGCTGTCTAGTGCCTAGAGTTTATTATAATAATAAAAAAACCTATGAATTTATGTTCTAATATAATATTTGATAGCAATTATATATATATATATATATATATATATATATATATATATATATATATTATGGAAAGCCGTATATATGCATGCAAGATACTTTTCTTTCCCCACGTGAGTCAGTCCACATCAGCGCTCTTTAACCAATCAGATGTGACCTCACCATTTCAACCAATCATAACCCGGCAGGAGCGCAGCCTTAATCCTGTTTACATGAAATAAAGCTGCTACCGAGCAGGGGGGTGTGTCTTCGTACGTCGCTTGAAACATCCGGGATGAATTGACACATCTAAGATGAGATCATCGTGCTAATTACGCTCTGGCTAAGTCGGTTCTTCGAGCACACCTGTTGTTGATGATTAGTATGGCCGGATTGAGTTGTCTAGGATTATTGCGCGCTCGTGCGTTGGTTTAAAAGGCGATATGCATCGACATTAGAAACACTGATCACAAGTCCTTTGATTGGTTGACGAAATGACAAAAAGAACAAGCTAATTTTTTTTTGTAACACCTGCGCTGAAATGCTCCCCCACCCCACGTGTTATGCGCTGAAATGCTTCCCTGCCATGGATCCCCCCCTCCCACCACACACACATAATCACTATCAAATATTATATTAGAACATAATATGCACATATGTTTTACAAATTACATGAGACAATAAAATAAGAAATATGAAAAAAATATGTTGTATATGGAAAAATTTAAATATTAAAAAAAAAAAAAACATGTATACTTTTATATTGTTTACTTTATAATAAAATTAGTTATGTCCAATTTTTCATTATAAAAAAAATATTTTTATTATACATATCTCTCTCTCTCTCTCTCTCTCTCTATATATATATATATATATATATATATATATATATATCATATATCATATATCTATATTTGCATATTTCTAACGAACCCCTGAAAAATAAATGTGTTACAAAATAAACATTATACAAGAATTTGAATTAATGGTCTTGAGGGCTGTCTCGTGCCTAGAGTTTATTATAATAATAGAAAACCTATGAATTTATGTTCTAATATAATATTTGATATCAATTATATATATATATATATATATATATATATATATATATATATATATATATATATTATGGCAAGACGTATATATGCATGCAAGATACTTTTCTTTCCCCACGTGAGTCAGTCCACGTCAGCGCTCTTTAACCAATCAGATGTGACCTCACCATTTCAACCAATCATAACCCGGCAGGAGCGCAGCCTTAATCCTGTTTACATGAAATAAACCTGCTACCGAGCAGGTTCAAGCTTACGGACATGTTGCTATGACAACAAGTGCGAGATGAGCATCGGAGAACGAAACAATCCAAGATCAGGAAAAATCCACAACAATCAAATCCAGCTAACTGAGTTAGCGACGTACGAAGAACAGACCCCAGGTTCAAGCTTACGGACATGTTGCTATGACAGCAAATGCGAGATGAGCATCGAAGAACGAAACAATCCAAGATCAGGACAAATCCACAACAATCAAATCCAGCTAACTGAGTTAACGACGTACGAAGAACACCCCCCTGATAATAATAATAATAATAATAATAATAATAATAATAATCATCATCATCATCATCATCATCTGAATATGGCCTAATTTAATAGAATAAATTTAATTGTCTAATTTAGTTCTTGCCTACAACAAAAACATGTTTTGGAAACTCCTGTATACATCACTGAAGGAGATAAAGGAGGGAATAAAAAATAAAGATTGTACACTGCAGTATAAGAACAAGACTATGGTATGATGAGATCTGGGAGTTATCAGGTATGAGGTGATGGTGGATGATGTAATTTGTAGCCAATAAAAAGTTGATCTACGTCTTTTGATACTGTATATTATGATGTACATGTATTATGAGTCTCTATATGTACTGTGTGATTCTCATCAGCCCCCTGTAATCACCCTGAGGTAAGGTATCTGGGGTAAGATAAGGGGGCGGTTGGAACACTTGACCCTGTGATCAGCAGATTTTGAATAAACATTAATTTAAAACATCACTGACGACTGAATCTTAATTCACAGCTGTGGCTTTACACAACAATGAAACGTTACGGAGAATTTAAGGCTGGATTTTACAAATACTGGGGAAAAAATCTCACCTCAAAGTCTTTGGTTTACATTTTGTATTTTTCATCAAATTCCTGAGTTCCTTCAGTCCTGATGTTCCAGGGTCGTTCCCTCTGAGGTCCAGCTCTATCAGGTGTGATGAGGGGTTTGACATCAGAGCTTTAACCAGAGCAGTGTATCCTTCACCTGTTATACTGCAGTCTGAAAGTCTGGAGAAGG
Organism: Channallabes apus; assembly: GCA_030522415.1. Classification (NCBI taxonomy): domain Eukaryota; kingdom Metazoa; phylum Chordata; class Actinopteri; order Siluriformes; family Clariidae; genus Channallabes; species Channallabes apus. The sequence goes on along the minus strand of CM060110.1, from coordinate 48,003,078 downwards.
AACAAGAAGGTAAACATTGTTAACTTTAACCTTTAACCACTACTGACTAAGATTAATCTAAATGCACTGCTGAATGAGTGACTCTATAATCAGTTCCTACAGGATACAAATATACTGACAGTGAAGTAAAAATATCACTGATCCAGTAACTTATGCTATTAACTGACATACACAAGTTTCTGGAGTTTACAGGATGAACTCTTCAGTAGAGTAGAGATCTGTTTCACTCCTGCATTTCCCAGGGTGTTCTCACTCAGGTCCAGCTCTGTCAGGTGTGAAGGGTTTGAAGTAAGAGCTGATATCAGATCAGTACAGCCTCTCTCTGTAATACCGCTCTTACTCAGCCTGCAGACAGAGAACACAGCTGAGACACAGATCTTTAAATACAGAACAGATAACCAACCATCATAAACATTAAACATTTATAACTAATTACTCTGTCCAGGCTGTACACACAGTGCAGTAGACTCTTTATCATCACTGTGTCATAAACATCCATCAGATTCACAGCAAATCACATCAAATCCAGATGCTTTGGTGCAGCATTAACGATTACAGCATTAGTTAGATTTAAAATGTGTGTATACTGTGTATATATATATGTATATACTCCTTTTAATCATTATTCTGATCAGGACGGTGGTGAATGCGGTGTCTATGACGTGAACGCTGGACGTGAGGAGGGAAAACATACTGCACTTCAGTTCTTCACAAACATTCACAAACAGAGAAAACAAAATCATTATATAAACTTATCCATTTGTCTGTGAGCAGACTCACCACTGATGTCACTGTACTGTGTACAATAATTAAAACACATTGTGAGATGATTTAGTGGAGGTATATCACCATATTATAGTGATGATGACAAGAACACAAGAATTAATGAAACACTGTGCAGATACATCTTCCTCTGTAATGTGCGTTTCTTGATTGTATACCCTTTATGTAAAGTCTATGTAATAGGAGAGACAAACCAACCTCAGTGTCTCCAGTTTACAGTTTGGACTCTTCAGTCCAGCACAAAGCAGCTTCACTCCTGAGTCCTCCAGAGGATTCCTGCTCAGATCCACCTCAGTCAGCTTGGAGGATTCTGATCTGAGAACTGTGTGTAAAGCCGAGCAGCTTCTCTCTGTCAGGTTACACTCACTGAGTCTGAAAGGAGAAAATGTCAGAGGAGCTTAAAAAACAGTTTTGAGCATTAATTGTTTAAGTATATGCAGATCACTGCTGTTTCTCGTCTATCTGTACATTAGCTCTATAACACACACTACATCACATAGTATCACCTGATATCAGATGTTGGTATTGAATAGTTTTTTCACATAAATGAGCTCAGTATCAGACTGATGTCCAACACCAGTATCAGTACCAATGCAGTCATATTTAGAATAAATAAATTACTAAGAGTAGATCGACATTTTGCTGTAAAATCCAATCAGAACAGTTCAGTTCCTCTCTGTTGAAGAGAGAAACAGGTTTTACTTACAGAGCTGTTGTGGCTTCCTGTACGACTGGCAGCAGTCTCTTAAAGCATTCATCTGACTTTATGAACTTCTGAAGCTCAAACACTTCCAGATCCTCCTCTGATGTCAGTAACACAAAGACCAGAGCAGACCACTGAGCAGGTGAGAGTTCAGCTTCAGAGAGACGTCCTGAGCTCATGTAGCTTTGGATCTCTTTCACCAGTGAATCATCATTTAACTCGTTCAGACAGTAGAACAGATTAATTAATCTCTCTGGAGATGGATTTTGTTCAAACTTGAACTTGATGTACTCGACCGTGTCCTTTTGGCAGTCAGAGCTGCTTCCTGTGTGTGACAGCAGACCTCGAATGAGCTTCTGATTAGACTCCACTGAGAGACCCAGAAGGAAGCGGAGGAACAGGTCCAAGTGTCCGTTCTCACTCTGTAAGGCCCGGTCCACTGCACTCTTGAGGAACTCAGACATTTCTGACTTATTGAAAAGACCAAACAGATTAGTGATTTGTCTTATTGTTGTCTTTTTGTCGAGGAAGCGGAGAAATGAGTATAAAGCAGCCAAAAACTCCTGAACACTCAGATGCACAAAGCTGAACATCTTCCCCAGGTGGAGTCCAGACTCGGTTCTGAAGATCTGAGTACACACTCCTGAGTACACTGCCACTTCTTTAACATCAATGCCACACTCTCTCAGGTCTTCCTCATAGAACATCAGGTTTCCTTTCTCCAGCTGTTGGAAAGCCAGTTTTCCCAAAGCCAGGATACTCTCTCTGGTCTGGGGAAGATCAAGGTCACATTTCTGCTGGTACTTTTGGTCCTTGTGTTTGATCTGAAAGACCAGGAAGTGTGTGAACATTTGAGTCAGGGTCTTGGGGATCTCTCCACTCTCTGCTTCACCCAACATTCTCTCTAGAACAGTGGTTGAGATCCAGCAGAAGACTGGAATGTGGCACATGATGTAGAGGCTTCTGGAAGACTTCATGTGTCTGATGATTTTATTGGCCAGGCTCTGATCACTGATCTTCTTCCTGAAGTACTCCTCTTTCTGAGGATCACTGAACCCTCGTACCTCTGTTACCTGGTCTACACACTCAGGAGGGATCTGATTGGCTGCTGCTGGTCGAGTGGTGATCCAGAGGCGAGCAGAGGGAAGCAGGTTCCCTTTGATGAGGTTTGTGAGCAGCACATCCACTGAGACTGACTCTGTCATATCACACAACATCTCATTCTTCTGGAAATTTAGAGGAAGTCGACACTCGTCCAGACCATCAAAGATGAAGAGGACTTTGTAGACATCACTGTCTATTACTTCCAAGTCCTTAAGGTCAGGGAAAAACTGATGAAGAAGCGTAATTATACTAAAGTTTTCCTGCTTCACCAAGTTCAGTTCTCTAAAGGGAAGAGGAAACAGGAAGAGGACGTCCTGATTCACTGTCCCTTCAGCCCAGTCCAGAATGAACTTCTGCACAGAGATGGTTTTTCCAATTCCAGCTACTCCTTTAGTCAGCACACTTCTGATGGACTTGTCTTTAAAGAGCTCATTACATTTGATGAGTGTCTCCTCTACTGCTGGTCTCCTGGACATCGTCTGAAGCTGTCTCACCTCATGTTCGTTATTGACGTCTCCACTCCCACCCTCTGTGATGTAGAGCTCTGTGTAGATCTGATTCAGAAGTGTTGATGTCCCATGCTGTGAGACTCCTTCATTAATTCTTTTACATTTATCTTTAAGTTTGGATTTGAGCTTCCGCTGATACACAGAGGCCAGCTCTAACAAACAGGAGAAATGTGATAGTGTTATATAGCGTTAAGTGTTATTATTTATTTGTTAAAAAATGCTGTATTTATTAAGATAAAAATCAGTACGATAATGTAGGCCAGCGTGTTTAGTTAAAAGTGTAGAATATTGTTAGACTCTAAAGCTCTTACTGATCTGCAGTTTGTGAGCGAGATCTTTCTGCTTCATGTTCTTCAGGACGTGCAGTGTGATCTTCAGCGCACCCTCTCTGACATGCTGCAGATCCTCCTCCTCGTCTTCCTCAGAGCATGCTGGGTAATCAGCACTAAGTAACTTCTTGAACTTGTGCAGCTCATTTTTCAACAGAGTGATTACTTTGTTCTCCAGCTCCTGATTTGAAAAATATAATAACAAAAACCTGCTAAATAAATAAACAAACAACAACGCTGCATAATATTTTATATGATTTTATACGACATTGCTATTGAATTCTGAATTCAGTTTGGTGAGAAGGTGTTAAGGTTGATTTTCTGTATTTCTTTCAAATACATTTCTGTAGTGCAGTATGAGCTGAATTACAGGAACTTTACAGTACGGCAAACACTCCACATAAATTAGATTAATAATCATTATTATGCAAAACTATTTATACAATAAGTCAGGTCTCTGAGGCAGCAGTTTGCAGGTCAGACGTGAAGCTGAAAGCATAATGCACTTCTGTATAATTTCACATAATGATGATGTAATTCTATATTATTAACTGTAAACATACATATAAATTACTTTCATTTACTTTTCAATAAAAATAGTAATATTTATTATATAACACAACATACACACACAACACACCTTTAATACAGATTCCATGTGATTTCTGTAGTTGATTTTTGCTTCCTGTTTTTGGGTTCTGTGGATAAACAAACATTATAAATAGTTTTTAACTTTAATATCAGCAGACATCCACACAGCTGTAATATTGGTAAATCTGAAACTCGATATACCAGGAGGATCTTACCAGGAGAGAATTAACCCCAGGCAGAAAAATGCATTAATGAGTTTTTACACTTGACACAATTTGCATCACGAGATAAAGCACTTTTAAAACTTCTTACTTCTAGCTTTTACTAATCTGGGGTGCGTTTCCCAAAAGCATCATTAGCCAACTATGGTCGCAAGTTCCGTCGTTACCAACATAGTTCAACAAGTAGGTGTTTCCCGACACCATAGTTCAAACGAACATTCGCAAACAGCGTCGCAAACGTACGTGGTTGGAACTACAGCCTTCGACCTGTGGTTAGAAGCAGAGTTCCTCGCCGCGGCTGGGTGTGTTCTATTCACAGTTAACGACCCTACGCCCTATTAGTTTCTAAACATTTTTCCCAACCACTTTGAGCGATTTGGAAAACTTAATGTTTTGGTGCTCAGATATTAGGTGTAAGTGGTTTAGATATTAGGTGTAGTGGTTAGCACTGTCGCCTTGCACCTCCAGGGTCTGGGTTCGATTCCCCGGCCAGGCTCGATTCCCATCTCTGTGTGCATGGAGTTTGCATGTTCTCCCCGTGCTTGGTGGGTTTCCTCCGGGTACTCCGGTTTCCTCCCACAGTCCAAAGATATGCAGGTTAGGCTAATTGGCGTTCCCATATTGACCATAGTGTGTGAATGAGTGTGTGAATGTGCGTACATGTGTGTGCCCTGCGATGGATTGGCACCCTGTCCAGGGTGTACCCCGCCTTGTGCCCTAAGCCTCCTGGGATAGGCTCCAGGCCCCCCGCGACCCTGTGTATAAGGATAAAGCGGTATAGAAGATGAATGAATGAATAAACGCCTGTGCTATAGACATGTGTTACTACAAATGAACCATTGTAAATGTCCTGGTGAGATCCCGAAAAAACAATGCTTCGCGTGTATAAGGTCGCGGGTTGAATAGCCGGCATTTCCGAGATGGTAACCATTAATCCTTCGTGGTCTAGTGGTTAGGATTCCGCACTCTAACGCGGTAGCCCCGGGTTTGATTCCCCCTCAAGGCACATGCTTTTTGCACTACATATTTATAAAGTTTTTCAAAAGTTCGTTTAGTAACGAGGCGAGTGCGCTATGCTTCGGTAAGCTTTTCTGAGACCAGGAGAAACTCAGTCAAACACACACACACACACACACACACACACAATGCTTCGCGTGTATGATGTCCTATTCCCGGCATCTATATGACTCAGTCACACACACACACACGTTGTCTGTCAGAAAGGTCTCTGTTTATTAACAGCAAAAGATCGGTATAAATATGTTTGACTAAACGCCTGTGCTATAGACATATGTTACTACAAATTAACCATTGTAAATGTCCTGGTGAGATCCCGAAAAAAACAATGCTTCGCGTGTATAAGGTCGCGGGTTGAATAGCCTGCATTTCCAAGATGGCAACCATTAATCCTCTGTGGTCTAGTGGTTAGGGTACGGTGCTCTCAGTGCAGCAACTCGAGTTCGATTCCCGGTCTGGGAAGTCAAAAAAGTTTTACAACCAGATTCACATGTAAAATTTTATATACATATATAACTATATATATATATATATATATATATATATATAAATATGAGTGCATAATAAAAATCTTACAAAATATAGGGGAAATATATATATATATATATATATATATATATATATATATATATATATATATATATATATATATATATATATATATTTCCCCTATATTTTGTAAGATTTTGATTATGCCCTCATTTGTACATTGTATATTTGTACAACTATTTTACTAGTTAAATTTATTTTCTTTAGTATTTCTTTTTATTGATAATTATTCCTTACGTATAAGCTTTTATTTTATTTTTAAGGTCACTGGCTGTCGTATAAGCATTTCACTGCATATCATACTGTGTATGACTGTGTATGTGACAAATAAAATTAGAATTTGAATCAAAGGAGAGGAAGAGAGACAGAGAGAGAGGGAGAGAGAGAGAGAGACAGAGTATGGGAAGGTGAGCGTGAATGAACAGATGCAAGAGGAGACAGGAAGATAGCAGCAGGGAAGATTTAACACGTTAATATCAGATCTATGAGGAAGAGAGCAAGAGAGTAGAAATAACTCCTTTATATATAAAATAATTCTAACATCATGTAAAATTATTTTTAACTGTTTTTTTAAATATTTTTAACTGTTGTCAAAGCTATACCCCACTTGTATTGTGAAGACACGCCCCACAGAACTGGGGGGCGGGTTCAGTAGAGGTCATTAACATTTAAAGGAGCATGTACTGAAACAGGTTGCTGAGAACAGAGCTACTTTTTACCAGGTAAAAGTAATGTTTTTTTTACACAACAATTGAGAATTTTTAATTAAAGTATATTACAAACTTTTCATTAGGACCCTAAATAATCATATTAACCTATGCAAAATTGAGACTGTATGTCTCCTTTAATAACGTAAACCTTCATTTAAAAACTGCATTTTGTGTTTAAAAACAGTTAACGGTTTTTGATGAGCAGAAACATTTAAGTGTGACAAACATGCAAAAGAATAAGAAATCAGGAAGGGGGCAAATAGTTTTTCACACCACTGTATACATTTTACGATGCACGCAGTGTAGGCTAAGCACACGTGATGACACGTGCGTCCTCACCTCCGTTACGGCTGCCTATTTGGCCAAAAATGATCTTTGAACAATATGCCTGGTCCTGGAAAAATCAACAGTCTGGCGCCGAGAATCGAAAAAAAAAAAGCCCAAGATGGAGCCAGTGCATCACTTTCAGGTACGTTCCTAATCCTTTGAAAGTTTATTTTATTCTGTCGACGTTAGTGTTTTAATGTCTGTAATAATTTCACGACTAGCGCATCTTTCTTAATATGAATACAAGCAGATCTAAATAAACAAAATGACTTAAAATGCATTATATTAAAACACAGTCATTTATGATTATTGATTTATAATGACCATATGGTAAATTTTGAACTTTGGAAAGCTCCAGCAGATGACAATGTTGATTTTATTTCAGTTTATTATTGTTTATTTTATTTATTATAAATGTTTTATTTAAAGTGTAATTTTAGTTTGTATTTTTTGCTGTAGGGCTATAAATTGTAATTTGTAAATAACACAATTTATTTATGTATTTACTTTTATTTGAATAAAGTTCTATTTTGGCCCCTATAGTAGGTGTTTTTTTTTTATTATTTTATTTTTACTTCCGTAATATTTGGGGGAGGGGGCACAAAAGTACATTTCTGCTTAGGGCACCGATTTGGCCAGCAGCGGCCCTGACTGTGGCAGAGAAAGATGTGGTGAACCTCTCTTAAAGAACACACTGCTGAATATAAGAGACTTTGACCTTTCCACAGTTCCAGTAAAGAGTAGAGAAGAAAAGCTTCACCAGTGTTTCTTAAGAATCCGCATGCTTTCTGATCCTCTCAGATTGTCTATAAATTTCAGCTGCCTGAAACCAAAGAGAGACAGCAGTGTTTATCACAGGTCTAAAATATACTGTACTTGTGGCGATAGCTAGAGGAACGGGACGGCATTACCTGCCAGCAAAAAAAAAAAACTAAGACCTGAAAACTCTTTGGTGTACAAAGCCCTTAAAAATCTGGGCCCGGTTTCTTGAAAGCTTCTTATCGCTAAGTAGTTCTTAAGTTGTACCTTAACCTCTCTCTTAACGTTATGGCGCATTTCCATAAACGTTCTTATGCTAAGTACCTCTTAGTTAAGTCACACGTTCGTAAGGTTGGTCTGGACCAACCTTAACTCATACTTAGCGTAGTTTCAGCTCGAGACACTAGTCGCCGCCACTGAGCAGCAGTCTTTATAAACCAGCGGTGTATGCAAACACATTATGGCACGTTATCAAAGTCATATTAATGAATGAATATACTGTAGACCTGTGTAAGAATATTATTTTATTTGATATCAGAACTAATAGAGTGACTTTTAATTAGCCTATTTCATAATGTGACTAATGCATTAAAATTGGCAATCACTATTAATATTAAACAGGTGGCGAACAATTTGGGAGCGATACAGCGTGGTGTTGTAATAAACTGAAGGCGGCGCGGTCCGTGGAGCCGTGTGGGTCACGTACATTTCCTTTAGGAAAAATTTAAGCCCTTTTCATATTTTGCCTGAGGTGGCTATTAAAAAAAAAAGTTTCTCCTTCCAAGGAAACAGATTATGGAGCTTCTTGACCTGCTCAGACCTGCGCTTTAAAGGAAAAATATGTTGATTCCAAATATCATGTGTCAACAAATCCCAAAAAAGTTGGGACAAGTAGCAATAAGAGGCTGGAAAAAGTAAATTTGAGCATAACGAAGAGCTGGAAGACCAATTAACATTAGTTAGGTTAATTGGCAACATGATTGGGTATAAAAAGAGCTTCTCAGAGTGGCAGTGTCTCTCAGAAGCCAAGATGGGTAGAGGATCACCAATTCCCACAATGTTGCGCAGAAAGATAGTGGAGCAATATCAGAAAGGTGTTACCCAGCGAAAAATTGCAAAGACTTTGCAGTTATCATCACCAACTGTGCATAATATCATCCGAAGATTCAGAGAATCTGGAACAATCTGTGCGTAAGGGTCAAGGGCGTAAAACCATACTGGATGCCCGTGATCTCCGGGCCCTTAAACGACACTGCACCACAAACAGGAATGCTACTGTAAAGGAAATCACAGAATGGGCTCAGGAATACTTCCAGAAACCATCGTCAGTGAACACAATCTACCGTGCCATCCGCCGTTGCCAGCTGAAACTCTACAGTGCAAAGAAGAAGCCATTTCTAAGCAAGATCCACAAGCACAGGCGTTTTCATTGGGCCAGGGATCATTTAAAATGGAGTGTGGCAAAATGGAGGACTGTTCTGTGGTCAGACGAGTCACGATTCGAAGTTCTTGTTGGAAATGTGGGACGCCATGTCATCCGGACCAAAGAGGACAAGGACAACCAAGTTGTTATCAACGCTCAGTTCAGAAGCCTGCATCTCTGATGGTATGGGGTTGCATGAGTGCGTGTGGCATGGGCAGCTTGCATGTCTGGAAAGGCACCATCAATGCAGAAAAATATATTCAGGTTCTAGAACAACATATGCTCCCATCCAGACGTCATCTCTTTCAGGGAAGACCCTGCATTTTTCAACAAGATAATGCCAGACCACATTCTGCATCAATCACAACATCTTGGCTGCGTAGGAGAAGGATCCGGGTACTGAAATGGCCAGTCTGCAGTCCAGATCTTTCCCCTATAGAGAACATTTGGCGCATCATAAAGAGGAAGGTGTGACAAAGAAGGCCCAAGACGATTGAACAGTTAGAGGCCTGTATTAGACAAGAATGGGAGAGCATTCCTATTTCTAAACTTGAGAAACTGGTCTCCTCGGTCCCCAGACATCTGTTGAGTGTTGTAAGAAGAAGGGAAGATGCCACACAGTGGTGAAAATGGCCTCGTCCCAATCCCAATCCTTTTTTGGGATTTGTTGACACCATGACATTTTGATTCACCATATTTTTCCCTTAAAATGATACATTTTCTCAGTTTAAACTTTTGTTCCATGATTTATGTTCTATTCTGAATAAAATCTTGGCATTTTCCATCTCCACATCATTGCATTCAGTTTTTATTCACAATTTATTTAGTGTCCCAACTTTTTTGGAATCCAGTTTGTAGTATAAAAATATAACACAATACAGAAATCACTGCTATTTAAACATATTATTTTATTTAAACATATTTAAAATATCATTTATTAAGTATCACTGAACATATATATAACAGATATATATATATTAGTAAAACAAAGGAAAGAACATCAAGACAAACTACATATAAATCTATAAAGACAATATTTTACAAGGAATGGCAATAAAACTGAACAGGTAAGCTGAAATAAAATCAGTAGCAGTGTAAGAGCCATATCGTACTTGTTATGAATTTGTTGTTGTGTTTATTTTATTTTATTTGCTGTTATTTCATTTATTCTACCTTGTTCTATTCATTAGTAAAGCATTAAGCATTAAGTTCGTTACATAAGCCATAAGCTTTATATTTCTTAGTCATGCATCATAAGTTGACAATCATAAGTTGGTCTGTGATGTCATTCTACTATTACATGCATTTGTGTGACTGTCATATGAAAGAGAGTTCAGTTTAGATGTGGAAGGCTACGGAAACACAAGTTTTTGACCGTAAGCGTCAGCTCGTCAGCTAACGAGAGCTCCCGGTAAGCTAAGAATGTAAGATACAGCAACTAGGTTGTTGTAACCGTAAGCTCCCGTAAGTGGATATATACAGCAAGAGTGTTGTTATATTCGTAAGCTAAGACTGTAATTTACAAGATACAGCAAACAGGTTGTTGTAAAAGTCAGAGATTTGCAAGATGCAGCAACTGGTGTCTGTAATCACAGTGGATTTACTCAAGACGACTGTATGAAGTGTTGATTCTTTGATGCTGACAAAATAAACTACAAGAGACAAAGAGATCGGACTTCTGTCGTGTGAGTGAAACTTTAAACCAGAGCTACGCGTCAAAACTAGTGAAATAATATGACCGCATCTACACAAAGTCAAAAGCTTTCCGCTGTTTGAACGAGAACAAACGAAACCGAAAGAGACTTTCCCGTTTTGCCTTGAACTTCACCATGCCGACCAACAAGGACAACGTTCTCAGCACTTGGCTGGGGAGCCTAACGGCGCTCCACGAGATGAACAGAAAGAACCTCAACGAGGCGCTGGATGCAAGAAAAGGCAAGCGAATTCGACTGAATGCAATGTCTACGGCATTAAACTATGCACTGTCTACGGCATTAAACTATGAACTATGCACGTACGTTAGACATCGTTGAAACTGAGTACAGAAGAGAGAACTTCATGAGAAGTAACATTGATGTGCTTGTGTACACTCGTAAAGACGAACACAAACGCGATCAGGTCGCCTGCGGTGCACCTGAGGCCCAAGGCCGCACAGAATTCATAGCTAAGGTGGGTCGCTGGATAGCGGACACCAAGGACACTAAGGGCCACTCTGTGACGTCGCGAATACGCGGAGATGTCTCGCCGGGCGTCAGCGTGTCACTGATAACAGCAGCATCCAAAAGGTCTGTAACTTCTACATCATCCTCAGCCCGACTAAAGAAAGAAGAAGCCGATAGAGCAACGCTGTTGGCAAAGGCTGCAACCGTGGACGAACGTCTCCAATTAGAAATGGAGGAAGTGCAACTAAAAGCACGACTAGAAATGGAAAAGGCACACCTAAAAGCACGACTAGAAATGGAAAAAGCACAACTAAAGGCAAAAAGAGAAATGCTGGAAACCAGAACGGCGCTCGCTATGCATGATGCTAAATTAAGAGTGCTTCAACGTCAAGATCGCAAACATGACAGCCAGAGTAGCGTGCGTCCAAGCAGCGCGCACTCTCACCTTTCCAACTCAACATGCAACAGCCGAGCGCAGTCTGCGAACGAGAGCTCATTCACTGAATCGAGCAACGCGCACCTGAGCAGCGCGCACTCTACAGACCTGGACGCCGCAACCAGCGACATAAAACCCAGGGTCAAAGTCGCAACTGAGGACAGACAGGTTGGTAAAATTCACAAAGACTTGATTACAATGAAGAATGCCGGTACATTACCTGTCAGCGCCTTCACTAAACCGTGCGCACATTGCAAAGGGGAGCATATCTTAGACGATTGCCTCCAATTTAATGATAAGACATACAAAGACAAAGTAGAATTCTTAAAAAGAAACGGATTCTGTTTCGGATGTTTAAGAAAGGGTCATTTGTGGAAAGCCTGTACCAGAAAATTTACATATTCACTGTGCTCAAAGCCACATCCAAGCATGCTACACATAGCAGTGCCAGACACGGCGCAGTCAGGTACGAGCGCCCGTAGAAATGAAACTGAAAGTGACACAACAAATACACCAACTGCAGTGAGTCATGAATCAAATGCGTTCACTTGGGCTGGAGGTAATTGCATCCTCCCCATTGTACCCGTTAAAATAAAGTCCAAGAAACGTGACACAGTGGAAGCCATGTACTATCAAGTGAGAGTCCCAGAGAAGGACACAGATCTGCTGCGCTTCCTATGGTGGCCGAACGGAGATGTGAACCAAAACTTAGTTGAATATAAAATGGTAGTTCATCTGTTCGGTGCAAAATCATCACCTAGTGTTGCTAACTTCGCCCTCAGAAAGACAGCAGAAGAAAACCGCAGCAATGCATCCGCTGTGGCAGTTAATACAGTGCTTAAAAACCTTTATGTAGACGACTGTCTGAAATCCGTTTCGTATCATGAACAAACAGTCGCCCTATACAATGATCTCACAAGTCTCTGTGCAATCGGAGGGTTCAACCTCACTAAATGGGCAAGCAACAGCCGTGCCCTACTGACTGTCATTCCCGAGAGTGAAATGATCAAAGACATGAGAGACTTAGACTTGAGTAAAGATGCACTGCCCATAGAGAGAGCTCTGGGGGTGCTGTGGTGCATTGATTCAGACATGTTCAAGTTTAAGATTAGTTTGAAGGAACGACCTGTGACAAGACGAGGAATCCTGTCAATCACTAGCTCAACATACGACCCGTTAGGCTTTCTCTCACCTGCCATACTGCCAGCTAAAATCCCAATGCAACAGCTATGTAAAGAAAAACTAGCCTGGGATGATGACATTCCCGAGCAGTTTGCAATGGCATGGAAAACCTGGCTGCAAGAGCTGCACAGACTGCCCGAGTTCAGCATAGCAAGGTGCATAAAACCAGCCGACTTCGGAGTTACAGCTACAGCACAACTCCACCACTTCTCGGATGCAAGTGAAATGGGATACGGAGTTATCTCATACCTCAGGTTAGTAAACGCTGATGGACTTACACATTGTGCATTCATGATGGGGAACTCCCGTGTAGCACCCCTGAAACAAACCACCATTCCACGAATGGAACTGACTGCGGCAGTGGTCGCTGTAAAAAATGACAAAATGTTGAAAGAACAGCTAGAATTGAAATTGCTGGACTCTATGTTCTGGACTGACAGTACAACTGTTTTGAGATACATTGATAATGAAACACTTCGTTTTTAAACCTTTGTGGCCAACAGAATCGCCATTATAAGAGAGTCAACCAAGGCACACCAATGGAGGTATGTTAATACCTCAGAAAACCCAGCTGACTCTGCCTCCAGGGGGGTATCCTGTGAAAAGTTCATGAAAAATGTTAACTGGATCCATGGTCCCTCCTTTCTCAAAGAAGCAGAGTGCAAATGGCCTGAAAATATTCATGACACATCAATAACACAAAATGATGATGAAATTAAACTCTCAGCTTTAGTGAATACTGTGAGCGTTACAAAATGCGCAGACACAGTGAGTAAACTGATTAATCATCACTCTGATTGGCACAAGTTAAAAAGATCCGTTGCCTGGATCCTTCGCATCAGAGACATGCTCAAACAAAAAACAGAAAGGGTTAAAACACAAGTAGATAACCCAAAGACAGAAAATCACAAGTCGCTAACAGCTCAAGAATTAACAAGAGCAGAAAATGAAATCATTTAATTTACTCAAAGACAAAATTTTAAGGAAGAAATTCTCACGTTGCAAAAGAATAAAGCAGCAGCAGAACTCAAATAGGGAATTCTCACACAGCAAAAACGCAAGGCATCTGTAAAAAGAAACAGTTGCTTGTCCAAACTGGACCCAGTGCTACAGGATGGATTGCTGAGTCGGAGGACGTCTCGGCAGGTCGGCAATGCCAGAGCACGTTAAACACACAGTCACTGTACCTAAAGACTCACACATCACAACGTTAATATTAAGAGACGTTCATGAAAAGATAGGAATCAGTGGCAGAAATTACATGCTTTCAGAATTGCGGCAGAAATACTGGATTCCGACTGCTAACTCACTCGTAAGACAGTTTCTCTCCAGCTGTGTGATATGCAGGAAGTCTAGAGCTAAAGCATGTGAGCAAAAAATGTCAGAATTGCCACTCGAAAGAATAATACCAGACCACCCACCCTTCACCAATGTGGGAGTAGACTACTTCGGACCCTTCGAGGTCAAACGTGGCAGAAGTATCGTTAAAAGATATGGCGTACTTTTCACTTGTCTGACAACAAGAGCCGTGCACATTGAAATCGCTCATTCGCTTGACACAGACTCTTGTGTGAATGCCATGCGACGCTTTATAAGCAGGAGAGGTCAGGTGTCAGTGATGCGAAGTGACAATGGAACAAACTTCATAGGCACTGAGACTGAACTGCGCGAGGCTATTCAGCAATGGAATCAGTCACAAATTGAAAGCTTCCTTACTCAAAGGAACATACAGTGGACATTTAACCCGCCCTCTGGATCTCACTTTGGTGGAATATGGGAAAGACAGATCAGGTCAGTTAGAAAATCTTGAGATCAATACTGAAAGAACAAACATTAACTGACAAGATCCTGCATACATTCATGTGTGAAGTAGAAGCGATAATGAATAATCGACCCCTCACTACTGTCTCGGAGGATCCCACAGATCTGGAACCTCTGACATCTGACCACCTGCCACTGATGAAAAAACAGCCAAACCTGCCCTCTGGATTTGTCAAAAAGGAAGACATCTATGCACGTCGCAGGGAGAAGCAGATCCAGCATCTATCAGACCTGCTCTGGAAGCGATGGGTGCGTGAATACTTGCCCTTGCTCCAGGGGCGGCAAAAATGGTTTCAAAACAAAAAAAACCTTTCGATTGGAGACATAGTTTTAATAATCGATGAGTCTTCTCCAAGAAATTCATGGGTCATGGGAAGAATCACAGAAGTGTTCCCCGACAAAGGGGGACTGGTGAGACGTGTGCTAGTTAAAACCAAGACCAACACTCTGGAAAGACCCATCGACAAGCTGTGCCTCATATGTGAAATGGACTGTTAAATGTGTGGTAATATGTTGTGAGATTTGATATGCAAATGTAAACATCTGAGATAAATATTACACACTTAAAAGATTTACAACGTCTTAGAAGGTTAAGAATGTTTAATTTAATGGCTTTATCAAAAAAAAAAAAAAAAAAAATTGTAATTGTCAGTCTCCATGCCTGTCAATTAGGGGCTAGAATGTAAGTGCCATATCGTACTTGATATGAGTCTGTTGTTGTGTTTATTTTATTTTATTTGCTTTTATTTCATTTATTCTACCTTGTTCTATTCATTAGTAAAGCATTAAGCATTAAGTTTGTTACATAAGCCATAAGCTTTAAATTTCTAAGTTATGCATCCATTTTGACAATCGTAAGTTGGTCTGTGATGTCATTCTACTATTACATGCATTTGTGTGACTGTTACAGTATATGAAAGAGAGTTCAGTTTAGATGTGGAAGGCTACGGAAACATAAGCTTTTGACCGTCAGCTAACGAGAGCTCCCGGTAAGCTAAGAATGTAAGATACAGCAACTAGGTTGTTGTAACCGTAAGCTCCCGTAAGTGGATATATACAGCAAGAGTGTTGTTATATTCGTAAGCTAAGACTGTAATTTACAAGATACAGCAAACAGGTTGTTGTAAAAGTCAGAGATTTGCAGCAACTGGTGTCTGTAATCACAGTGGATTTACTCAAGACGACTGTATGAAGTGTTGATTCTTTGATGCTGACAAAATAAACTACAAGAGACAAAGAGATCGGACTTCTGTCGTGTGAGTGAAACTTTAAACCAGAGCTACGCGTCAAAACTAGTGAAATAATATGACCGCATCTACAAGCAGCTCACACTAGTAAACTAGTTACTTATTTTAATTATTATGGTAGTCAATATTAATTTGAAATAAGGCTGAGAAACATTATTTTTAATTAATATTGTCTACCATAATAATTACTAGCAGGAGGTAATGCTGCTACTAATTTTATTCCAGCTTACCTGTTCAGTTTGATTGTGATTCTTTTCACTTGGCTCTGGTAGATCAGGGGAGACGTGTTGGTCATCATCAGCAGGCACTGGTTCATCATCACTGACCTGCTGCACTTACAGTTTACACTGATGAGTGGTAGATCTTACACTGCATCACGATGATACCCCCTGCCAAATGTTCATGATATCTCACAAACAAAAAGGCAAATTTGTCTTTTCCTCATAAAGTGTTTAGGTCAAATTCCACCCATACAAGTGTGACAAATATGCAAAGAAAAAAATCAGGAAGGGGCAAATACTTTTACATGGCCCTGCACATGTAGTCAGACTGTTCCACTGGGATGGTGCGTGTTTCAGAACACGGATGGAATAGACTAAAGTAATTAATATTGAGGGAGGGCAATACATCCGCAGTAACATAAAACACATGCTCTTTGTTGGCGACGCCCGACGCACTCATCTGTATGCGTAGAAAAGAGATGCAATATTATGGTTTCCGTCATTTTGATATATTTGCTTACTGACTTGGCCGGACCACACTGGCCAGCGGCCCACCAGAAAACTCCTGGTACTCCAGACGGTCAGTCC
Organism: Channallabes apus; assembly: GCA_030522415.1. Classification (NCBI taxonomy): domain Eukaryota; kingdom Metazoa; phylum Chordata; class Actinopteri; order Siluriformes; family Clariidae; genus Channallabes; species Channallabes apus. Next base: position 47,986,396 of record CM060110.1, on the reverse strand, counting down.
GCCACTGGTTACCAATGCTGGGTAAATGTGAATGAGTGAATACTGAATCGCCGTCCTCATGACTTTGAATATTGTGTTTGTGTATTACTGTCATGAATCTGTTAAAGCAGTATAATGTGATTTTTGTCTGTTGTCTGTTATGATTATCTCTGTCATGTAAGAGAGAAAGCCTCAAATCTGTTTAAGTCTGTTGTTTAGGTGTTATAGCAGGAGATCTGTGTTAAGTAAAGTATTGTTTAGATTTGTGTTTAGATAATTGGGCGTGAACTAGAGTGGAAGCGTTCAGCAGGTGATGCGTGAGTTCAGATGTACACGTGAAAGAGAGCGCTCCTGGTTTAAAAAGTGTTTACATTTAATTTGTTACAGAAATAAATGTGTTGTCCTGAGGATGAGCACCGTCTCATTCTTAAAGTGTAACACATGTATAAAAATAAAATTTTATTTTTAATTTTACAAGCAGCATTTACTGATAAACTACAGAAATAATCCAATAACCAACCTCTATAATAAATTGTTCGAGTAGCTACACTATCTTGGCCTCCAGTCCTCTGCATCATCTGATGGTATTGGCCGGAGGATGGGACGTTATACTGTAACGCTTGGATTTTATTAACCGCTTGGTTACAAATAAACGGATTCGGGAATCTAAACAGGGGCTCGAATACAACACTTCCGGTATTGCGCAACCGCAGCTGGACAAAACACGACGCGACACAAAACAATTATAATAAATTAAACCAAGTGTATTAAACAAGACAGACAGATAAATAAACAAACACGGTGCACCACAAACCAATATATACAAAATATATACAAATAGAAAAAAGTGTGTGTGCGATGTATGCGGGTGTGTGTGTGTGTGTGTGTGTGTGTATGTATGATGGTCCAGTGTCTGAAATATGGCAATAGGGGTGAAATTGTGAGTTGGAGAGATGGATCGATCTCACCAAATGACGATGGTAGGTCTGGGAGATCGATAAACGGAATGAGCTGGGTACTGAATGAAATTATCAACGGGTAATCCACAAACAGGCTCTCAGCTTCCAAAATCATGCAGCGCGCTGTCTTCATCTCTCCGTGTTGGCTACCTCGCCAGTTCCGGCTTTATGCCGGATCATGTGACCCCCGTCACTTCCGGGTTCCCATGCGTTGCGATCGCGCATGCGCGGGAACTTGCCCGGTGACCAAACCACTGTCAAAGGGGAAACAGAAACCCGCTAGGGCACACCTTCGGCCACAGGTGAGCAGCATTAGCTCCAAGACCATTTTCCTGTTGTTGAAGGTGTCCCTGTTGTGTGGCTGTGCTACATAGACCCCCCCCCCAAGCCTCCGGCGTCTGAGGAGAACGTCCGCACAAGCACTTTAAATTCGCCACACGATACCGATCGGCTTTTTGTGGGTATCCCCAAGACATTGTGTATTTATTCGGTCCTCTTTGTACTTCTGCTGGACCCTCCCACTGGGGCGCTCGCCTTGCAGAATATCTTTTTGTTGTGGAGGAGGGAGGTCGAGTTTTGACCCAAACCAGTTCTCCCGGTTCGAAGTGCGCTGCTTCCCCCCGGGTATTGTGACATCTGGCTTGTCTGGATCTGCGATGTTCTGCTCTTTGTTGGCCCTCCTCCATGATAGGTCTTAATCGGGGTGATGATGGATGTTGTGTCTTGTGTCGTTGGCAAACGCTGCAAGCTTTGGTATAACGCCAGACGTCTTTCCGCACCGTCGGCCACCACGCCACCTCTAATAGCCTCAGCAGGGTTTTCAGTTGTCCCCAGTGTCCTCCTAGTGGATTGTCATGATAGTATTGTAGGAAACTCTTTATTAGAGACTGGGGAACAACGAGCTGAAATTTCTCTCCTTTCTGTACCGGTACCCGGCGATATAGCACGCCCTGACGACCTTCGAAGGTGACCCTCAGATCTTGTGTACCTCTTTGATGATCTTTGGAGAGCAGCTTCGTGATCGTTGGGTCATTCTGTTGGGCTCTGCTGATCTCGCTCAGGTCTCTCGGGAAGCTGGAGGCCTCTTTAGTGGACGTGGTGGGTAGACGTGGGGTGTCAGCTCCATTCAGCGGCGGGGGTGCTCGGGGTATGGCATGTGGACCCGGAATAAAGCGGTCCACGCCGTCTTTCTCTCCCCTAGCGCCTCTCTCCACCTGCTTTTCCACGGTGCTCACCGCTCCTCTTAACGCCACTCTCGTGATGATGTTCTCCTGGGTTCGCCCCACTAGTTCTTCCTCGGAGATATCAGGTTTTCCTATGAGACAGAGGGCGGGGTGTTCATTGGCGGAGTCTCCCAGGCGTTGCCCCGGCAGCTGTACCGGAGACCTCGGGTTGTCTTCCTCTTCGTCGAGGTCGTCATCCAGAATAAAAGCCGCCAGGAAAGCCTGTTTAAACGACTGCCAGTCCTCTACCTTGCCTTTCTCCGTCTTCCACCAACTGAGAGCCGGCCCTCGGAGAACTGAGCCGAGGGTTCCCAGCAGCTCTGGTCGGGTCAGGGGTCTGATCTCCATGTACTTCTCCGCTTGCTTAATGAAGTTCCACACCTCAGCTGTCTCTGACGCGTCACAGTAGGCTGGAAACTCCACGCATATGGATGGATGAGCATGCAGAGAAGAAGAAGAAGAAAGTGGGGAGGAGAGCAGAGCCGAGGAGTGTGCTGGAACACCAGGAGGAACGTCGTTGCCATTAGTAGTGCTTGGTGGGTTTACCTTGGCCGTGGATGTAGTGGTTGGAGTGCTGGGCAGATGTTGAGCAGGAGGTGGAGGGGATGCAGGGGTGTAGGCCTGTAACCTGTGTGTGGTGGGCGTACCAGTGAGACGCAGTCTCTTCATCCGGTTTTCCCAGATGACGTCACGGCGTAGAAAACAGTCAACGATGGCTCTCTCCATTTTTTCGAGAGCCTCCTGGCAGTAGCGCTGCAGCCCTTCCAAACTCGCGTCCACTGCATCACGAAGACTGCTTTCCCGGTTGAGACTGCTGTCCATGGATTGTCTATATTCCTGCTCCATGGAGCTCACTTTATCAGTAAGCGCCCCCAAGTCCCTCTTACATTGATACAGTTCAGTCTGTAGTGTGTGCACTACTTCAATATCAGATCCATGAACAATAATATCATCATCATCATTGTCATTATCATGGTTATCAGATATATATAAAGAACTTATCAATGACGTTACTTCAGTTGTAGGGTTACGGCGTGTATAAAATGCATCCTCTACATCTACCGGCATGTTATTATGCACTACACAGTCGGCCTTAGCAGCACTACTAGCATTAGCATTAGCCTTAGCTTTAGCACTAGCATTAGCGATGTTAACATTATCGTTCATTTTGTTCAGCCACATCACACAAAACCGGAAAATATCCCAAAATACAGATTCCCCGTACGGGCCACCACTATGTAACGCTTGGATTTTATTAACCGCTTGGTTACAAATAAACGGATTCGGGAATCTAAACAGGGGCTCGAATACAACACTTCCGGTATTGCGCAACCGCAGCTGGACAAAACACGACGCGACACAAAACAATTATAATAAATTAAACCAAGTGTATTAAACAAGACAGACAGATAAATAAACAAACACGGTGCACCACAAACCAATATATACAAAATATATACAAATAGAAAAAAGTGTGTGTGCGATGTATGCGGGTGTGTGTGTGTGTGTGTGTATGTATGATGGTCCAGTGTCTGAAATATGGCAATAGGGGTGAAATTGTGAGTTGGAGAGATGGATCGATCTCACCAAATGACGATGGTAGGTCTGGGAGATCGATAAACGGAATGAGCTGGGTACTGAATGAAATTATCAACGGGTAATCCACAAACAGGCTCTCAGCTTCCAAAATCATGCAGCGCGCTGTCTTCATCTCTCCGTGTTGGCTACCTCGCCAGTTCCGGCTTTATGCCGGATCATGTGACCCCCGTCACTTCCGGGTTCCCATGCGTTGCGATCGCGCATGCGCGGGAACTTGCCCGGTGACCAAACCACTGTCAAAGGGGAAACAGAAACCCGCTAGGGCACACCTTCGGCCACAGGTGAGCAGCATTAGCTCCAAGACCATTTTCCTGTTGTTGAAGGTGTCCCTGTTGTGTGGCTGTGCTACATAGACCCCCCCCCCAAGCCTCCGGCGTCTGAGGAGAACGTCCGCACAAGCACTTTAAATTCGCCACACGATACCGATCGGCTTTTTGTGGGTATCCCCAAGACATTGTGTATTTATTCGGTCCTCTTTGTACTTCTGCTGGACCCTCCCACTGGGGCGCTCGCCTTGCAGAATATCTTTTTGTTGTGGAGGAGGGAGGTCGAGTTTTGACCCAAACCAGTTCTCCCGGTTCGAAGTGCGCTGCTTCCCCCCGGGTATTGTGACATCTGGCTTGTCTGGATCTGCGATGTTCTGCTCTTTGTTGGCCCTCCTCCATGATAGGTCTTAATCGGGGTGATGATGGATGTTGTGTCTTGTGTCGTTGGCAAACGCTGCAAGCTTTGGTATAACGCCAGACGTCTTTCCGCACCGTCGGCCACCACGCCACCTCTAATAGCCTCAGCAGGGTTTTCAGTTGTCCCCAGTGTCCTCCTAGTGGATTGTCATGATAGTATTGTAGGAAACTCTTTATTAGAGACTGGGGAACAACGAGCTGAAATTTCTCTCCTTTCTGTACCGGTACCCGGCGATATAGCACGCCCTGACGACCTTCGAAGGTGACCCTCAGATCTTGTGTACCTCTTTGATGATCTTTGGAGAGCAGCTTCGTGATCGTTGGGTCATTCTGTTGGGCTCTGCTGATCTCGCTCAGGTCTCTCGGGAAGCTGGAGGCCTCTTTAGTGGACGTGGTGGGTAGACGTGGGGTGTCAGCTCCATTCAGCGGCGGGGGTGCTCGGGGTATGGCATGTGGACCCGGAATAAAGCGGTCCACGCCGTCTTTCTCTCCCCTAGCGCCTCTCTCCACCTGCTTTTCCACGGTGCTCACCGCTCCTCTTAACGCCACTCTCGTGATGATGTTCTCCTGGGTTCGCCCCACTAGTTCTTCCTCGGAGATATCAGGTTTTCCTATGAGACAGAGGGCGGGGTGTTCATTGGCGGAGTCTCCCAGGCGTTGCCCCGGCAGCTGTACCGGAGACCTCGGGTTGTCTTCCTCTTCGTCGAGGTCGTCATCCAGAATAAAAGCCGCCAGGAAAGCCTGTTTAAACGACTGCCAGTCCTCTACCTTGCCTTTCTCCGTCTTCCACCAACTGAGAGCCGGCCCTCGGAGAACTGAGCCGAGGGTTCCCAGCAGCTCTGGTCGGGTCAGGGGTCTGATCTCCATGTACTTCTCCGCTTGCTTAATGAAGTTCCACACCTCAGCTGTCTCTGACGCGTCACAGTAGGCTGGAAACTCCACGCATATGGATGGATGAGCATGCAGAGAAGAAGAAGAAGAAAGTGGGGAGGAGAGCAGAGCCGAGGAGTGTGCTGGAACACCAGGAGGAACGTCGTTGCCATTAGTAGTGCTTGGTGGGTTTACCTTGGCCGTGGATGTAGTGGTTGGAGTGCTGGGCAGATGTTGAGCAGGAGGTGGAGGGGATGCAGGGGTGTAGGCCTGTAACCTGTGTGTGGTGGGCGTACCAGTGAGACGCAGTCTCTTCATCCGGTTTTCCCAGATGACGTCACGGCGTAGAAAACAGTCAACGATGGCTCTCTCCATTTTTTCGAGAGCCTCCTGGCAGTAGCGCTGCAGCCCTTCCAAACTCGCGTCCACTGCATCACGAAGACTGCTTTCCCGGTTGAGACTGCTGTCCATGGATTGTCTATATTCCTGCTCCATGGAGCTCACTTTATCAGTAAGCGCCCCCAAGTCCCTCTTACATTGATACAGTTCAGTCTGTAGTGTGTGCACTACTTCAATATCAGATCCATGAACAATAATATCATCATCATCATTGTCATTATCATGGTTATCAGATATATATAAAGAACTTATCAATGACGTTACTTCAGTTGTAGGGTTACGGCGTGTATAAAATGCATCCTCTACATCTACCGGCATGTTATTATGCACTACACAGTCGGCCTTAGCAGCACTACTAGCATTAGCATTAGCCTTAGCTTTAGCACTAGCATTAGCGATGTTAACATTATCGTTCATTTTGTTCAGCCACATCACACAAAACCGGAAAATATCCCAAAATACAGATTCCCCGTACGGGCCACCACTATGTAACGCTTGGATTTTATTAACCGCTTGGTTACAAATAAACGGATTCGGGAATCTAAACAGGGGCTCGAATACAACACTTCCGGTATTGCGCAACCGCAGCTGGACAAAACACGACGCGACACAAAACAATTATAATAAATTAAACCAAGTGTATTAAACAAGACAGACAGATAAATAAACAAACACGGTGCACCACAAACCAATATATACAAAATATATACAAATAGAAAAAAGTGTGTGTGCGATGTATGCGGGTGTGTGTGTGTGTGTGTGTATGTATGATGGTCCAGTGTCTGAAATATGGCAATAGGGGTGAAATTGTGAGTTGGAGAGATGGATCGATCTCACCAAATGACGATGGTAGGTCTGGGAGATCGATAAACGGAATGAGCTGGGTACTGAATGAAATTATCAACGGGTAATCCACAAACAGGCTCTCAGCTTCCAAAATCATGCAGCGCGCTGTCTTCATCTCTCCGTGTTGGCTACCTCGCCAGTTCCGGCTTTATGCCGGATCATGTGACCCCCGTCACTTCCGGGTTCCCATGCGTTGCGATCGCGCATGCGCGGGAACTTGCCCGGTGACCAAACCACTGTCAAAGGGGAAACAGAAACCGCTAGGGCACACCTTCGGCCACAGGTGAGCAGCATTAGCTCCAAGACCATTTTCCTGTTGTTGAAGGTGTCCCTGTTGTGTGGCTGTGCTACAATACACAGTGTCCTAGTGAGTGAAATTGCAGCGAGCAGGCAGGAGTATATGCTAGGCTTAAAGCAAACCCTATGTCTACCATCGATTCTGCTCTTCATCCCTGAACAACAAACTGGACTACATCTGACTACAGTGGACTACTGAGCACGAGTCTAAATGCTTTTGTACCTTTGTTTTCATGGACACATGGATCGACAACAGAATTCCTGATTCCACAGAAACACAAACGCAGCTCTTTGTGGTGAGGCTCACAGTGGTGGCTTATGGTTTTGAAATGGTTCAAGAACTTATTTCCTTGTTCCTAGTTACTGCTCATCGCTGGTGGAGTTTATAACTGTTAAATACAGACCATGTTATTCTCTCTCACTCTATAGCGTTTATTCTGTACAGGGTCGTGGGAGGCCTGGAGCCAATTCCAGGACACTCAGGGCACAAGGTGGTGACTGCCATGTGGATAGTACCAACAAATTTAAACATGTTATATGTTCCTGGAGTATGGGGTTACGGGCCTGTCAGATTTCCCTGTTCACCCGCACGATTACACCCCTGTACTCCAGCTCCTAAGTGTGTGTAAAGTTATGTACAAAGGATTTAACAAATGTAAACCTCAACTTGATCGACTCTAAATCATACACCCTGTCTGGAATACTGTACTTTTATATCCAATATACACTGTGGAACTTCATTTGCTAGTTTGTGTGAACTTGATATCATCTTGTGTACAATGATCCTGAAGAGAAAAGGAGAAGAGAGAGGAATACCTTTCCTCCGAGGCTGTTCCACCTTTAAAGTTGAGAGGATTCAGCATTGACGCGTCACTCTTCAAGGACACACAGCTGGGTGCAGGAGATTGGGACCTTTCCACAGTTTCAATAATAATAATAATAATAATAATAATAATAATAGTTAAGAGAAATTTGTTTTAGCAATTTATTTCTAAATCAAAGGTATGAATTTACTTGTTTAAATATAAAAAGTAGGATTTTACTACATGCAGTATGGCTACAAATTTGAATAGTAATTCACGTGAGCTGTAAATATGACACGGCTTATTTCACTTTATCTGGTAAATTCATCACTGAACAGCAGTTTATATGGAAGCTAACAAGAACAAGAACTCAATCAAATCAAATTACATCTGAGGAGAGGAAGAGAGAGGAGTACCTTTCCACAGAGGATGGACCGTCTGTAAAGTTAAGAGGGCTTGGCATTGATGCATCACTCTTTAGAGACACACAGCTGGACACAGGGGAGACTGGTCTGTCCTCACGTCCCCTAAAGAGTTCAAATAAAAAATATTTGGTAGTTTTATCTGTATGATGTAGTGATTTATATAATCTTTATATCTTTATATAAGTCTTTATAGTTCTTGCTTTGTGCACTGGGGCGGAGTCATGTTGGAATAAAAAAGGGCCGTCCCCAAACTGTTGGAAGCAGAGCATTGTCCAAGATGTCTTGGTATGCTGGAGTATTAAGATTGTCCTTCACTGGGGATAAGGGGCCTGATTGAAACATCTGAATTTAATAATTAACAGGTTTGGCCAAATACTTTTGCCTATATAGTGTCTGTGCAATACTGTCACGTGTAATAACTTAGTCTCATTTAAACATTTATTTTTAGTGTTATACAGTATTTAAAGTACAGTATATAAGCTTGGCAGATCACACTGTTCACATGTGTAATATTGTTAAATGCAACGTCTCAGCTTTAATAGTAATTGAATAATAATGTCTGATTATGCATTTTAATATTTGTACTGTTTTATATTTTATATTTATTCTTGTTGTCCTCATTTTATTCTATTTCATGCACCTTTAGGAGTGACACCTAATTTTTGCTGCACCCTGTACAATGACAATACAGAATCTATCTATACATCTATCTTTTTTATCTATCTATCACAGAAGAGCAAAAATGTATTCAGTTATGATCTGCTATTCTTTTGCATGGCGATTCACGTATCCCCACACTGACTCAAAAATGTATTTTTTTAAAAACCTATTATATTTATAATGAAGATGAACCGGTCGATCGGTCAGTGAGCAGAATTGTCTGGTTTTCAGACTGGCCATGACTGGTAATCGGCCAATCAGCCTCAGATATAAATGATTCTGTACTGAGCGCAGAAGCTTCTGAGTGAAGCAACATAAAAGCATTTTTATGTCATTACATTATTAAAAGTCGCGTGTGATAAAATCTTCCAATCTGCCCTTTTCTCCAAACTCTGTGAGTGAATTTGTCTCAAACTCACTCATTGCACACACTTACACCAGTCTCACAACACTGTGAGCTCTAATTAGTCAAGAATCACATGCATTAGAAGGCCTACGTGCCCGTGCTAGAGGACTCACGCCCGCATGCTCACAGCTGCTCAGCCCGCTCATACACACTTTTGAGTTTTGAGACTTTGGAGGCATTTAAGGAGGTTAAACGTTGCAGTCTCTTTATAACCCTAGAGGTGGCGCACTCTGAACTATTTGCACATTTCCATCTTGTGTGGTAGGAATGAATTACAAACTACGTTTGTTTATAAATAATAATTATGGTGGACAGAGATACATGTTGATCGATTAAATGTCAAAGCAGTGGTCACAAATACACACACAAGAGGCTACTAACACCGTACGAACAATTTTTCATGCATTTCCTATTGCCTTCTTAAGGAGGGCTTATAAGAATCCAGGGTTTGTAGTCTGGTCATAAGTTTGTGGCCAGATCGATGTTCTTGTCTAAGATTTTCTCTGAATGCGGAATGAAGTCCACTCTTCGTACAGCCACCTTAGAAGTGCCTTCGGAACAAACTAACAACATACGATATTCATGGATCACTTAGATTCAGATGTCATTTCCAGAAGCCCATTTGCCTACGGTGGTTGTAGGTATGCCGCAAGAACACATTAAGTTGTTCATATGAGTATCTTACTGCGTTCCTAAGACCGTATGAACCGATTTTTATACAGCACTCATACAAACACACTACGGTGCTTGACTTTTCAGTGAGAAAACCTGGATTATAAGGAACAGGCTACATTAAATTACTCATTAAACCTCAAATCAAAACTTCTAATCAAGTCAAAAATTTATTTATATAGCACTTTAAAATGACTGACAGTTGCCCAAAGTGCTTTACAAGGTTAAAATAAAACATAAAAATAGGAATAAAATCTATAATAAAACAGGCAAATAAACAACAACAACAAAAACAATAATTAAAAAGAGGAAAAATAAATAAAAATAGGAATAAAACCTATAATAAAACTGGCAGATAAACAACAACAACAATAATAACTAGAGAGGTACATTTTCTGCAGAAAATGTGAGTGATGCTTGCCGTAGCAAAACATTGGAGTCAACATACAACATGCTATGCACTCTAGCATCATGTTCGCAACATTTTAATGATGTTAAGAGCAAAATGCTAATATAGTTAGCATATTCTTAGCATAATGCTAGCAACATGCTAAGCACACTGGCATCATGTTAGCTACATTCTAATGATGTTGCTAGCAACATGCTAATATAGTGAGCATAATGCTAGCAACATGCTAATCAGCTAATCATCATGCTAGCAACATGCTAAGCACTCTAGCATCATGTTAGCGACATTCTAACGATTCTGCTAGCAACATAATAATATAGTTAGCAGAACGCTAGCAACATGCTAATTAGCTAAACATCATGCTAGCGACATGCCAATCGTGTTATTAGCGAATCATGCTAACAGCATGTTAATAAGGTTGCTAAGGGGCATGGCTTATGAGCATCATGATGAAGGCGAAAGACTGATTGGTTGCCTGAGTTAAATGAGCGCTCCCCCGTGTCTCTACCACAGTGGGATCCACAGTTAAATTTCAAAGTTTCAAAGTTCCTATAGAAGTTACCATTGTATGTTAATTGCCCCCTGCTGGGGCAGTTTACCACTCGCCCCTTAGAAAAGTCACGTCAAGCCCCCCCATTCCCGAAGAAGCCGAACGATATGACACCACTTTCATGGATTTACAACAAACGAAACGGCACTACTAAATGGTATAGTCATGCACCAAATTCCTCATTATAAATCAATGGGGCAAATTTGGGCACCTGTTGTGCCCTGGGGGTAAAACTAATACCCTTGTGCGGGGTATGTTCTGACACAGCTTGCAAGCCTCTTCAAATGTGGTGAATATCTTTCTACGAAATTCTTGCTCTGTGCTAGAATCCGTCAATTTTTTTTCTCAATATTCAATCTATGGGATTTTTAGGGTCATAAAATTGCCCCCTGTTGGGGCAATTTACCACACACTTCTTTATAAGAGTCATAAAACCCTATTCCTGAATGAGCCGCACAATTTGCCACCTGGGTCTACGATGAATGATAAAGGAATAGTTAAGCACCAAAATCCGCATTATAAGTCAATTGGGCAAATTTGGGTGTCTTACAATCCAGGGGGCAATTTACTGCCCACCCCTCAGAAAAGTCTTAGCACCTTATTCCAAAATAAGCCGCATGATTTGACACCTCTTTCATGGGTGTACGATAAACGATACTGTAATAGTTATGCGCCAAAATCTGCATTATATGTCAATGGGGCAAATTTGGGCACCTTTTCTGCCCCAGGGGCAAAACTTATACCCTCTTGTGGGGTATGTTCTGACACAGGTTGTAAACTTCTTCAAATGTGGTCAATTTTACCTTTCTACAAAATTCTCTGTCTGCGCTACATTCAGTGAAGTTGGTCTCAATGTTAAGTCTATCGAATTATTTTGCCCACCCCTTAGAAAAGTCATACAGTACGTAGCACCCCATTCCTGAATAAGCCGCACGATATGACATGCCTAACTTTTGTACAGAAGAAGAATAAGAAAACGAAATATAAAAATAATAAGCCTATGACATAATAATAGTAGTGCTTCCCTTCGCAAGCACCACTAATAATAATAATAGAAATAATAATAATAAATAAAATAAATAAATAAAATAAATAAAAATTAGCAATAAAATATATATTAAAAAATGGCAGATAAAAGGACGTGCTTGAGTGGGAATGCCATGTAAGAGAGACCAGATGTGTGTTGACTGTATTTAAAGAGGTCCAGGTCTGTTATTACCCGTATATATTTCTGGTGGAAGTGAGTTCCAACAGTTTTGGTGCAACCACAGCAAATGCTTGATCACCCCAATGCTTAACACCTCGACCTGGGTACCTCTAGACAGCACCGGCCAGAAGACCTTATATACTCAGCAAAAAAAGAAACGCCCCTTTTTCAGGACTGTGTATTTCAACAATAATGTTGTAAAAATCCAAATAACTTTACAGATCTTCATTGTAAAGGGTTTAAACAATGTTTTCCATGCATGTTCAATTAACCACAATCAATTAATTAACATGCACCTGTGGAATGGTCGTTAAGACCTTAACAGCTTACAGAAAGTAGGCATTTAAGGTCACAGTTGTAAAAACGCAGGACACTAAAGAGACTTGTCTACCGACTGTGAAAAACACCCAAAGAAAGATGCCCAGGGTCGCTGCTCATCTGCGTGAATGTGCATTAGGCATGCTGCAGGGGGGCATGAGGACTGCTGATGTGGCTATAGGGCAATAAATCGCCATGGCCGCACCGTGAGACGCCTAAGACGGCGTTACAGGGAGACAGGAAGGACAGCTGATCATCCTCGCAGTGGAAGACTACGTGTAACAACACCTGCACAGGATGGGTACATCCGAATATCACACCTGCGTGACAGGTACAGGATGGCCACAACAACTGCCCGAGTCACACCAGGAACACACAATCCCTCCATCTCACAGCAAGAACTGACAAATCTGGTCCAGTCCATGAGGAGGAGATGCACTGCAGTACTTCAAGCAGCTGGTGGCCACCAGATACTGACTGGTACTGACTGATTTTGAGCCTCCCTTCATTCAGGGACACATTGGGAAAAATTTTTACTTTATGTCTTATGGTGTCGACTCTTTTAGTGTTCATACAAATATTTACACATTAAGTTTACTGAAAGTAAAAACAGTTGAAAGTCAGAGGACGTTTCTTTTTTTGCTGAGTTTATTAGAAGAACTTTATTTCAACCTGTCTTGATTCTGCATAGTTAAAAGACCCATTAAAACAAACAATAAAATCTTGAAAACAATTCTAAAACGCACCAGGAGCCAATGGAGAGAGTGGAGAACAGGTGTGATGTGTTCATGCCTGCGAGTGCCTGTTAAAAGACGAGCTGCTGCATTTTGCACTACCTGGAGGCGAGCAGGGGACGAACATGAACTGCTCTCTCAAAATCATTGTTAGAGGAAAGGCTTCAAGTTTTTTTTAAAGGTTTACAATTATAATAAAATCGGCTGAAAATATAATATTGAATCTGAATATTAATAAAAATTGCTATATTTATAGAATCGCAATTTGATGAGCTGCTTAGTTTTACTGAACATCCTGAAGAACCAGCCACGGTTTTCTTGAGGACTTTCACACCTGTTTCTGTTCTCATGTAGCAAAAACCCAGAAGCCTTTAAATTTATTTATTTATTTAGGTATTTATTTATGCGTTGTTTGTTTAAATATTTTGCTTTCTTTTCTGACCTTTCTTATTCCCGAAGGATTATTATTTTTTTTATGTTTGGAAATCAGAACTTTTCTGTACTAACTTAATAATGAAGTGATAAAACAAACATGTATAACAAAGTTTAACCAAAAAAAGTAGCCATTTTAAAATTGTCGTTGAGTTGAAAATGAACTCTATGACAGTTTACTTAAATTTAGAAAATTTAAATGCAACAATAAGGTTATTGGATACATAGATGTACTATGTGTTTTTTATTCTAAATGCCTACCTTTGTTTCTTGCGCTGCTCCTTCTGTAGACTCATGTTAGAGGTTCTCTGGTTCCCAGGTTCACACTGGAGGTAAAACATCAGAATATATCGAATATGAAAACTACCTTCACACTATATACAATCGGTTCATATGAATATAAATTCCTTTACTCTAAATATTATTAAGACACTGAAAATTACTCTCTCCAGCAGCGTCCAGTTTAGTGGAATATAATGTGAAATTAAAAGAGAGATTAAGTTAATTAAACTTATATAAACAGAGGAAGACAATCTAACCACCACACAGTAACCTGGAATCTATTCTTTTAATCAAAATGTGTCAGGAATCAGTTACTGATAACTGAAGCTCAGTGTGTGATATTCATTAGACAGTCAGTAAAGACAAGCAAATTGTAAGGAGAAGTTAAATAAGTCATTAGAGACAGGATTAGAAAATGTGTAATAATAATATATCTGCCTGTGGATAGAGCGGAGTGTGAGAGTTCAGAATAATTGCCCTGGACATGGACACCACGCTAAACACATTAATTATAAACTGTTTATACATATGTTAAATAATATGCTAATATAATTGATAATACATTTACATTTAGGCATTTGGCAGAAGCTCTTATCCAGAGAGACTTACAAAAAGTGCTTTAAAGTTTCCATCATTGGACAGATACGTACACGGGGTTATAGGTTACTAAGTGCCATCAGTCAAAATGTGTTTTTTTTGTTTTGTTGTTTTTTTGTTGTTTTTTTGGTGTGTGTGTGTGTGTGTGTGTGTGTGTGTGTGTGTGTGTGTGTGTGTGTGTGTGTGTGTGTGTGTGAGACTTAGTGATAGGAAGTTCGAATCATTTTAGTGGCTCAGTTCTTTGAATCTCGTTCATCAAAATGAACAAATCTTTTTTTGAGTCATTTCATTTTTTTGATCAGAAATAAATTAAAATGTTGCGTTTTCAATAAAAATCGGTCTACATACACAAATTTTGGCTATAGTCCCAGTTATGAAAATATTACAATGCAACTAAGGACATATTATAATAAACATAATGAGTAATTCACCATCATATCTTCCAGTCATTCGTTCTTTTGAATCTATCGCACCGCATAGCGTCTATGGGAGTCACATGACATAAAAACTCGAGACCTGAATATAACACGGAGGTTTTGCTATGCTTTGCGCATGCGCGCCCAATAGAAAATGAACGAATCACTCTCCGAGATACTCATTCATCTGAGTCATGTTAAAGAGTCGTTCAAAAAGAACCAATTGTTCATAAACGACCTGTGTGTGCAATGCATGTGTGAACATTCATGCGCGTTTTATGTGCGTAATATTACTGTCGCGTGGGAGCGGAACGTGGGCTGTGAAAATGGGCCCAGGTGCAGGTGGAGGTGCGGGTCATGAGCTTCCCAGCTCTTCTGTGGTGTTGCTGTAGTGAGAGCGGAGGCGCTGGGGCCGAGATGCGGGATCCATAGCGTCGCATTACCGCCGGGACGTGAGACAGAGCCGTGGTTGTGAAGGCGGAAGTGTTAGGTCGGGGCCGTGAAGTCCGTCCGCGATGTCGTCGTGCCAAAACGTGAAGCTGAGCTGTAGTCGAGGAGGTGAAAGCGAGAGATCAAAGCCGTGTGATCAGTCAGCGAGGGCGTCGAGCCAAAACAGACGCGAAGCAAGGCTGTGGTCGAGAAACGAAAGCGAAAGTTCAAAGCCGTTAAATCCAAGCGTGGCGATAAATCCAAATCGTGAGACGAGGGGCGAAAAGTACTTAGAGTACAGTTTACGATGCGTCGTAGCTGGGACACATGGAAAGTGGGGTTGATGCGTCACATAGACGATGGGAGTAGGAGACGGACAGCGCACGGGTTGATTATCCTGGTTATTGTGAAGGGTCCGATGAAACGGGGAGAGAGCTTGCGTGAAAGTGTCTTTAGGGGAATGTCTCTGGTGGCGAGCATGACTCTGTCTCCTATGTGATACCTGGGGGTCTTGGAGCGATGACAGTCCGCCTGTTTCTTGTATGAGCGGGATGCTTGCAGCAGGGATCATCTGGCTCGTAACCATGTACGTCTGCAGCGACGGACAAAGTTTTGTGCCGAGGGGACCTCTACCTCCTCCTCTTGAGTGGGAAACAGTGGTGGTTGGTAGCCCAGACAGCACTGGAACGGAGAGAGACCCGTTGAAGCAGATGGTAGGGAGTTGTGAGCGTACTTGACCCACGGGAGAAACTTACTCCAGGTGGTAGCATCACAAGTAGTCATACACCGGAGGGCGAATTCCATTGCTTGGCTTTGTCGTTCTGTTTGTGGATTGGGGATGAAAACCAGAAGATAGGCTAGGAGAGGCTCTGATGAGTTTACAAAAGGCCCCTCAGAAGCGTGAGGTGAATTGAGGGCCACGGTCTGAAACTATGTCGGTGGGTAGGCCGTGAAGACGAAAAACATTAAGGATCAATTGCTCTGCTGTCTCTTTGGCGGACGGAAGCTTGGGGAGCGGGACCAACGATGGTCAGGATACAAGTGTTTCCCTCAGATGAGGGTAGCCCTGTTACAAAATCCAGCGAAATATGCGACCAGGGACGGTGAGGTATGGGTAAGGGTCTGAGGAGGCCAGCCGGAGGACGGTTGTTGGGTTTGCAGCGGGTGCAGATGTCGCAGGCTGCCACAAAGCTGGAAACATCCTTCCCCATCGTGGACCACCAGAAGCGCTGTTGTATGATAAAGAGTGTTCGGGCAGAGCCTGGGTGACAGGAAAGCTTGGATCCATGACCCCACTCCAGGACCTGTGGGCGCAGACAGAGGGGAACAAAGAGGCGATCTGGAGGAACATTGCTTGGGCTGGGCTCCTGAGTCAATGCCTGCTTGACTTTGGTCTCGATGTATAGCTCTAAGGCGGCAACGAGACAACGAGATGGCAGAATGGGTTTGCATGGTGCATCCTGTGGGAGGGAGAACTGACGTGAGAGGGCATCAGGCTTAGTGTTCTTAGAACCTGGGTGGTAGGACAGGGTGAAATTGAACCTTGAGAAGAACAACGACCACCGAGCTTGACGGGCATTGAATCTTTTGGCGGTGCGCAGGTACTCTAAGTTCCTGTGATCGGTCCACACTATGAAGGGGAACGCGGTCCCCTCCAGCCAATGTCTCCACTCCTCCAGTGCTAACTTGATGGCCAGGAGCTCTCGGTCGCCTACATCGTAATTCCTCTCAGCTGGAGATAAACGGCGGGAGTAGAATGAGCAGGGGTGCAGCTTGTTGTCTCGCGGGGATCTTTGGGAGAGGATTCCCCCAAAATGATTCATGTTTGTGGCTGTAATGTGACAAAATGTGGAAAAGTTCAAGGGCACCGAATACTTTTGCAAGCCACTGTATATAGAAAACAAGTTCTCCTTTCATGCACCATGTGCTGAATCATTTTACTCACAGAAACAAATCCCAACATTTTGCTCTTTTAAAGTACAAGTTAAAATCACTACATTAAAAATGACTTCTACAGCACAATTTAAATAATTTGATACGAAAACCAATGATCTATGCAAACATGCACAAAACAGTATTAAGCAAGGGACAGTGTGAGCAGTATTTAAAAGACTACTGCAGCAATTGCCCTTTCTGCACATACATATACATTTAGGCATTTGGCAGACGCTCTTATCCAGAGCGACTTACATTTTTTTTTAAATCTTTTTAATTTTCCTTATGATTTATTAAGCTAGTTTTATTTTATTTATTACTATTATGATTTTTTTTTTTTTATCCTATGGATTTCTGTTTCATGGTTTGTAATAGTGAGCGATAAATATTAAGTAGATACGCGGTATAGTACCTGCTGATTTATTGTTTTATACTTGCACAGCACTTTGGTCAGTGGAAGTTGTTTTACTGTAAATGTGCTTTATAAATAAATTTCATTGATTGATTGACTGATAATCTGATTACACATCTGAGCAGTTTAGGGTTAAGGGCCTTGCTCAAAGACCCAACAGTGGCAACTTGGTGGTTGTGGGGTTTGAACCTGGGATCTTCCGAACCGTACACCAGTATGCCACAGTTGGTGCATTATCACATCAAAAAACAGTTCCAGTTGGCAGTGCACCATGATGGTGAGTTTAACAATTTTGCTTTTACATTTACGCATTTGGCAGATGCTCTTATCCAGAGCGACTTTGTAGGGAATATTTTATTTTTCAGTATGTTTTATGATATTCTGTGTGCGTGAGAACAGAATGTTACTTCTTTCTCTTACCTCGACACAAGCTGCACTTTCAATAAACACATCCTATAGTAGTTTATGTTAAAGGTCGTAAAACTGTTAAACGCTCGTAAATGCAGAGCTACTCCCAATTTTATGTTCTTCTTTACCTTATCTTTTCTAAACATTCCGGACCAAATGTAAACACTTCTGCACCAACCTTTTCTTTGGTTCTTTGTGTGTGTGCGTATATATACTCCTGTCTCCCACAATAAACTTGGAACGTCTCACTGATCACGGACTTGTGTATTATTGAGGGGTTCCCTGGTACCAGGCGGGAAGCAAAATACAGGCTGAGCACTGACTAGACGGGGTCTAGCAAAAACAAGAAATCCTTACAATTTGGGGGCTCTATCCGGGATACCTCTAATCAGGTGAGTGCTGCTTTTTTATTTTTCTCTATAAGGATAGAGCAAGCACGCTCCCTGGTTTTTGGTATCTGGACCATATATAGTATGGGGGAGGATTGTCTTGTGGCTTTTACGCCAGTATAGCGCGCACTCGCTTCTGAAAAGTTCCTTGAACTGAAGCATAGTGTGGAAGCTGTATTCTGTTGCCCGCTCTTTTTTTTTTTGTCTTTGTTGAGCTCTTTGTGTTGTCTTTTGTTGTTGTATTGTGTGTTTTTTGTTGAAGATATTGGTTCTTACTGTCGCGGGTTAATTCACATTTATAAAATGGGTAATAAGAACACAACTACTTATCCAAAGCCGGACCCAGAAGAGGTTCCGCGCGACTGGATGAATAGGTGTGGACTCACTTATTTTACCACACCTTGGCTTGATAATTTATCAGGGTGGACTGAACCACAATTTCAATTTTTAACCTATCCACGCGGAGGTACTTTTAAGCCTGAATATCTAGCCTCTGCTTACTCTCAGATATATGAGGGTATGGGTGACCCAGGATGGGATTATCCTTACATGGGTTCATGTTATCATAAATGGGTAGAAATGAAAGCTCTTTGGGATAAATACTTAGACATAAAAGAAACTAAAATACAGAAGAAAAAGATTCCAAAGGTCACATCCGAAACTAAATTCAAGCCGCCAGTTCATTCAACCTTTCCGATCCCTCCTCCATATCATGTTGACATAGAAACATCAGCACCTAACCAACAAATAATTGAGAAAATGTATCCTAATTTGAATCCCACTAATCCTTTTGTGAGCTGCCCATCTGTGCCTGTCTCTCCCGTACCCACAAAACCGTGCTCACCTTCGTCGGAAGTGTGTGCCTCAGGAAAGGGAAAGACTCCCAAGAAGGTGTCAGGACGAACTCCTGACAGCCCTCTTTCAGATGATCCTGAGGATACTGATGGTGAGGATTTTGATAACTCGGACGATGAAGGTCCGGATGAGAGGTCTCGCCCCAAACCTCGACAAGAAAACACTGCGTTTGTTTTCTCTATGGGACCAAAGGGTCCAAAAATCCTTCCACCATCCGTAAGCACGCTGAAGGACATTATTAAGATGCTCCCTTCTCCCAACAAACCTTTGCATTTTGTTGATATGCTGATAAAGGCTTCCAGGCACTGTCAGCTCGTGGGTGCGGATTATCACTTTATTTTGCAATCGGTTTTGGGAGATGGGTACGATGAGGCTGATTTGATAAAGATGGTAAAATGTTTAGATCCTGAAAAAGACAGATGGACTGTAGTGGTGAAACATGAAGACGTAGAGGGAGGGGGGAGACGAAAAAAGAAGGAATATGATTTTCTTTGGGGTAATTCTAATGAGCCTATGAAACTTTTAAAAGATGAGCTAACTACTTATCTTCTTGAACGTCAACAAGCTAGTCAGGATCTGTCACAGGTAACTAATTGTACACAAGAAAAGAGTGAGACCACATCCAGGTTTCTCGAGAGGTTTCGAGAGACCTGGACCCTTTTGGGTGGTATGCCCCTCCCTGAAGAAAACCCTAACCCACTTTTCCTTACCACCTTCTTGAATAATTGTCGACCAGAAATCATGAAGATTTTAAAGTTTCAATTGTCAGACCGTTCTACAACAACTATTAAAAAATTAGGTGAGCGTGTGAGAACACTGGGAGGAGACGGTATTTTAGAAAACAGACAAGTGGCATGTTTGTTTGTGGAGAGTGAAGGACACAGAGGTGGAAAAAAGGTGGGTAGAGGAGGCCGAGGAGGCCGTGGAAGAGGTAGAGGAGGTCTGCAGGGTCAGAGTGCACCCTGTAGATCTGGTTATTGTTATTATTGTTATAAAGAAGGTCATTGGGCTCGTGAATGTCGCACGAAGGCCCTTGATGAGGGACGTAGTGGACAGAATGTGTACAATCGATTGAATGATGATCAGTGGCATGATGCTAATAAGGTGTTTTCTCCTAATCCTTCACAGCAGCCAACACAGCGAGTACAACCACAACAACAGCAGCAGCAATATAGACCCAATCCCTTCTCAGGGATGCAGGTAGGAGCATATGATGCATAGGGATGCCCGCAGAGTTCCAGCCCCGCGATGTTACTTTGTACTTTCGAGTCACCTCAGGTTAATGAGTTGCCCTTTATAGAATTGTGTATAGATGCTTCTGTATTCTCTTTTTTTGGTGGATACGGGAGCTACAATGTCGTCTTTAGGTCGTGATTGTGAGGGATCGCTCTCGAATAAAAGTATCAGCTCTGTGGGAATTGAAGGGGTTGCTCAACGAAATTATTTCACTCCTCAGGTAACTGTAACATGTCCTTTAGATAAGGGAATTCATCTCTCTCATCGTTTTGTCTGTATGCCTGATTGTCCTTTTAATCTGCTAGGACGCGATTTAATGAGCAGATTACACATGTCCTTGACTTTTTCTGGCGCAAAACTCACTGTTAAAGTGCCTGATTCAGTTCCTTTTTCCCACCTCACAAATATGCGTGTAAATAATTGTTTCCTTTCTTCACAGAACAGCTCTATTCCTGCTGCCCTTCAATGTGTGCCGAGCAGTCTGTGGGCTGAACATAAGGATGAGGTGGGGTTAGTACACTGTGTTCCTAATGAAGCTAAATTAAAACATTTGCAACCTGTGTACATCAAACAATATCCACTCTCCGAGGCCAAGGCCTCAGGAATGGATGAAATTTTAAGCTCATTGCTCAAGCAGGGTGTTATTAAACCATGTGTAAGTTCTTATAACACACCTGTTAATCCAGTACTGAAACCTGATGGTACGTGGAGATTTACACAAGATTTGAGAAAAATAAATGACATAATTGTCCCTGTAGCACCTGTTGTGCCTGATGTGCTGTCCATCATCTCCTCTATACCTTGTCATCATTCGCATTTCTCTGTTATCGACCTTTGCTCTGCCTTCTTCAGTGTTCCTGTGGAAGAGCAGACACAGCCATTGTTCGCCTTCACCCACAGGGGCGGCAGTTCACCTGGTCTCTTCTTCTGCAGGGTTGTGTTGACTCACCGGTTGTTTTTTCGGCTGTAGTAAGAGATGCACTTGGTGATCTAACACTCCCCATTGATTCTGTTGTCCTATCTTACGCGGATGATCTACTGGTGTCTGCCGCTTCGCCTGCCGTCTGCGAAGAAGCCACCATTTGTCTCCTGAAACACCTGGCACAGAAGGGTTTCAAGGTATCAAAGACTAAATTACAGTTTTGCAGAGACTGTAAAATACCTGGGTTTTGAACTCTCCCAAGGCCAAAGATGGCTCTCAAAGGAACGAATCCAGGTTATTCTCAACACTAAACGTCCCAGCACTAAACATGCTCTCATGGCTTTCCTGGGACTGATCAACTACTGTCGTCAGTGGATTCCTGACTGCTCATTCTACGATAAACGCATCAGTACAGCCATCTCACACAATGATCCGCTCCAACAGCCTCTGACATGGACTGCTGACATGATTGAGGCATACAAGGAACTGAAAAAGGCCCTATGTTCTGCTCCACCACTGGGCCTGCCTAACTATCAAAAACCGTTCCATCTATATGCGTGTGAGCACGGGGGCACCGCTTCTGCTGTATTGGCAAAGGAGCATGGGGGGGGGGGGGGGATGAGACCATGTGCTTTCTTATCTAAAACTTTAGATGCTGTGGCACAAGGTTTGCCTACCTGTCTCAGGGCTGTGGCCGCCTGTGCGGTGATGGTACAAGATGCTGAAAAGATTGTTCTCTCTAATCCTTTAATTTTGTATTCTCCACATCAGGTTAAACAAGTGCTGCAGAACATTCAATGACGGCATTCAATTCAACACATGACGGCTCAGAGACGGTCTGGGTATGAGATTATCCTGTGTTCTACAAGTAACTTAGAGATAAAAACCACCTCTTCTTTTGACACCCTCGGATATGCTCTGGCACGCTTGATCAATGCACAGGACGACACGCTAGTAGATATAGATCATGACTGTTGTTCAGAGATTATTCACTCCACTAGTATACGTCCTGATCTATCTTCTACTCCATTAACAACTGGTGACACTCTGTAGATGGTTCCTGTTCAAAACCATATGATGGGAAATTTCTCTGTGGTTATTCTGTGTGCGCACTGCCAGATATAACCATTGAAGCTTACTCTCTCCCTTTCTCATCTGCTCAGGCAGCTGAACTTTTTGCTCTAACTTGTGCGTGTGTTCTTTCTGAAGGAAAAGATGTCACTATATACACTGATTCTCGTTACGCTTTTGGTATCGCTCATGACTTTGGCCGCATCTGGCAATCCAGGGGTTTTTGTTCTGCTGAGGGTAAGCTAATTTCTCATTCTTCCCTTGTTCAGGATTTAATAGACGCATGCCATCTACCTGGTACTCTCGCTATTGTAAAAACTAAGGCTCATTCTTCTGGTGATTCTATGGAAGTGCGAGGGAATTCGCTAGCTGATCGTATTGCTAAAAAAGCAGCTCAAAAACAGATTTTCTTTCCTGATTCTGGTTCTGATTTGATCAATACATCTTTTCTTGCTAGCTCTTTGATTCCCGATGTAGATTTATTGTCTTTGCAAGCTTCAGCCATGCCGAATGATTCCTCTTTTTGGCAAGCTCAGGGTGCCTACGTTGCTTCTGATGGTTTATGGTATTGTGCTGATGGCCGTTTGTGCCTGCCGTCTCATTGTCTTCCGTTCCTCATGCGCGAGTTCCATGGTGTTACACATCGTGCACGAAGGGGGGTTAAGGAAGATATGAAAAAACTCTTTTGCATAGCTAACATTCTTGGAACAATAGATTTATTAATATCTAGATGTTTGGTGTGTGCTCAGAATAATGTGACAAAGGGTTTAGGTAAACACGAAAGTCTTCCTTTACCTACTGCTCCGTTTGCAGAGTGGAAAATTGATTTTACACATATGCCTCATGTGGCCCATTCAAATATCTTCTGGTTTTGGTAGACAAGTTTTCAAGGTGGGTGGAAGCTTTCCCGTGTGCTCGAGAGAATGCAAAGGTGGTGACCCGAGTCTTAGCGAAAGAAATAATACCTCGTTATGGCGTTCCTCATGCTACTGACTCGGATAAAGGAACACCTTTTACATCACAGGTAACACAGAATTTGTGTAAATATCTTTCACTGTCCTGGCATTTTCACATTCCTTATCATCCACAGTCATCAGGTATAGTAGAAAGAACAAATAGGACACTGAAAGAAAAACTGACTAAAGCAATGCAAACTAAGGGGAGTAAAAACTGGGTTGATCTGTTACCTGCTGTTCTAGCTGAAATGAGAATGACACCAAGAAAAGATGTGCACATGTCACCACATGAAATTATATTTGGCAGACCTTTTCCCGTGCCATGGAGGAAAGGTAAACCCGTGATAGGAACAACTGATCTTGATGTACATATTGCTGAATATTCTGCTGCTCTAATAGATACTCTGAACAAACATTATGAACGAATTGCTAATGTGACTCCAGTACCCTCAACAAAACCCACACATCCTTTTAATGTGGGAGATACTGTTCTGGTAAGATCTTTGACCCCCAGAAAACTGGGAGATTGTAAATATGACGGACCAGCAGAAATAATCGCAATTACTCGTACTGCTGTCCTAACTGATCTTTTTCCACAGTGGATCCATGCTACTAGGCTGAAGAGATGTCCTGTCGGCGTGAGATCAAAGGATGAATAAATGTTTGTGTATTATTATCTTTCTTTCTCTGTGATTTTTGTTGTTTCCTAGACTGAAGACGTGCTGCAGTGATGACCAACCCGTGACGTGACACAGAGGGATTGTCTTGGGTTGCCACGGGACGACTTCACTATTGCTATTAGTTTACCATTCCTGGTGGTGTCTTAGCGCCTCGTAAGGTGGGACGAGTGCAGATTGGGCGTGCCCGCACTCTGAGCACTGTAGCGTCAAGAAAGGCAATAGTTCACCACTAGTAGTTATTTATATGTTTGACATTGCGAACAAGATTTTTCACACACACAGGTTTACACTCAACCTGTTATATTTCTGTGTATTCTTTTGGTCACACTTCATTCTGTAGAGTTTGTTGTGTCTTTTAGGTCCATGCATTCTTCGCTGTGTGCAAAATCTTTTGTATAAGTATGTTTCAGGTTATGTTCCTGCGCCATGTCCGATGACCTATTATCCGCCGGCGACTTCTTGAAAGTTCTGAGTTTTATTCAACAATGTTTCTTATGAATAAAAGGGGGGAACTGTAGGGAATATTTGATTTTTAGTATGTTTTATGATATTCTGTGTGCGTGAGAACAGAATGTTACTTCTTTATCTTACCTCGACACAAGCTGCACTTTCAATAAACACATCCTATAGTAGTTTATGTTAAAGGTCGTAAAACTGTTAAACGCTCGTAAATGCAGAGCTACTCCCAATTTTATGTTCTTCTTTACCTTATCTTTTCTAAACATTCCGGACCAAATGTAAACACTTCTGCACCAACCTTTTCTTTGGTTCTTTGTGTGTGTGCGTATATATACTCCTGTCTCCCACAATAAACTTGGAACGTCTCACTGATCACGGACTTGTGTATTATTGAGGGGTTCCCTGGTACCAGGCGGGAAGCAAAATACAGGCTGAGCACTGACTAGACGGGGTCTAGCAAAAACAAGAAATCCTTACAGACTTATATTTTTATCTCATTACAAATCTGAGCAGTTGAGGGTTAAGGGCCTTGCTCAAGGGTCCAACAGTGGCAACTTGGTGGTTGTGGGGTTTGAACCTGGGATTTTCTGAAGCATAGTCCAATGCCTTAACCCTTGAGCTACCCCTGGCCCTAGCTTTTGTCATTTTAGTTTGTTTACTATGGTGCCAAACCAGCCAGTAATGCTCTGTGCATGATTTTTACGTATGTCAGTGTATGTGTGATTTTTAAGTATGTCTGATTTTAAAGTATGAACACTTCAACGATATGGTACCAGTAATCATTTGAATAAATAAATGTAAAAGCATTTAAAATAATTTATTTTTCAAGGTAGATTGTGGCCTTCCACGACAACATTTCAGCAACAACTGTGGCATCCCACCTTCGTCACTTGTCTGTTGTTTATTAACAATTTCCCTCTGGGATTAGTAAAGTTCTTTGAATCTTGAATCATTGTTCTGATGGTAAGTTTATAGAGCTGATGTTTTTTTTAACTAGATTTTGATCCAGTATAGAACAAATGTATTTGTAATGTTTAAAATTCCAGTATTCCCTGAGTTTTGCAACCATAAGGGAACTTTGATTTTACAGAGGTGAGTAAAAACTCTAATGTATATTTGCCATAGAAATAGAAAGTAAGTAGAAAGTATAATTTTTTCCCCTCAGACAGACATGCCTGGTATTAGGAGATGGTGTTTGCTTCTTTTGGAGAATTTCACCTTAAGGTTTATTTCTCTACATTTTATGAACTAGCACTAAACTTTTTGCTGAGGTGTCGCTTTTACATTATATATACTAGGCCTGTGCAATATAATAAAAATTATTCAAGTATTGTAAATGTACATATTGCGATATGTGACAATCGCTTCAGTTTGTAATCTATTTAGGGTCATGAACAAAAGCACAACGAGAGTAACTTTTGTATGTTTAATAAGAATCAGTCAATTTTTTTTATTTTAAAGGCATAGCACTTATTATTTTGAAAACTTTTATTTACATAATATAAACATACCTCTCCTTTACTACATTTCATTACAGGTCTGAAGAAGAAAGATGTGCAACAAAGAGACTCAAGAGGCAAATTGAAAATAATGTAATTTAATTACACTTAATATGACGTTTTTGTCGTATTTTCTTAACATACTGTATGTAGAATTACATGTCTTCTCTGCTATCCTTTTTAGGCACAAAAGGCAATCATGACTCCTGAGTTACAACTTTTGGATGTAAGTCTCTTAAGTGCTGTAATACTGTCCTGTTTCATTTAAGCAAATGAAGGCTTAAAACTATTCCATATACTTTCCAGTTCCCCCTGGAGATGTTGGAAGTAGTGCTACAGGATGGAGATGCTGCCTACATAAATCTTTCGCTTACTTGCAGTTGCTTTAGTGCAGTTGTGAACAGGACGCAGTTCAGACAGAAGGCACACTATGCATGGTTTGACAGTAAGCATCTGTCCTTTTTTTTTAATGTAATTTTGCTTATTGTATTTTTAAAGCTGTATCATGGCTAACAATCCTAGATGACTTCTGCTTTGTGTGTGTGTTTTTGACTACAGGTGTTGTGAACTGGGAATAATGGAGTGAAACATCAAGGGCTGAATTACGAGTGCCTTTTGAAATTAAAGAATGCAAAATGTGTAAAATGTTATTCACGACCTGCTTGGGTTATTACGGAAATGGGAAACGTGTTTGCCTCAGAGGATTTTATGATGGCACAGAGGAGCCAGACTGCTGTTTCACCTGCCATTATTAGATTGGGAGGGAGAATTAATGCTTGACCACAGAGAGATGTATAAATACCTGCTTTCTCCTCTATCAGAAATAACTGTGAACTGTATAAATAAATAAATAACAGTGAAATTCATTCATGTGTCATAAATGTTTGTATTTATAAATGTTTAACAACCCTTTTCTATTTATTAATTTAATAACATAAGGATAGTGGATACTTTTGCTGAGAATATTCCACATTTATGTATTTTATTAACAATAAAAAAAGGTGGGGAAAGGCTGTAAATAAACGCAATTGGTTGACATTTAAATTTTTAGTCACGGGTTGTCAGAAATGGGAGAACTAAACAGCGGAAGTGCTTGTAAATGTATGTAAGCTTCATCCACAAACAAGTCATAAGCGTACATTTAAAAAAAAAAAAACTTAACTGAGTTTTATATGCATTTGAAAGCTGAATAAATAAGCATTTCAGCGTTTGTATAAAATGTATAATTCCTAAATACTGTTTCCAACGACATTTCCTGTTTATCGTGGCAGCGACTTCAATCCATTTCACTAACCAATGAGAGGAGTTGTGGGAGGAACGTTGCGTCGACGTCATTAATTTACTTGCAACCAATGAGAAACCATGTGGGCGGGGAAACACGTGCAGCCCCGCCCCAGATTCAGCCCCGCCCCGATCAGGGGTATTTGGATTATCAGGCACCCGCCCCTTTCCTCCAGGTTACCTCACGTGCCCTTTTCTTGTTTTTTTCTATTTATATTTATTTATTTATTTATTTATTATGTGTATGTGCGTATGGAGCCCTGTCTTTGCCCCCAACAATAAAATGTAACTATTAATCTCAATTTTGCTAAATAAAAGGATGTGGCTTGCATCAGTCACATGCTGCCATTAACCAATGCTCGCCCTTGAGGGCAGAGCGCGCTCGTTACGAGCCGGGTACGAGCACGCAAAGTGCACACGCATTTTCTGCAGGCTGGCCGGTGCGGAGCTGGAGGAGAAGCAGGCAAATTAACTGGAAGGTGCAGCAATAAAACAGTAAAATACCGTTAAATCTGGACCGACGCCAAAACAAACATGCTAATTTAATCATAATCCAAATGAGTTTTTAATGAAGTGTGCGACTGTGTTTCCGCGCGATATATCTTTGAGTCTTCTGGAGGGCTTTTATTTCACTAAAAACAATCTAATATGGATATCCACATAATTATGGATTATTATATTTATGATATTAAAAAAAACACAGTCTCAGAACAACAGCCCTGCCCTCCAGCACTATCAGCAACAGGAGCAGCAGTAATCCTTTAACAGCAACATTGTACACCATCAGGTAAAACATTGGCTACATTTGCTTTGCATTGTCCCGACCTGATGACAGTCATATACAGTGTGATGCAATTCCATATTAGATTCGTCATGAATGTGAGTTGTTGTTATTCAGCCTGTTCTATCTTTTTTAACATTGAGCACCCGCCCCTTTAAAACCGCGGTGAAGTTGGTTTTATATTGGACATTCGCCACACATTCAAGATTAACTCATCTGTTTATCAATAATTATGAAAAAAAAATCGTATATTTTCTTACTCTGAAGTAGACAGAGAAACTAGTACAAATAAAAATATTTTTAGATCTTCTCCTGTTACAGCCTGCTGGAGCTAAATCTTTCAGAAACGCTGCTTATCGCTGCTTTATAGCAATGGAGCCACTAAGGGACCGTCTAAAAAGTGCATGCCCAAGACCCAAACGTTTGTTTACTGAAGAATACACACGATTACAGAGGAATACCTCACAGGACATCAAACATATTACACTGTTAGGCTACAGTATGGATTATTTGTATATTTATTTGTTTGTTGAATGCATTAATAATTATTTTAATGTACATTATAAAATTAATTATTACACAGACAATTCTTGTGCCAATAAAACAGATAAGTTGTTTACTGAGAGTCGGGCTGTTTTTATGACTGTACTATAATCCACTCCATCATAGCTAATAACTACAACCATTCCCTTTGCAATATTCAGTCTGTTAATTTTTTTATTAATTTTTTATTTAAAAATTATGAATTTTCAATAGCTTTTTCGTTAAGTGGGTTACACATGTAAAACTGGACTATAATCCATTTAAACGTCTCTGCACGGCACAGGAGATTATCATCAGAACCGGAAAATATCTCTGTTACTCGGATATTCAGATCTGATACGAAGGGTTTAGTGACCCTAAATGATACTTCTGCTTTTTAAACTAAACAGCTAAACTGTGTGTGTGTGTGTGTCTGTGAAAGAGTTTATGTACGTCATTCTCTGTGTGTGTGCGTCTCCCTCTTTCTCTCCCTCTCTCTCTCTCGATCATGTAAATTCTGATGTGTTTATTGCTGTTTGGAAATGAAGGAAAGTATAAATAAGTCAGTAACTGTTATGAATCTTATGAATCTTATGTTATAATGAATCTTATTCACATTAGACATTTATAAGAAACCCCACCGGACTCACCGCCCTGTTTACTTCCCTCGGGTTATGTTACTGCGTTAACACCGCGTTATACAATAATTTTTTATACAAAAATCATTTATTATATGGTGCTGATATTCACATATTACAGATTTATGTTCATGTACTCACGATTATCTGCCCCAGAAAATGACTTCCTGGATTTTTTTTCTTGCCACGAAAACAGCTTCTTACTTTCACTTTGTACTCAGGTAAGGAGGAAACAAAAACTCAGGTAAGGAGAAGAAAGGCGGGGTTTAATACAGAGAATGTGGCTCTCTTTCTCTCTGCGCATGCGCGGCTGAGGAGCGGTTGGTGTTCTGCCATGTTCTCAGTATTTATTGTGAGCTTTTTCCGGAAAAACATCTTGGATTTATTTATTTGTGGTGTGTGTGTGTGTGTGTGTGTGTGTGTTTAAGGTGCTGCGGGATTATAGCGGCTTTCCGCACCAGGGGTGATTCTAGGATTTTGTAAGTGGGGGGGGGGGGGGCACAGTGGGGTCCATGAACCCGTCGGGGGGCGGGGTCAGATTCAATTAGAAATACATAATGGATTAAAAAACATTAAGCATGATTTTTGAAAATCTTGAGCAATGCACTGTGCGCTAATATAGGTAGTATTAAGTAATAAGTATTAAATGTGGCACTGCCACAAGAGCCTGAAAGTCATTTAGTATTTTTGAGAAAAGATTTTTCATATTTATTCATAAAAACAACTGAACGTAACATTTACGTGTGCGTGTCTCTCTTCTGTTTTGAAAATCACAGACCTGTGAGTCCCCTTCTCAAATCAAGCAGTGAGTCACGGCGTAATCATATTTCAGTGGGGGCCGGTTCCACCCCATGCCCCCCCCCTAGAACCGGCCCTGTTGCGCACGCGGCTGTATGAAGTTTAACTGGCCGGCATGGTGTGAGAGTGGTGTGTGTACAGTGAGCGTGTGTGTGTGAGAGAGAGAAAGAGTCAATGTGTGTGAGTGTGTGTCAGTGGCAGTTTTAGGGTAGGGCGAAGTGGGCATTTTTTTATGTCACGTGGGGGGAGGCACACGAAACTGGAGTAAAAAATAATAATCTGTGCCGCTAAGCGGTTTTCTATTATCTGTGATACCTGCGCCCGCGCTGCCCCTGAATGAGCCGCACAGAAGCTGAGCGAGCGGAGAGGACCCGGGGGGGGCTAGGGGGGTTTGAGCAGAGAGGAGAGCAGATAACGGGGGGCGCAGAGTACAGTTCACCTCTCCCAAATGAAGCAGACAAGAATGGGGCTAAATTATGTCTACCTGACTTTCTTACAAATAATAAACACACACCAATAATTTGCACGGTTTTTCAGTTGTTTGACATTGGACGTTGGATATTCGAGCTCCGGGCTCCAGATTCCGAGTTGTAGCGGAGATTCGCTAACAGAGTCCGGCGAAAGCACGTCGCCTACTGTGCGAGTTCGGGACCGTCGGCAAATTATTGTCCGACTGAAATACGGATAATATTTATATTATGAACATATTTTAAATAAATAAATGATCTATTGCCTCAAAACCTATTCTGAAATGTGTGTCCACTTGTCCTGCAGAGGGCACAACCTTTTTTTATTCAATATTATCACTTTTTATATTTATTTATTATTAATATTTAATAATTCTGCATTTTATTTCAATACCTTCCAGGTCATGTGACCTATTGCCTCAAAATAAATTAAACATACTCTAGATACATGTACTGTAGATCTATATATAACATTTCAAATAAGAAATATTATTATGGATGCAGTCGTTTGGACCACCCTACAGTATGTGTTGGCTTGCCTGACATACACTCTGTTCATGAGCACTTTCATACTCTTTCTGCCTTCTTTTTTCAGTAGCAGTGATTAACCTTTTCATAGTGATGTGGCCACTCTTTAGTCTATAGCAAATGACATCAATCACTTCTTGCACAACTTCTTCAGTAGCAACCAGGGCTGGTTCATCTGTATTATGGAACTTGCAGGCATACAAAACTGAGGTACTGATCAGATGGTCGGCGGATCAAGCCTCAGCTCCACCAGATTGCCATTGTTGAGCCCTTGAGCTAGGCCCTTAACCCTATCTGCTCCAGGGGTGCCATATCATGGCTGACACTGCACTCTGATATGCGAATAATTTTTTTAGTGTGCAGTAATGTACAGTAGGCTAAACTTAAGTCAGGGTGTCTCAATGTGTACACCCATGTACAGATTTTTAGGGCCCAAGCACTGACATCAGCCCTATTACATTACAGTGTGTTTGGCCCTCTTGTTCCTCTAAAGATTGTTATTAGGAACCAAGCACTATGAACATCAGCCCTGCCGTATGTCGTCATAGTGTGTGTGAAGGGCCCTTTTGTTCTTCTAAGGATTTCATTTTTTTTTTATTAGGGCCCAAGTACTATATATCATCTGTACAGTATGTCGTCATAGTGTGTGAATGGCCCTTTTGTTCTTCTAAGGAGTTTTTTGAAGGAGCCTCATGTTCTTCTAAGGATTATTATTTTTTAGAGACCAAGCTCTATGTCATCAGCCCTATTACATCATAGTGTACTGTATGAAGGGCCCTCTTGTTTTTATAAGCATTTCTTCCAGCCTGTGTTGTGGAAAAATACTCAGAGTCAGGCTTTGCTTACAGAAGATTACGACCTTTATTATCATGCTATAACGGCTGGAGCTGACCATGGACACAACTGAATTTTCTCGTTGTTTCTTCCAGTACATATGCAGGGCCTGCCCCACCTCCCTCCAACATCTGTTTCCCATTAAAGGGCCCTCTTTAGCCCCCCCAATGTAAAGCTCGGGTTTCCTATATGCAAGCGCACACAAAGAAGCCTATGTCTCAGCTTGCACACACATCCCCGATTATATAAAGATAAGGTATCTTCTAACCCCCAAAAGTAAGTAAAATTAAATGAAATAAAATAAAAATTTCTTCCATACCTCCAGGTCTTTTTGGCTTTCCTAGCATGCCCTGAAAGTCATTAGTGACAGGTTAGAAACTGCTGCCATTAGGATGCAATTCCCGGGGCCCTCACACAAGATTTTGCTCCATAGCTTATGAACACTTGCATATATACATGGAAAACCCGATACACATCTACAAACTCGATTCCAAAACAGTTGGGACACTGTACAACTATTCAGAATATAATATAGATAACATATCAAATGTTGAAACTGAGACATTTTGAAATGTCATGCCGAATTTTGGCTCATTTTGGATTTCATGAGAGCTACATATTCCAAAAAAGTTGGGACAGGTAGCAATAAGAGGCCAGAAAAGTTAAATGTACATATAAGAATCAGATGGAGGTCCAATTTGCAACTTATTAGGTCAATTGGCAACATGATTGGGTATAAAATGGATGAAAAACAACTTATGCTCCCATCCAGACGTCGTTTCTTTCAGGGAAGACCTTGCATTTTCCAACATGACA
This sequence comes from Channallabes apus, assembly GCA_030522415.1. Taxonomy (NCBI): domain Eukaryota; kingdom Metazoa; phylum Chordata; class Actinopteri; order Siluriformes; family Clariidae; genus Channallabes; species Channallabes apus. Next base: position 47,953,714 of record CM060110.1, on the reverse strand, counting down.
ATGCCAGATCACATACTGCATCAATTACAACATCACGGCTGCGTAGGAGAAGGATCCCAGGTACTGAAATGGCCAGTCTGCAGTCCAGATCTTTCACCCATAGAAAACCTTTGGCGCATCATAAAGAGGAAGACGCGACAAAGAAAAGAGTTGAACAACTAGAAGCCTGTATTAGCCAAGAATGGGACAACATTCCTATTCCCAAACTTCAGCACACTGTAAAGAACATACTGTAGAATTTACAATAATTTACTGGCAAAAAAGGTGCCAATAAAATCCTGTAAAATAGCCGTTAATTGCTGTAAAATGGATTACAGTATAATACTGCTTAGCAATTTACAATAAATTGATGTTTGCAGAATACAGTATTATTATTTTTTTTTACAGGATTATAAAATTAAACTTGTAAAAAGGCATTACACGTTTTTTTTGTAATTAGGCTAAATTACAGTACTTACCTGGCAATAAAAGTTGCCAATAAAATCCTGTGAATTCAACAAAAGCCAAGATGTAGCTGTAACATGTTTACTATGAAATTCCTGTAAATTGTCATGCACACTCAATCCACGACCGGCACTAGGACCCGGAAGTAGAGCGGTCGTGAATCAGGAAGTATAAAAGGAGTAAATAAACCATAGCAGAACGCTCAGTCATTGAGTTCGGCCCATGTCGGTTCGTGCTGCGATCAACCAAACCATGAGTACTCACCAATTATGGGTTATTGCTTTCTGCTATTGTGTGTGCATTTTCAGGACGCGGGTTAAATTTGTGTTTTTCCCTTGCTCACCCTTTGTGAGAGTCCTTAAACTAAATCGCGGGAATATCCTACCTACTCGCTTCTCTCCGCGTTTGGGTTCACCATCCATGCTACATTGGGCTAACCACTAAAGCTACGTCTGAACGGTGAACCCAGCGGATCTCTGCGGCGTTGTGAATCAGCATGCCGCGCTAATCAATCAGCTAACCGGAGAGCTCGCTTCTCTGCGCCGCGAGGTCGCCGAGCTCCGGCGGGAGAATGCGGATGTCCGCGCGGCTGTTGATGGCGCGGCTGCCCGGTCGCACGCCACGGAGGCCGCGGCGCCGCCTCATCCCCCCTCCCCCCCTCCTTCTGATGTTTTTCTTTCTCTACCAGAGAAATGGAATGGCACGGACGGGAAATGCAGTGTGTTTTTGACAGTGCTCGAGTTGGTGTTTGAGTTCAATTCCACCAGGTACTCCACCGACCGTCTATGCATTGCACTACTCGTTTCGTTGCTAACGGGGCAGGCAGCTGAGTGGGCCACGGCAGTTATCCGCGCTGATACGGATACCGCCCATTCATACAACGAATTCACCCGTCAGCTCAAACTCACCTTTGAACACCCTGCGGGCGAGGTGGAGACCGACTCAAAGCTTTACCATCTGCAGCAGGGAGGATTGTCCGTGAGTCGCTATACAGCTGAATTTCGCACGCTCGCCGTCCAGACCACCTGGGGAGATGCAGCGCTCCAGACATCCTACTATGAGGGGTTGGCCTCCAGGATCAAGGATGAACTAGCCGGGCGAGAGCTCCCTGCTACCCTGGAGGGGCTAATCCAGCTAGCCCTGCGGATCGACCAGCGCCTCCTCTCTCGCCCGAGACCAGCCCCTAGAACCCTGCCGCCAGCACCTACCTTCACCCTCAACCCCCCACGACCATCTACTTCCGCCACCTATGCCACACCTGGACATGTCGGTTCTCCACTTCCTGCCGTGGTTGACACACGAGCCGGGGAACCCATGCAACTAGGAAGCGCCTCCCTGACCGTATCGGAGTGTGCACGCCGATGTAAAGAGGGCCTGTGTGCCTATTGTGGCTCCGCTGACCATCACCGGGCGATCTGTCCTCTACGCCCGGGAAACGCCCAGCCCCGGTGAATGGAGGGAGAGATTCACCGGGCCCTCTTCAGATCTCCACCACCATTGACAACAATAACGCTCGTCTTACGGTTCAGGTATCCCTCCAAATTGGCCACAAACGAGTTCGAAGTACCGCATTCGTCGACTCCGGGGCAGCGGGTAACTTCATTGACTCATCCTATGCCAAAAAATTGGGGGTAAAAATCGCCCCATCACCGCCCATACCCAACTCATCACTCTAATCATTGACCAACACCAAGAACAACTCCGATTTCACCTCACTTCCGTATCATCGCCACCTATCATTCTGTGATATCCATGGCTCCTCCAGCATGACCCTCTCATCTCCTGGACTCAGAACCGGATTCTACAGTGGGGCGCGACCTGTAACGAACTCTGCCTGCGGGCTTCGGCTGGGATGTGCTCTAGGGAGTCCGAGGCCCCCAACGTCGACACCAACGCCATCCCAACCATGTATCGGGACCTGGCTGAGGTCTTCTGCAGAAGACGTGCCACCCACCTTCCACCTCATCGCCCATACGACTTGGTGATCGACCTCCAGCCAGGTTCCATATCACCCCTCGGCCACCTATACTCTCTCTCCACGACCGAGACGCAGGCGATGGAGGAGTATGTGACAAACGCCCTTCGCCAAGGTACCATCCGGCCCTCCTCGTTGTCTGCCGCCGCAGGGTTCTTCTTTGTGAAGAAAAAAGGAGGAGAACTTCGTCCATGTGTCGATTATCGGGGGCTCAATAACATCACGATAAAGAACCGACACCCGTTGCCTCTTACCAACTCTGCCCTGGACGCCCTCTCTGGCGCCACCATTTTCAAAAAGTTGGACCTGCGGAGCGCCTACAACTTGGTGCGCATCAGAGAGGGCGATGAGTGGAAGACGGCTTTCATCACACCCACGGGACACTACGAAAGTCTGGTAATACCATTTGGCCTTTGCAATGCCCCCGCCGCCTTCCAACATTTCATAAATGACATTCTTCGGGACATGTTAGGGTGGCGGGCATTCGCATACCTTGACGACATCCTCATTTATTCACGAACTGTTGAAGAACACACCCAGCACGTCAGAGCGGTTTTAAAGAGATTACACACCCATCAACTGTACTGTAAGTTGGAAAAGTGCGCTTTTCACGAGCGCTCCACCACGTTCCTGGGTTTTGTCATCTCGCCCCAGGGTGTGGCCATGGACCCGCAGAAACTCGAAGTTGTGCGTCATTGGCCCCTACCCAAGACCCTTAAGCAACTTCAACGGTTTCTCGGTTTTGCGAACTTCTATCGTCTCTTTATCCGGGACTACAGTACGGTTGCTGCCCCCCTAACCACTCTGACCCGACCCTCACCTTCTCCCTTCACTTTAGACTCTGCCGCCATCTCAGCCTTCCAGAGACTCTGTCAACGTTTCATCACCGCACAAATCCTTCTTCACCCAGACTCAAGCAAACCATTCGTTGTGGAGGTGGACGCCTCAGATGTGGGCGCTGGGGCTGTTCTCTCCCAGCGAGGTCCAGACCAAAAACTACACTCCTGTAGTTTTTTCTCCAAAAAATTTGACACCACTCAGCAGCGATACGGGGTAGGGGACCGCGAGCTGCTGGCCATAAAGTGGGCTTTGGAGGAATGGCGTCACTGGCTCCAGGGCACCAGAGAACCATTCATCGTCTGGACCAATCATCAAAATCTCATCACTATCTGCAATTTAAAACAGCTGAATCCGAGACAGGCGCGATGGGCACTATTTTTCGAACATTACAATTTCCATCTGTCATACCGCCCGGGTTCAAAAAACACCAAGGCCAACGCCCTCTCCCCTCAACACGAAGAGGACATCACCCGGGCGGAGCCCGCGCCTGTCCTTCCACCATCTAAGATCATCGCACCTCTCCGCTGGGACCTGGAAACAAGGGTCCGCCAGGCACAGGCCACGGAGAACGAACCGGCAGGTGCGCCACCTGGATGTCTCTACGTGCCCCCTCCCATGAGACAGGAAGTCATTCAGTGGGGCCACACCTCACTCCTCTCCGGACATCCAGGTAGCAGACGCACAACCCAATTCATCCGGCGCGCTTTCTGGTGGCCCTCCATGACCCGGGACATCGAGGAATTCGTCCAGGTGTGCCCAGTGTGCGCCAGGGCAAAGGACACCAACCAGCCGACACCGGGGGAACTTCATGCACACTCAATCCACGACCGGCACTAGGACCCGGAAGTAGAGCGGTCGTGAATCAGGAAGTATAAAAGGAGTAAATAAACCATAGCAGAACGCTCAGTCATTGAGTTCGGCCCATGTCGGTTCGTGCTGCGATCAACCAAACCATGAGTACTCACCAATTATGGGTTATTGCTTTCTGCTATTGTGTGTGCATTTTCAGGACGCGGGTTAAATTTGTGTTTTTCCCTTGCTCACCCTTTGTGAGAGTCCTTAAACTAAATCGCAGGGATATCCTACCTACTCGCTTCTCTCCGCGTTTGGGTTCACCATCCACGCTACATTGGGCTAACCGCTAAAGCTACGTCTTCTGGTCCCTCAGGTTAGTACATCCATGACATAAATAACTATTTTAACTATGAACTTTACTATTATACTGATGTAAATGCATTAAAACAAAGATTTTGAAAAATAACACTCAAATTCAAAGCTGTTGTAAGTAAACTGTTTATTACCGCTGACACCTGACAACACTTCAGCACTGTCACTGGTAACATCATTTTACTTTTTCAACTACAGAAAAACTGATAAAAAAACAGCTGTTACAAAACAACTACAAACAACTCAAGATTAAAGCATAAAGCAATAGTTAAATAAAAGTTAAAGGGACTGTTTGCCTAAAAATAAAGATGGTCAGCATTTTAGTCTGTTGTGTCTGTTTATATGCAATTATTTCAAAAATACTCTATCGAGAGCTAGGTGAATAAATCGGTAACAAAAAGCAGCATTCATCGGCATGACATTACGTTTTTACGTATTAACAACAATTATTCATTCATTCATTCATTCATCTTCTATACCACTTAATCCTGTGTTCAGGGTCGCGGGGGACCTGGAGCCTATCCCAGGAGACTTCGGGCACTAGGCGGGGTACACACTGGACAGGGTGCCAATCCATCGCAGGGCACACACACATACACACACTCACACACCCAATCACACACTACGGGCAATTTTAGGAACGCCAATTATCCTAACCTGCATATCTTTGGACTGTGGGAGGAAACCGGAGTACCCGGAGGAAACCCACCAAGCACGGGGAGAACATGCAAACTCCATGCACACAGAGACGGGAATCGAGCCTGGCCGGGGAATCGAACCCAGACCCTGGAGGTGCAAGGCGACAGTGCTAACCACTACATCACCGCACCGCCTAACAACAATTAATAAAAAAAATAATAAATTAACGACATATTCCTTTACAAAATATACTCCAGGTTTCAGAGAAACTCATCCAACGATGTTAATATTTAAATTTTTCAACAAAAAAAGACAACTGAGCACTTCATGTAACGTTAATTTTGTCTCACACGCACTTCCGTAGCAATGCTGTGCCTGCCAAACTACAAATACTCTCTAGAAAATAAAGGCAAATAAAGCTAACAAACTGCAGCATATACAGATGTCGCCTTTAAGACTGCACGTGTTTTCCTGCGGGATGCCGCAATTTAGCGCGCGGCGTGCCGTGACTTGCCGGAGGCAACATTCGGGAATTTTAAATAAATGTGTTGCGCTTCACTGAATATCCGCCAGATGGCGCATGGAAGGACTTTATCTAAAAGCCGGACCAAGTACAACAATGAATGTAAGGACGCGGATGAACAGTGCTGAAGCGAACATGAATTTTATTTTGTTTTATAATAGATCTTTCATGATGAATGAGTGTATATGTGCTTCACATTATCAAACACAGGCAAAGGAGACAGAAATTATTGAGGGATCCACTGAAAAAAGTAAACCTAGTTTAATGTGTTTTTTTTCTCATTCCATTAGTAAAAAAAATAATTTGCTCTTTTTAACTGAAGTGTCTAATTTATGCTTATGGGTGAATCTTTTTTTTTTTTTTTTTTTTTTTTTTTTTTTTTTTTAGTATAATGCTGTTTACAGCAGGAAACCAAAGTGAAATATTTCATTTTGATCAAGGTACTCTTATTAGGTTGAGTGTGATTTGCGCATGCGCAGTCTTTAGACCATAGTTTTGCCGGTATAATTTTATTTCCGCCTCAAACCGGAGCATGACGTTGAAACAAGTAAGGAAGGATATCAGAACCTGTATTTCAGTTACTGTTAGTTAAAGCCCCTGATTAAACTTAAATCTAATCCATTCACAAAGGACATTTCTGCTTCAAACCAAAGTTCACCGTGTCACATGACCTCATGTGTCACATGACCTCATGACGCAGCATTAGGTGTGTTCGAGCTCATGCTGCGGCTGCGCAGACCGATCGGCGAGATTAGCCGAAAACAGTCGGGGAGGAGCTGAAAACGGAGCCGTCAAGTCGGACACGTTGGGGATCTCGTGCTTCCTCAAACACGGCAGATCACGTGGTGTTTACCTACTTTATTGCAGATGAACTGGAAGCTGTAGAAATACCTTTTTTGTTGGAAGAAATGCAGCAGAATGAACAACAACGATAAGTTTATAAACAGTATATGTGCATGTGTAAATCATTTCATTTTAAAGTAACTGAACAAATACTGTTTTACAAATCAAGCTTATACTTAATCAAATGATGTTTTGTTTAGTGTTGTTATGTTAGGCTTCTGTAAACAATAAATAATTAGCTGTAATTGCTGTTGGAGAGTATCCCAGAGGACCCAAATAACTCATCTATTTGCTGCAGAAAAGCACAATGTAATACGAAAGTGACTTTGTAATAAGATGCAAAATTATCTTATACTATCTGGACGGAGGATGGGTTTCTGGCTTCTGAAGGGTTACCACCCACTACATCAGGGTGGTAGTCGGTAGGTCCTGGCTAATGGGTGTCTGTTGCACAGGGCACTGGCTGGTTGGTGGTTTCACAAAACTGAGATTTAGTGGTACAGGTGACTCAGTGGAGGTAGAGGGACATGGAGAAGGAGGTTGGGGGGAAACACTGCAGCACAAGCTAGATCACTGATAGGAGCTGTTTAGAGAGAAAGCTGAACATTTAGTTGTCACTTATGTGTCCAGTGTGTTTGTTCATCACAAGTGTTTACTTTGTTTTGTGTCAACGGCTGTAACTTTTGCCATGACACCAGAGAGGAACTTCTGATCTGAGGAAATACTCAAAACTATCACACAAATCATTGTTAACTTGTATTTATTCTAGTTCTTCCATTTACCTACCTGTTTTCATTCTTTCTAAATTTCCTCGGAAACCTTAAGAGTAAAGGTTCTTCCTTTGCTGTCCTTCACATTCATTGTTATATTATTCATTTAGTTTTTTCTTGCACTTGGTAATGCATTGTCTTTATATATGCGAAGTGAGAGACCATGGGACTATACTCAATGTGTGTGACTCGTTATGTCTAATAAAAACTAATTAATGCAATAACACTTAACAGATTTAAATTTGTCTGATTTAAGTGGTTGTCTGTAAGTTTTGTGGTTTAGAATGTATGTGATATTTATGGCATAAACAAGGTTTAGTAAACTAAAAACATTGAACATGAATGACCTGCACATTATAAGGAATTAGGCTGTTTTTTGTAGTTTGATTTAGATTGTAGTTATGTAGGATAATTTTGCAGTTGTGTTGTGTGGTATGTATTTATTTTTTACATTTAACCTTCAGTTAGCTAAGGGCAGGTTAAATAAACCATAGATGCACAAGCACAATGTATTTGTCTTTATTATAATTTATACCAGTGTATAAAAGTGATCTGAATGTTGTATTTTTCAATTGACAATACACACTAGCACAATACAGCACATGCAAGTGGAGCAGCAACTACAGATTTCAGCATCAATCAATGTTGACCACATTACATTAAATGTCTGACATTTTAGTTATTCCATAAAAATATTACTTAAATATGCAGCTGAATACTATAAGTTGTCTGTATGAAAAAAGTACAATAATAAACTTATGTACAAATCCAATATAAAGAATTTAAGGGAAAAATGTACGGCAGTCAAAAGATTGTAAACTATTTACGAAATGGCATGCAAATTGATTTGTTATGCAATTATATGGATTGAAGCACGAAACACTCGTGATCATCGTCATGTGGTGAATGTGGCCAATCATGAAAAGCTGTGACGTCATCACAGCCTGGTGCAGTCGCTCCTGAAATGCTGCGCGGGCTGAGCAAGCCGGCTGCTCTCGAAACGCTCTCGCGTTACTTTAATGCCACACGTGAACGTCACGTGGCGTCGGCGCCGGTTCAAGTCAGACAAAATTTCTAACCGGCATGCACTAGTTCAAGTCAGCCGCCGATCGGTCTGTGCAGCGCTGCATGAAGTCGAACGCACCCATTATAACGGACTGAATCACCTTCTGCTGCGGGCGGAGTTTCTCAAAGAAAACTCCTTTAAACCAGGTAAGAAAGCAAACTCGTGTCACTTCTATGTTAAATGTATCTCTTATATGAGCAAATTCATGATTTATGTCAGGAACAACTACTTTGTAGATTGAGTTTTGTGTCCGTGTTTGCTACTGTAGCTAAAAACACCTATATTACCTGCATTAGCATTAGCTAACTAACGTGGTGATTTTCAAAAACACCGGAGTTTCTACAGTAAGTCAGCGGCGCCGAAGAAAATAATTATATTTAAGTACCGTTGGTTAACGATGTAGGGCGGCGCGGTGGTGTAGTGGTTAGCACTGTCGCCTGGCACCTCCAGGGTCTGGGTTCGATTCCCCGGCCAGGCTCGATTCCCGTCTCTGTGTGCATGGAGTTTGCATGTTCTCCCCGTGCTTGGTGGGTTTCCTCCGGGTACTCCGGTTTCCTCCCACAGTCCAAAGATATGCAGGTTAGGCTAATTGGCATTCCTAAAATTGCCCGTAGTGTATGATTGGGTGTGTGAGTGTGTGTATGTGTGTGTGCCCTGCGATGGATTGGCACCCTGTCCAGATGTCCCATCCAAATGTCCTTTCTTTTATTAGGTTGTTCAGAAAGATGAAGCTCAGGCAGAACTTGTGAGGTGCACAATGGCCCTGTTTGTCCTCAGGTAGGAAGAGGACTGTCTTCAGCCTCCACAGGAAATCGGGATTGTGACTTATTGAGTTTCCATCAGTCGCACATGAATGTTCCATGTTTTACCTCTGCTGATTTTGTTTCAGGAACATTTTCTAATTTTCTTTTCAGTCCAATTAATAAATGTATGTTGCAAAGTTGAGTGTTACTATTTGTAATTTTATTCATTCATTCATTTTCTATACCGCTTATTCCTGTGTTCAGGGTCGCGGGGGACCTGGAGCCTATCCCAGGAGACTTCGGGCACTAGGCGGGGTACACCCTGGACAGGGTGCCAATCCATCGCAGGGCACACCCATACATTTATGGAGTAATTTATTTTAGTCGCAGAGTATTTAGTTTGGTTCTTCTTCAGCAGGTTTGACAAGGACAAAATGTACCCATTGCAAAATTAAATTTGTGGATAAATGCAGACATCTTTTTTTTTCCTCTCAATTTAAAATTCAGTTAACAGTGTTGAATGACTGTTGGTGTTTATACATTTTGAAAAAAAAAAATCTTATTGTTAACATTTTGGATGAAAATATGTTCATTCCACAATAAATGTTTATATAAAGAAATGTGTTTTGAGTGTAAATCAATATGTAATTAAGTTTTTTATGCTTTTATATTTAAATTATGAATGCCTTAAATCTTTTTGATGCAACTTAAAAAAAGGTAATTTGCTCAACCATTCAAAAGTGGTTTATATCAAGTTTATAATTTCAGGTTAGATTTAGTAGAATATTTACATTAAGTAATATAGCCAACTCATTTATTTCTGGAATTGATGCACGGGCTTCATCTTAGGCCTTTTTTTTCTTTCGGTTCTTTCGTTTCTCAGCGCCGGACTGTTGATGTCTCTTTCCAGGACCAGGCATATCGTTCAATTATTATAATTCTTTTGGCCAAATACTGTAGGCAGCCGTAACAGAGGTGAGGGCGCGCGCGTCGTCACGTCTGCTTAGCCGACTCTGCGTTCACCGTAGACTTCAATACCCATATGAAAAAAACCTGCATGATTCATATAAAGCAATCATATATCTTTCTTACTTAAACAGGTCAGAATAACATACTATGTTTCATATAAGCCCAATACATGTCCTATGCAAAATCAGACCGATTATGGCCACTTTCATACTAAAAAGCACACATAAAACTTAGGGGGGATTTTTTGGGTCATGTATGAATACTGTATGAAGTCTTATACGAGTTTTACATGACAATAGTATGCAAATATGTATGGTATTAGTAAAAAATATACAAATCATGTAAAGTTCTTATACTGCATTGTATGCTAATCTAATAAAAGTCATATAGGATTTATTTACATTTTGTTTGTGTTTCATACAGATTTCATATTGTTTTAATAGGGAAATTGTCTGCCTGCTCTTCAAACTTTATATGTTTCCACCTAATTCCTTATATTACAGCAATTATATTACTATAAATCTACATATAATTATTATACATAATTTAAGTCAATAAGATATGTCTGCATATACTAATTATATATGATTTCAGTCAAATTTGCAATGGAACACTTTTATTTCAACTCAAGCAAAGTGACAATCAATTTATACACCACATGAGTAATTTACAATTCCAACTTGGTAGCAAACAGAACTTTGCCCGGGAAAAACAAAATACCCTGAATACACTGGCCATCAATCATCAAAGAGCATTAAGGTTTCTGGATGTTTTTACGTTTTCTTCTTTCCTCTAACTTCAGTAATTTTGGCATTGATGGCTGCATCAATGCTGGAGGGCACCGCATGAGGCCACTTTTGCAATGTTGCTCCTGTAAGACAAATAAATGAAAGTTTAAAAAAATTACTCTTTTTAGGAAGCAAGGTAGACCACAGTTAATGACTACTTATCAAGTTAAACACACTGTAAAAAGTGATTTTTTTGACCTTGTAAATAATGGTAACATTATTTAAGTATGTTTTACAAACAAATACTATTTTGTCTTTTTACTTAAAAATGGCATGTTTAATTCAGTACATTACTTGCAGTTTCTTTGTCATTTATTATACTAAAATACATATGTAAATTTAAATACAATCTCCTCAGTAATATTTACTTAGTGTTTGCCATCTAATCAAATCACACCAAAAATGAACAACTTAAAGTAAAATGTACTCAGTTCGGCAAGGTAATGGACTACGTGCACGCAGACTCGTGACGTACTTCCGCTTTGGCTCCGAAGTTTGAAGCGGCGCGCACAGAGGAAAGGAAGAGAGATTTCACCACGGCTAATGTGAATTTTACCACGGTAAGTTATTAATATGCTAAGTAATTATTTGAAATATGTTTGCAGAAAAGTGTAGAGTTATTAAGCTATCTGCAGTCCCAGTGGTTTGTGCCTACCGTTTCTTTTTTTTATTGAGGTACAAGTGCTAAAAGTGTTCATGTTAACAGTGTTAACAGATGTTTGGATAACGTTAAAACTTAATCTTAGTTTTGTTAAAGAGAGTTAAATCATTACTAAATGAAGCTATTAATATAGTTGACAGAGTTTGCGATTTGCACCACAATTCGTTATTAGCAAACCTATTAGCATCCGTGCAAACTTAGCTCGAGGCATTGCCCTGTCGTGTTCTAGCATTCTGTCCCAGTAAAGTTCGAGCTGCCGAAATTTAATAATCACCCTGTTTTTCACGTCTTAATCACACAGGATTAACGTTAGTTTTTAAAATGCACTTGTACAAGGCAAATATTACCTTGAACTTTATTTATATTGTTTACCTCTACTATTGGGTATGATAGCTATATATAGAAATTGATAAGGTGACATACTGCACACTTTTGCAATTACATAAGTCTAAATGCTTGTTTAAATAAATCTTAATTAACAATCAACCTTATATAAGTTGTAAAGCCTATATTTTATTTCATGATGTTCTTTTACTGACCAACATCCACTTTACACGTGGTTGATATCTGCAAGCAGTTAAAAATTAATTCTGACATGAACATTTCTTACATTCTTTTACAGATATTGCACTCACTATTCAAGCTAATGCAAGGTAAGTTGGCAATACTTTACTACAGCACACCTCACAGATAGAAAGCAAATAAGTATGTATTCACATGTGTATCGTTTAACTGTAGGTGCCCGAGAATGAGGTGGTTATCACTAAATGTTTCTATCTACTGTCTAATTGTGTATTAGTCTCATTATTGTAACTTAACAGCATACAACTATTACAGCATACAGATACTGCTGAAGAAACTGCATATTGGGTTTAAATATGCAGAAAATGCTAAATATACTGAAGACTAGTGGACAGTTTGTCTCAGAACAGGAACCCACTGAGGAAAGTTGAAAAAGTGATACTGTACAGTATTTTAACCACTTTGCACTGATTTGTATATTTCACAGGATGTCAGCAGCAGAGACATGATTAGGGATACTTTCTCCAGTCATGTCATGAAAAGCATCGTACTGAGCAGATCTGTAGAAGAAGAAGTTGCTAGTATATCTGATGTCATCATTGTCATCGAGGGAACTGAGGTGCTGCTGGGATGTAAAAATCTCACAAATGCATGTCTTTCACTCATGGGCTGCATTTACTCCCTAAACTTAAGCTATCCCCCAAAGCTGAGAAACACATTTGAAGTGTTTCAGAAAATCTTTCTTGGGCTAGATGCTTTAAAGTTTTCTCCAAAGGTTAACTCTTTACATAGAAAGCTTGTAATCTAGTTGGGCACTACAGTACTTGCACTTATTGCACTTATGCTGTTTTACTGTTTTTTGTTTTGTTTTGTTTTTTGCAAGAAAGGCAGCTACTAGTTTAACATTATTTGCACTTTTATACTTTTGTATTTTATATCTGCAACTGAGATTGTTCATGTTCATGTTATATTTAAAGGTTTTATATGTTTAAATGTTTATGCACTTTAATGCACTGTGGTTGTTCTAAAAAAAGTTTACTGGAGTAAAATGCACTATAGTGTACCATTTATCAAACAAATGCAGTTTTACTACTTTTTTTATTTCATGCTCTCATCTGTTAAGGAATCTCAAAGAAATAAAAGATTTCAAGTAAAATGTATGTCAGTGTTATTTTATTGACCACCATTTAAATACATAAACAACATCAAATGTTAAAATAATATTTAAAGTAAAGGTTACTCCATTTAAAATAAGATAACTAGGATTATTGTGTAAAAAAAAAACATTTATAAGCATTCCTTGAGTAAAATATATAAAGAAACAGTCAATACAGTTTACTGGGAAATTCCAAGTAAACTTTACTGAGATATTCTAATTAAAGCTACAGTTCTTTGTGTTTAGTTTTTACTTGGAAATTCTATTGAAATTACTCACATTTTCTAAGTGAAAAAACTTTCCTAACTTTTTTTAAGTAAATCCTACTCCACATTTTTTTCAGTGCAGATCAACAGCAGCTTGGGGGAGGTGGGTGGTCTAGTGTTTAGGGAACTACAGTAGGCTTCCAAATGGAATCCCAGAAAGTTGTGAGTTTGAAATTGATTGAAAACCGGGAGGGGAGGCTTGTAACTGTCCCATTGAGTGCCTAGTAAATACCACTGTCAAGACCCAGAAAATTGTTGAATAAAGTCGTCTTGTTCTATACCACTTTATCCTGTATTTAGGGTCGTGGGGACCTGGAGCCTATCCCAGGAGACTCAGGGCACGAGGCAGGGTACACCCTGGACAGCGTGCCAATCCATCGCAGAGCGCACACACACACACACACTATGGTCAATTTGGGAACGCCAATTAGCCTAACCTGCATGTCTTTGGACTGTGGGAGGAAACCGGAGTACCCGGAGGAAACCCACCAAGCACGGGGAGAACATGCAAACTCCATGCACACAGAGACGGGAATCAAGCCTGGCCGGGGAATCGAACCCGGACCCTGGAGGTGCAAGGCGACAGTGCTAACCTTGAATAAAGTCATTATTTATAATTTCTTTCCATACAAGAAGAATTTGTCACTTCAGAAAATTCAGATTGAACCACTGATGGCAGATGGACTACTTGACGATGCCCTTCATACTTTTTTGAGTCTTGACAGTGGTATTTACCTGGCAGTCAATGGAACAGTGACAAGCCTCCCAGTTTTCATCCAAAACATGTTAGATTGTGTTCTGAAGATTAACTAACCTTTTACGGGTTTGGAATGACATGGGGGTAAGTGATTAATGACAAAATGTTCATTTTGGAGTGAAGTAAAGCCATCCTCATTTTGGGCATAGTCAGATGCAAAAACAACCAGGTTACTTTGTTGTCTTGCCTTTGTATGCTTCCTTTGCATAGCCTGTTTGTCACGGTCAGTTTCACTGTTCTAACGAACAATAGGACCTAGGTTTAAAAATACCAAATATCTTGTTTTGTTTTTAAATGTCTGCAAACAATTCAATTCAGTAATTAAGTACATGGTGTGTGATTATATGCATGAAATTCATTCAGTTCCACGCAAACAGTCCTACAGTCCGGTGTATTCTCAACATCAGTTTCATCTGAATCTGTACAGTATATCTTGTTGGTGGGAGTGAGGCCCTTTTCTTAGGCAGCTTGTTCCTTTCATCAGACTCCAACCCCAGAAATTCCTTAATCTTAGCATTAGTATGAAATCGATTGTCTGTAAAGTAGTTCAAAGTCAAAAGAGAGATCAGATTAAGGCAGTTTACAGTAAAGAAAACAATATTTTAAATTTACTGCATTTAATTATTCCTGTGCCTATTAATGTCAATGGTAGTTACACAGCTGCCATAAAAACTTCGCACATCACAATAGCTTCACATTATTTAATGGGAATGACACGGTGAAAACAAAATGCCTTCATGCATTCACAAGGTGTCTTGCGAGTCTGATTGACTGACATAATGCTACATCAACTAAACATGTCACCTGCATGCAAGTTAGCTGCAACACTTGTGGAAGATAAGTAGGCCTACAATAGACCATATTTTAAAGATGTATATAAACGTTTTATTGGTAAAATACCAACACAACAGTAACAAAAAATAAATTAATCCAGCTATAACCTAGCTAAATACACCAAGGGCTGTCACAGTTGTTGCAGAGTGTTATTAAATATGGCTCCAGTTACTAACGTTAGCTGGTAGCAAATTAACTGTTGTGAATTGTTTGACAGATTCGCATTAACAAATTCGAGAGAGGGGGAAAAAAACATCTACTTTGAGGTAAAAAAATCTACTTTGCTTACAAATTGCTAAATGCATAAAGCTGAATCAAACTGCTGCCTGAGTAATTACTACTAAGTGAAAATGATTCCCACCTTAATAACTCCTGAAGCAATCTGTAAACCCAGAGCTGTTGAATCGACGCCCGCGCGCGGATTAACCGTCCTCTTCGTGCTTGTACGAATGAGCCAGTAATCTGTCTTTTCATTGGATCCCGCGAAGAAATTCAAACAGCAACCAATCAGCGTATTGGACTTGCTTATTTGTAACGTCAAGCAGGTAAAAGGCTACTTTAAAATTATACAGTATCCAGAACACATGCTAAACAAATGCTGAAATGAAACGCGTACTACTTTCACAATTGCCAAGAAGAAGAAAGAAATATTCCTCATCGCACCAGGTGGAGAAAAAAAAAAAAGGTCAAATATAGATAAAATAACATATAGGAGAACAGGGTCAGAAATTAACGGGGGCTTATGGTAATAATTCCATCACAATAAACAAAAATGCCCCACAAAATTGAGATAAATTGCCAAAAATTGCTCCTTCACGATTAAATTAAATCTGTGCTTCAAAAAGGAACTGTCATGTTTCGACATTTTCAAGTTGCTATAAACAAAAATATGTATTCTGGGAGGCGCATAACCCCGTTAACGGCGGAGCTGCGCTGTGTGCGGCTTAGGGACGAGGGAATCTTGGAAGAAAACCTCTTGGAGTCTGCAAAAGACTTGAGACTGGGGCGCAGGTTCACCTTCAAGCAGGACAACGACCCTAAACATAAGGCAAGGGCAACAATGGAATTGTTTAAAACAAAACATATCCATGTGTTAGAATGCACACAGAATTGAACCGAGGAATCGAACCCAGACCCTGGAGGTGCAAGGCAACAGTGCTAACCACTATGTGACCTAACATGTTAAAAAAAATGAGGGGTTAAAAAGTGGCTTCAGAAGGTTATTTTTGTATATGTGACATTAACTATGTTGGAGATGATATGCATAAGAATCATCCTGAGATTTTGGAAAGCTGTATATACTAAAATCAGTGTACAGTATGATTGACTATAGGCATAGGGCTCCACTTAGGACAAGATAACAAGGGCATGAGTTAAGTACAGCCTTATACTGACTGGCAATCTGCTCGGTTTTATACACATATCAAGAGATGTGGTGGACATTCATATTAAATTAACATTCTTTCACTATGTTTTTGCATCATAAAAATCAATAAGGCTTTAGTCATGTGTAGGACATATATAACATATATGACTGAAAACACATAAATATTATGCATTTTGCATATGTGGTTTTTACAACATATACAGTGGTGTGAAAAACTATTTGCCCCCTCCTGATTTCTTATTCTTTTGCATGTTTGTCACACAAAATGTTTCTGATCATCAAACACATTTAACTATTAGTCAAAGATAACACAAGTAAACACAAAATGCAGTTTTTAAATGAGGGGTTTTATTATTTAGGGAGAAAAAAAATCCAAACCTTCATGGCCCTGTGTGAAAAAGTAATTGCCCCCTGAACCTAATAACTGGTTGGGCCACCCTTAGCAGTAATAACTGCAATCAAGCGTTTGCGATAACTTGCAACAAGTCTTTTACAGCGCTCTGGAGGAATTTTGGCCCACTCATCTTTGCAGAATTGTTGTAATTCAGCTTTATTTGAGGGTTTTCTAGCATGAACCGCCTTTTTAAGGTCATGCCACAACATCTCAATAGGATTCAGGTCAGGACTTTGACTAGGCCACTCCAAAGTCTTCATTTTGTTTTTCTTCAGCCATTCAGAGGTGGATTTGCTGGTGTGTTTTGGGTCATTGTCCTGCTGCAGCACCCAAGATCGCTTCAGCTTGAGTTGACGAACAGATGGCCGGACATTCTCCTTCAGGATTTTTTGGTAGACAGTAGAATTCATGGTTCCATCTATCACAGCAAGCCTTCCAGGTCCTGAAGCAGCAAAACAACCCCAGACCATCATACTACCACCACCATATTTTACTGTTGGTATGATGTTCTTTTTCTGAAATGCTGTGTTACTTTTACGCCAGATGTAACGGGACACGCACCTTCCAAAAAGTTCAACTTTTGTCTCGTCGGTCCACAAGGTATTTTCCCAAAAGTCTTGGCAATCATTGAGATGTTTTTTAGCAAAATTGAGACGAGCCTTAATGTTCTTTTTGTTTAAAAGTGGTTTGCGCCTTGGAAATCTGCCATGCAGGCAGTTTTTGCCCAGTCTCTTTCTTATGGTGGAGTCGTGAACACTGACCTTAATTGAGGCAAATGAGGCCTGCAGTTCTTTAGATGTTGTCCTGGGGTCTTTTGTGGCCTCTCAGATGAGTTGTCTCTGCGCTCTTGGGGTAATTTTGGTCAGCCGGCCACTCCTGGGAAGGTTCACCACTATTCCATGTTTTTGTCATTTGTGGATAATGGCTCTCACTGTGGTTCGCTGGAGTCCCAAAGCTTTAGAAATGGCTTTATAACCTTTACCAGACTGATAGATCTCAATTACTTTTGTTCTCATTTGTTCCTGAATTTCTTTGGATCTTGGCATGATGTCTAGCTTTTGAGGTGCTTTTGTTCTACTTCTCTGTGTCAGGTAGCTCCTATTTAAGTGATTTCTTGATTGAAACAGGTGTGGCAGTTATCAGGCCTGGGGGTGACTACAGAAATTGAACTCAGGTGTGATAAACCACAGTTCAGTTAAGTTATCAAGGGGGGCAATCACTTTTTCACACAGGGCCATGTAGATTTGGAGTTTTTTTTCTCCCTTAATAACGTAAACCTTCATTTAAAAACTGCATTATGTGTTCAATTATGTTATCTTTGACTAATAGTTAACGGTTTTTGATGAGCAGAAACATTTAAGTGTGACAAACATGCAAAAGAATAAGAAATCAGGAAGGGGGCAAATAGTTTTTCACACCACTGTATGTCCCTTATAATATTCTGTTGGAACATATAAGAATCATATGTGTTTTTAAATAAACATTTCCATATGGGTATAGACGTTTATATTTTTGTTTATTTGTATATGTATGTTATTAATATAATTTTTTTAGAGATTGTGTGTGTGTGTGCACTGTCATGTTTCTTCCCCTTACTGTGTTTGCGTCGGGCGTGTGTGCGTGGCATGATCGCGGAGGCGAGCTGACGGTTTAACAACGTTCTTTATTTTCATACAAAACATAAACAAAACCACTCCAACACAAACTAAACAACTTAGACTAATGCTAGACGCCTGACTGGAGTTCAGCCAGGCTATTTATAATAAACATAAACAATCATCAAATTAACTTCCCTCGGTTCAGGTGAGCTTCTACGTCACCTGACCGAGGTGTAAACTGGGAAATGAAGTCAAACTCAAACTAAACAAAACTCCAACTCAAAAACATACACGGGCGTTAGGCGCCCTCTAGGGGTTAACCGTTACATAACCCCCCCTCCAAAAAATGCTCCTCCCGGAGCATCACCGGAGGCCCCGGACACCCAACCCAATGTTCTACCTTACGCCTCCTGTCCAGGAGGCTGGGTGACGGGGCTGGAGGCATGCCCAGCGGCTGCTGAGCTGAAGACGTGCTTGGCGGCTGCTGAGCTGGAGACGTGCTCGGCGGCTGCCGACGCGCTGGAGACGTGCTCGGCGGCTGCCGACGCGCTGGAGACGTGCTCGGCGGCTGCCGACGCGCTGGAGACGTGCTCGGCGGCTGGCGAAGCGCTGGGGACGTGCTCGGCGGCTGCCGACGCGCTGGGGACGTGCTCGGCGGCTGCCGACGCGCTGGGGACGTGCTCGGCGGCTGCCGACGCGCTGGGGACGTGCTCGGCGGCTGCCGACGCGCTGGGGACGTGCTCGGCGGCTGCCGACGCGCTGGAGACGGCATTGAGTTCGACGGCAGCAGCGCTGAAGCTGACTGGGCGCTCGACGGCGGCGACGGAGCTGGCTCTGAGCTCGACGGCGGCGACGGAGCTGGCTCTGAGCTCGACGGCGGCGACGGAGCTGTCTCTGAGCTCGATGGCGGCGACGGAGCTGGCTCTGAGCTCGACGGCGGCTCTGTGTCGTCCTCAAAGCCGGGAGGCGGCGGAAGAACGGGTGCGTGGGACAGCGGCTGCTGACACGCTAACTCGCTGTCCTCGAAGCCGGGAGGCGGCGGCAGAACGGGTGCGTCGGACAGCTGCTGCAGACACGCTAGCGCGCTGTCCTCGAAGTCTGGAGGCGGCGGTAGAACGGGTGCGTCGGACAGCTGCTGCTGACACGCTAGCGCGCTGTCCTCGAAGTCTGGAGGCGGCGGTAGAACGGGTGCGTCGGACAGCTGCTGCTGACACGCTAGCGCGCTGTCCTCGAAGTCTGGAGGCGGCGGTAGAACGGGTGCGTCGGACAGCTGCTGCTGAAACGCTAGCGCGCTGTCCTCGAAGTCTGGAGGCGGCGGTAGAACGGGTGCGTCGGACAGCTGCTGCTGACACGCTAGCGCGCTGTCCTCGAAGTCTCGAGGCGGCGGTAGAACGGGTGCGTCGGACAGCTGCTGCTGACACGCTAGCGCGCTGTCCTCGAAGTCTGGAGGCGGCGGTAGAACGGGTGCGTCGGACTGCTGCTGCTGACACGCTAGCGCGCTGTCCTCGAAGTCTGGAGGAGTCGGAAGAATGACGCTTTCCCGCTGCGGCGCGTAATTCTCTGCGCCGATCCCAGGCAGTGGCGGAATGGGGAGCATGTCGTCCGGGTCCGAGAGAGGGAGGACCTCCGGGACTACAGCCTGGCTCTCCCGAACCTGGACGAGCAACTGTTGGAGCCGCACCACCTGCTCCCGCAGGTCTCCGATGCGCTCCTCGTTGTCCTCCGCCCACTGCCTGTAGCATTCTCCCGTCTCTCCCTCGGCTGTCACACCCCTCCAGGGCGTGCGCCGGACGGCGAACCCGCTGCCTTTCCAGCCATGTCCCGCCATCCTCTCACTCTCCGTCACGTTCTCCTCCTCCATCTTCGCCCCCTCGGCGTACCTGGAATTATCCTGGCTCTGCCAGAACTCAGTCTCGCCGTGCTCCTCGCTGTCCTCCAGCAGCCCCTCTTGCTCCACCAGCAAGCTGTATTCCCAGCTGCGGTACATCTCCTCCTCCTCGTCTTCCAGCCCGCTGTAAATCCAGCCTCCAAACATCTCCCCCTCGCTGTCTTTCCGCCTTTCCGCCAGCTCGGGCGAGATCGTACCAGCGCCCCCCCCAAAAATTGTTCAGGGGGAAAACCTCCGCCATGCCACTTGGTAGGTCTAGCATTCTGTCATGAGCCCTGCTCTGTCTGCGTCGGAAGTGGGTGCGAGGCATGATCGCGGAGGCGAGCTGACGGTTTACAAAAGTTCTTTATTTTCATACAAAACATAAACAAAACCACTCCAACACAAACTAAACAACTTAGACTAATGCTAGACGCCTGACTGGAGTTCAGCCAGGCTATTTATAATAAACATAAACAATCATCAAATTAACTTCCCTCGGTTCAGGTGAGCTTCTACGTCACCTGACCGAGGTGTAAACTGGGAAATGAAGTCAAACTCAAACTAAACAAAACTCCAACTCAAAAACATACACGGGCGTTAGGCGCCCTCTAGGGGTTAACCGTTACATGCACGGAGAGTTTGTGTGGATAAGTTTATGTGGATAAGTTGATAAGTGTATGTTGTCAAAGTATTTGTGGACATATAATTAGGGAAATTTTTTTAAATTAAGGATGTCTTGAAACATAATGCAGTAACTCTACAGTATTTATTTGAACACGGTAAAGGTGTTAATGTTTCGTACATTCCTTAATTTGTCCATTCGGTTTGTGTTTTATGTTTCACTGTTTTCAATATACTGTACATACTGTAAAACGTATGGACAACAATGTTCCGGAAGCATTATTAAATATTCAATAAGGCACACACACACAATTTAGTTGCAATACAGTTTTATTAAATTTATAATAAAGCAGGCAGTACTGTATATGGCAAATGGTCACTCAAAATCTTTACAAAAGTAAGAGTATTCATTAATTAATTTTTTTTTAGAAAAGAGGAAAACTCAATCTTTTCTTTCTAAGAAGTTCGTTAATTATGTCTCTTATTTGCTTGTTGTTGTGGGCTGTGGGGTGGAATTTCCTAGCAACAGCATCGGAAAGTGCTTGAAGCAGAATTACCCCATCAGCGAAACCGGTTTGATAACTTCACACCAAGGATACAGTAGGTGAGAAGGGGGATTACAGTAACGGTTTCTGTGGGTCTTCACCAAGAGGTGATTTGGGTCGTGTTGTATTCAGCGAATAGACTAAAACAAAATCATGTTTGCTTCAGCATTGGAAACAATATTGTATTAGGCCAACTTTATTTAAGATTAAAATAATAGTGGGTTAGGAACGTTATTCTTCATATAACTTAAATGGCTGAATGAAGTTAAATATACACAATAAATTAATTATTGCGTTTGCTTTACATTTGAGCACTCGTGTAAATAGCTTTTTCATTGTATATACTACCATATCGTTTATCTGTGTCTAATACTGGTTTATTCATATTTTACATTACATTCAGTTTGTAATTTACTTGCGATTGTACTTTTAAAATGTAACCTATATACGTATCTACAGAATAAGCATATTTAACTACTTCAGCAGTGAATTAGAAACTTGGTCAGTCTGGCTTTTAGATAAAGTCCTTCAGAGCAAGCATTGTGTAAATATAATATATAAAACATAATGTAAAATAAAATTATATAAAATAAATATATAACATAAATGGTTAATGATAGCAATAAAATCAGACTTTAATAGTTGGATTTGATACTTTTCTTTTTATTTACTGTATAGACATCTTATTATGCTTTATCTGTTATTAATCTCTTCTTCTTCTTCTTCTTTGTCTTTCGGCTGTTCCCTTTCAGGGATCGCCACAGCGAATCGTCTGCCTCCATCTAACCCTATCCTCTGCATCCTCTTCTCTCACACCAACTAACTTCATGTCCTCTCTCACTGCATCCATAAATCTCCTCTTTGGTCTTCCTCTGTTATTAATCTCTCTATTCTCTAATTATGACTTGAATAAATCGGCTCACATCGGAGCGCGCACGGAGCGAGTACTGTAGTCTATATATTTGTGTTTGTTGTTTTCCTGGGGGGGGGGGGTGGCGTGTTTATGTCTGCATTTTATCTATAAATCGTGTGTGTGTGTGTGTGTACGGAGAGTTTATGTGTGTGCACACAGAGAGTTTATGAGTGTGCCCCTTTGATCTGCTGGGTATGGCGGGGCGTCGACGGCTGATCAGTGTAAAGTAGCGTACTTTACACACACTGATCAGCAGTTGACGCCCCGCCGTACCCAGCAGATCAAAGGGGCAGTTATCGGCTATGACACGTTGAAGGAGAACTTAATAGTTCTCAAAAATAGTGTAAATGCCTGCAACAGTCACTAACCATTCAAATGTTTTTTTTTTGTAATTAAACACGAAAATATTAATTATATTTTCTTTATACATATTTCCATTATATATATATATATATATATATAAAATTTAAAACTATTTATTCATTTGTCTTTTATTTACTTTTACTGTCTTTTATTTACTTACTAGCGAATGCTTTTTTAGGGCTCTAAAAACTACGACAGTATGAGTGACAATGGCCCTTGCACCGGTCACACACACACACACACACACACACACAATAAATATATTTGTGTTTAATTAAATTCTTAAAACATCGTGTTCACCCATGCACTGAAAAAAAAGGACTTGTAAGATTTACTTGATAAAATCCTCGTAACAATTTGGACACATAGATTTTAAGTAAATTTTATTGCTCCAATATTAAGGCTGAATACCAAACCCCTTCCCCCTACCCTTCCACTTGGCGCGTTCACGTGCAGGGGTAGTGGTGTCTCATTTCTCTTTTGGTTGGAGGTGTAGGGGGAGGGGGGAAGGGCCAGATAGCCCTCCAAACGAAGATTTTTCAGGACCTCACTTCAAACGAAGGGCTAAGCGAAGTTTTCAACATGGCTGCTCACTCGAGCAAACAGAAACATAAATGTTAATTTTTGCCATTAATAAAGATTTTTATGACAAGTTTTCATTATATGTATATTACCTTTAGTCTTGTGTTTGTGTGTTTATGGTGATGTTCTGTAAAGAAACGTTTGCAAAAAAATCGCTAAAGTTTGCTAGCGGATAGCACAGATTGCACAATATTACAAATATATATTTTTATGTCACATACACTTTACTGCATGCTACAAACAAATATGAAAGTTCAGTAGCACGGCAGTTTGCCGAGCATTTGATAACGCATTGTGTGTTTTGCTTACGGCCATATGTGTACATGTAAATGAACGGTGCTTACACTATTCTTACTTATTGCAACGTCACCACAGTTTTGTAATTTATATTCTGTATATGGACGGCTGAGGAAACCCGAAGGCTCATCCGTGTTCGTGGTGAAAATTAGCAACTTTTTTAAAAATTTAAATACGGCGCAAAAAAACTTTGGGAGTGAGTAATCTCTCTCTTATTGGAATGTGTGATAAACATCGGCGCATGTCCTCTGATGTAACATTAGGAACCAGCGACAATGTATGATAACGTATAACAGTGTTGTAGTGGTGTCCCATTTCTTAGGGGAAAAATTTAAACCCTTCCCCTTTCCACTTCGTTTCAAGGGACAAGGGGAAGGGGTAGAAAATAGAATTGGGATTCAGCCTAAGTTTACTGAAAGTAAAAACAGTTGAAAGTCAGAGGATGTTTCTTTTTTTGCTGAGTGTAGTATTAAAACCAGTGAATGCTATTAAATACCATAATTTTTTTTTGACACAGCATAAACAACCCAACGATGTGTTTACAGAAACCCAGCATTTTTTGTGTACTACTTCAGTACTAATATTATTTTTGTGTTTGTTGCATTTCATGTCTGTAGTTTTTATCGATAAATCTGCTCATATCTGCGCACGCGTTTATCAGCCTTTTGATCTTAGTTCTTATCTTAGTAGTTAAACAAATTCATAATCACAGTATTAAAATTACAGTACAAATGTAGAATTTAAATTAAATTAAATCTTATTAGGATCGAATTTAAGCAAAGTAAATGTTAACACAGTGAGTCTTTAGATTTTATCATGTGTAATTAGAAAAGCTACGCATGTAGGTTTTTTTGTGAGCGCAATGTGAGCAGCTTTAATTATTGATAATTAATTAATTATTAAATGATCTCCCGGATCTGGACGATGCGCTCCTACCCCGGCCACTGCCTGAGCCTGTCGCGGAGGAAGTCTGCGCGCCGTGTCTGCGCGAAGAGCAAAACGGCGGGTCCATCATCCAGTCTCCGTGCAAGCTAGGGAGCGTTCTTCTTCCGCCTCCCCCAGGCTTTGTGGACAGCGAGCTAGCATGTCAGCAGCCGCTGACCGACGCACCCGTTATGCCGCCGCCTCCCGGCTTTGAGGACGACGTTGAGCCGACGAGCGCACTGACCGCTCCAACGCCGCTGTCAAGCGCACTGACCGCTCCAACGCCGCTGTCGAGCGCACTGCCCGCTCCCACGCCGCTGTCGAGCGCACTGCACGCTCCCACGCCGCTGTCGAGCGCACTGCACGCTCCCACGCTGCTGTCGAGCGCACTGCACGCTCCCACGCCGTCGTCGAGCGCAGTGACCGAGCATTTTTTTGGGGGGGGTACTGTGACGGTTGACCCCTAGAGGGCGCCTAACGCCCGTTTTTGAGTTTTGTTTTGTAGTTGGTTTATGTTTCTTGTTTAACTTTGTTTCCCAGTTTGCACCTCGGTCAGGTGACGTAGAAGCTCACCTGAACCGAGGGAAGTTAATGATCTGTTTATGTTTAAGTTCTTTAAATAGCCTGACTGAATCTCAGTCAGACGTCTAGCATTAGTTCATATTGTTTAGTTTGTGTTGGGTTTTTGCTGGAGTGTTTATGTTTTGTTTCAATCAAAATAAAGGACTTTGTAAACCGTCAGCTCGCCTCCGCGATCATGCCTCGCACACACGCCCGACGCAAACACACTAAGGTGAAGAAACATGACAATGGTGGACATAAACAGCAAAAAGAACAATATTATTCTTTTGATTATTATTATCATGTTCTTTTGCTGTTTAAGTTCAGCGTTGAATGATTATTTGAAACTGAAGCACTTAGTGTAGATTCATGCCACAAGTAATTTTATCATACAAAGATTATTACGTTGTGCTCGGACACTAAGTGTCTATGGATTCCAAAATTAACAGTTTTACCGTTTTTTAATCACTGGAATGGAAGAGATAGAAAGTTTCCTTATCATAACATGCCTTGTATTGTTTTTAATTGCTCAATACACAACCCATCATTTTACAAGGGTAAATACAAATGGAATAATTTTAATTGGTTTATTTATTTATTTTTAAACCAAATCTAAAATTAAAACATTGTAGAGTGATTAATAACAATACAATGCATGTTATGATAAGAAAAAATGCATTCCAGGGATTAAAAACAGTAACAATGTAGAATTTTAGAATCCAGAAAATTTTTTATTTAATTGGATTAAGTGGATTAATTGTTTCCTTTTAAGTTTCCTTAATTAATAATCCCACGCCATCTCCCAACGGGAAGGTCTTCCCGTGTGTATCACAAGCACTCTCACACAGGGGCGTAGATTTAGGGTGGACGGAGGGGATGTGTCCCCACCAATATCTTCTGACCATTGAAATGTCCCCACCAATCATTTAATCCACTTAAAAAAATTAAATAAAATCGTGCTGTCAGCATTAACCTAGACACGCAGAGAGGGATAAATCTCTCCTTGAGTCCTCCCGCCCCCAAAACACATGAACATTTTGATTGGCTGTTCCTTTCCCTGCTATCATGTGATAGGCTATTGGCTGCGTTCAGACACAAGCAGCGCCAAATGCAGTGGATTTTTTTTTCCCGTGCAAGAAGGTGTGTTGGGTGACAGACATGTGAGGAGGCGGCAGCAAAAAAAAAAGAAAGAAACTGGACATAAGGAGCTTTTTTTCGAAGAAAAATGTAAGTCACTTCAAGTTCGCTAGTGAGTCCATCAAAGTCCATCAAAGTAACGACAACAGTTAACGTTAATGCTAGTGTTTTTTATTTTTTTTACCGCTTTGACGGACATTCATTACAGCAGGGCAGGTTATAGTCTGTGAATACGGACTTCAAACTAACAGCAGATTAAACAGCTAAATGTAAAAGTATAAATATGATCCCTGTCAGTTCTCCTAATCTAATGACGACTGTTTGTCAGAAATGAGTCTTGTGAAAGAAATTGATAAACTACACACAGTACTAATATTGCCATGGCTAGAATTTAGTTACAGTTCACCAATAGACAATCAGCTTCACACAAATAGTTTTTAAAATGCATTCACTGACTGCATCAACAATGACACAAATGAGATTGAACAATGCTGCTGTATGCCATGTCCGCCAGAACAGTCTGGACAATATTGATGTCAAACAAATATGCCAGCAGTTTATTTTTGTTAACGAGAGGCGAAGGCATGTTTTTGTCTCCTTCATATACAGTAGGAGCAATAGGCATTGAGCTGTTGTGTGGTACCTAACAGTATTCATGTTTAGATGTAATCTACTTTTATATATATATACAGATGATTGAGATGTTTAATTTGCACTAGGGCTCAATAAAGAATAGTCTTTATTAAACTATCTTTTTGTCAGTTATTAAACAATCCTTTAAGATTCAAGATTCAAAGAACTTTATTAATCCCAGAGGGAAATTGCTCTTATGCAGTTGCTCAGATTAATTTACCGGGAAGCAAGGAAAAGTTAGATTATGAAAAAAAAATATATTAGACAGGAAAATTTAATTAAATAAATAAAAATTTTAAAATTTAAGGAAAAATAACAATAAATAGAAGTAAAATAGAATAGAATAGAATTAGCTCTGGCACATAATTTAGTCACATATTGCACTAGAACTTTAGTGTAAGTGAAAAGAAGTATTGCACAAGTGTATTATAATCAGATATTGCACTTAGAACATTTGGTTGTGTGAACAGAAGTGTCATAAAATGTTATTAACCAGGAACCACTAACATTACACTATTCCTTAATTTAACTTAATGAATTGCATTTCGAGTGGATTAATATCAATCGAAGCATTGCTAGTATTAATGTAAAGTGATTTTGCATTTTGCAGCATATTAAAAAAACATGCATTCCGTGGACGGAGTTGGGGTGGGGGTGTTGGTGGGTGGGGGATGGTGGGGGGTGGAGTCATAGGTCCCCACCAATGTCCAGACCAAATCTACGCCCTTGCTCTCACAGCCTCCTATTTCGTTGTTCCCCTCTAAAGCCCTGCGTCAGGGCTCTTATAACCATTAAAACATCTCGTGGTGCGGCTCTCCATACCGCGCCACGTACAGTAACATTTCTATATTAAAATTTCGATGTCTTTAAATGTAATTTCTTTTATAATAACAATAAACCGATACAAACAGAAGCTATATAAAGACTGCGCTTATTTAACACGTATAAATTTGTGTTTGTTGTATTTCTGGGAAAGAGAAATCTCTTATCTCTCATATCGGCGCGCGCGTTCATCTGACGTTAGATAAAAACTCGGCAAAGTGAAAGAGCGCACGTGCGCCGCGGGTTCACGCGAACATTTTACATTCAACCACATTACAGCCATTCACACACATGCATTGTGCTGTGTTGTTGGTACACACTTTCACTTTTCATCTCCCCTTTGATCAAAATGCTCCGGGTATGAGCCGACACGAGCAGCTTTGCTTCATTCATAATATTTATCAATCATAAAGAGAGGCGACATATACCGGATGATTAAACACTGCATTTTTTTTTAAGTGAAAGCGCGCGCAATGTGAGCAGCTTTAATTATTAATAATTAAATAATAATTCAATGCTGGACATATACAGCTAAAATCACAATGATTATTATTCCTTTGATTATTATTATTATTATTATTATTATTATGTTCTTTTCATGTATGGGTTCAGCATGATCAAAAAGCCGCACGCGCAACTCACTTTCCCTTTGCACAAGGCAGTGTTTATTGTTTTATGTGCAAAGGCCTGTTGATGAAGACGTTCACACTCACAGCACCACCTGCTGGTGAAGACGTCTAACAGCAGATAGCATCTTGGATCGGTAATCTACTGCTTTTCCTGCAGTTCCCGGATGTACAGTCGAATTTGATGTGTCGTATTTGAACCACTGAATTTTCGGAAGTGAATTTTAACCATGGTAAAATGCAGCGCATAAAAATGCAAGCATGAAAATACAATGCATTAAAATGCAAACACTGTTAATTGCAGTGCTGTTTTTTTTTTCGATTTGTGGAATTCAACAGGCTTTTTATTTCAAATACTTTTGGCAGGATTTTTGTTCCATAAAATTTCATCTGTGGTAATGTTTTACAACAGCAACAACAACAACAAGAAGAAAAAGAATCACCCAGAGTGATGCATGATTTATTGCTGCTAAAACCTATTTCAGATAGGATTTCACTTACAAAAGCATTAGCAGTTATTAAAATAATACATTTTAGTTTTCATTATAAATCCCCAGACACTATAAATTTTTTGGGTTAGTCCTTTATGTGAAAATATAGGTAGCCTGTATATTTTATGTTAATAATTGTTATTTATTGAGTCTTGAGGCTGCGGTACTTAATTAATGAAATAATGCATTGGAATAATTGTTACAGTCACTGGAGGGCTGCTGCATAAGAAAGAAACCCCTGCTCCAAAATCTTCCAGCTCAACTAAAGTTTGCAGCTGACCACATGGACAAAGAAAAAGTCCTAAGAACACTGTAGCAGGTATTAAGCACGGTGGTGGTAGCATCACGCTCTGGGGCTGTTTTGTTGCCAATGGAATCGATAAATTGTACAATGTAGGTGGAGTCATGAGGAAGGAGGAGAACCTCAGAATTCTTCAGCAAAACCTTTGCCTCAGCCAGGTATGCCTCTGATGTTTTTGTGGCATGACTTTTACACACTTAATCGTACAATCCTCCATCTCTACACAGTCATAAACACTTCACTTCATATACAATGATCATCAGATCACACTGACCTACTTTATGTTCACAATAAATACCAATACGCTTTACTGTAGAGCTTTTTGTGCTTCATATTAAAGAATAAGTTTATGAGACACTTTATACACATAAGTATTTGGCCAAACCTGCAATGGCATTGTATCCAAATACAAGTACTTCAATATGTCAAGTTCTTCCACACCAAACTCATCAAACCATGTCTTTATAGTCTTTGCTTTCTGCATGCTGGACTAGAAAGGGACCTTCCCCAAACTTTTGCCATACAGCAGGAAGCATAGCATTGTCTTGGGTTGAAGTCTTGGGATGCTAAAGCATTAAGATTGCCCTTCCCTGGGGATAAGGGGCCTGATTGAAACATCTGAATTCAATAATTAACAGATTTGACCAAAAACTTTTGGCCATATAGTGTATCTGTAAAATGATAATCAGTGAAAGGTTTATCCATATCCAGATGTTGACTGCAACATAATAAAATCTGTTCTCTCTTCGTCCTCTGGTGCACAGGGTAGGTGCGTGAAATCAATAGATCCATTCAGGAGAAGTGAACAATAATCACTACATAACATTATCATTCACTTTTCCTGAAGGGATGGAACAAAACAAATGTCTGAATTGAGTTTTAAATATATGTAAGAACTTTACTATTTGTTTGTACAGCAGTGTGAAATTAGAGTAATGCATTTAGAGTTCCTTAAAAGACATTGAGGACTACAGACCAGTAGCGCTGGCCTTACACCTGATAAAGACGTTTTTACATGGCTGGTGTATACTCATCTTCGTCCCATCAAGGATCCATTTCAGTTTCCCTATCAGCCCGGGATCTGAGTGGAAGATCCTCCTTAATGGGGCTTTTCTACACCTAGAAAAGGCTAGGAGCACAGTGAGTCATGCTTTTTTGACTTCTCTAATTTTCAAATTTTAACACCATCAAACCTGTGCTTCTGAGGGATAAGCTGGAGTACATGGAGGTGGGCCATCATCTATCTACCAGGATACTGGATTACCTCACAAACTGACAATAGCATTTAAGGACTTTTGACTGTGAGTCTGACATGATTATATGCAACACTGGAGCCCTGCAGTGAATGGTCCTGGCTCCGTTCCTCTTAACCGTCTACACTGCGGACTTCATATTTAGCTCAACAACCAATCACCTGCAGAAGTTCGTTGACGCCTTTGCCATAGTCACCCTGCTAACGGGGGATGATGACAGGGAGTACAGAGGACTGATGCAGAACTTTGCGTACTGATGCCAATGGAACTGCCTCCGGATTTCAGCAGGCACAAACACACTTCACTATCACCAATGAATATTCAGAGAAAGGACATTATGAGAGTGGACAAATACCTGGTTGTTCATCTGAACAGCAAACTGGACTGGTCAGACAACACAGATGCCACACTATAAATTCCAAAATCTTTGCTGACTCGCATAGAAATAGTAAACTTTACTCAAAAATTTTAAACTATACTTCTTACAAGGTTTTGTTGAGTTACAATTGCAGAGTGAGTAAATCAATTATTAACTCAACTTATTAGTTTTAGTGATGTTTACTTGCAACACATAAGTAGCAACAAATGAAGCAATGATGTTTCTGCACCAGTGAGAGGTAGCAGCGCACCCCAGAATAATGAAGAAGAAGGAAAAAGATGAAGCAAGACTTGTCAGAGCATGCGTAATACTTTGTGCATGCTCAGCTCATGAACGAGTGAATCGGCGCCCATTATTAGATATTGAAAGAAGCAGCAGGGAGGTTTTTGACATCTGAAGCTTTGTTACATTTTTAAAGAATAATAAGGTAATCAAGCAAGCAACTGGTATGTGAATGTTTCTTTTCTGCTTGTCCTATGTTTTGCCAATGTAGTACATATTTACCAAAGAATTTTGATATTATATGGTGCTAGCCCAGTGGTTCTCAAACTTTTTCTGTCATTCCCCACTTAAGGGGAATTAAATTTTCAAGCCCCACTTGTCAACAAAATAATAACGTAATCGGCCAAGTTTACTGTTTATTGAAATATCAATTTCTAAACCAATAAGATCAAACAACACCAAGTTAAAAACAGATAAAATACACGTGCAATTGTTATAAAAGGCTTACGTTGTCACTTATCTTTGCATAATTGACCCCATGTTTATTAGCTGCTCAGCAATCATTTGTAGTTTTTTTGCACTGGCCAATTCTGTATGTAACTTTGAATGAAGCCATTTGTGCTTTGCTGTATACTGATTCAGATGTTACCATGCGATTATCCTGCTGTCTGTATTCTGCCAGCTTTCTTTGAAAGAAGTCGAGTGGCTTATTAACGTGACTGGAGTGTGTTGTCTCTAAGTGTCTTCCTAATTTGTTGGGTCTCATGCGGTCTGCTGCCAGCGGTTTAAGACACAAAACACACACGGGTCTCTCCTCTGCCCCCACCATCCCCACCATGAATCCAAGCTCAAGATAGGCTTCATTAGGGGTGGGTGATCTTCTAACACAGGAGAAGCAATTCTCTACCTCGATAACGATATATATCACAATATAGCAATTTGTATCTGAAAATGCATAAATAAAAATTCAAACACAAAGAACCTGTTTTACATAATGTAATTTTATTTAAACTGTGAATTGCTGAGGTTTGCCGCATATTTTTTTTACTTTGGCCATATTCGTTTGGAAGCTTGGATTTCAGATGATAGAAAAGGTTTGACGTGTTTCCACCACTTGTTAAAACAGTGCACTTGTGTACCTTCCAAATCACGTTCATCTCATTCGTATCACATTTCTTCTACCCAAACCAATTCCACACCACAGACGATGCAGCTTTTTTCTTTACAATCTCCTCGTTGTTGGTTTCGTCGAAGTGTATGTGAAGCCAAACACGTCAAAAGTGGGACGAAACCGCGGCACCCGATTGAACCAGATATCTGTGCAAATACAGCGCAGCGCGACTATTAGCATTGCTCAAAGATCCAGGTGGCAGCTTGGTGGTGCTGGGGTTTGAACCTGTGAGCTTCCAATCAGTAAAACCACACAACTACCTCTGCCCCTTCATATTCACAAATATGGTCAGTGGCATTTTCAGCTGCAGCACAATCTTTACACAGGGCCATTATTATTATTTTTTTTAATCATAGTATGTATTAACATTAGTTACATACATTCTCCTAAACCTTGTGGAAAGACTTCACAGAAGAGTTGAAGCTGTTGTAGCTGCAAAAGGCCAACATCATATTAAACCCTATGGATTAAGAAGTGGATGTTACTCAGGTTTATACTGTATGCATGTGAAGGCAGGCGAGCCAATACTTTTGGCAATATAATGTAATATATATATAATGTGCGTGTGTACTGTATATGTATGTCAGTTGTTTTGGCCTATTCATTGAGCTAATTACATTTATCATGCTGCACCATAATCCTAGGTGTTTTTTTCACTCATAGGGAGCATTAAGTGATTTTTACATGCATACATCAGACACTGTTTTGCCAAATAGAGCAACTTGTCTAACAAATGTCCTTTCTTTTATTAGGTTGTTCAGAAATATGAATCTCAGGCAGAACTTGTGAGGTGCACAATGGCCCTGTTTGTCCTCAGGTAGGAAGAGGACTGTCTTCAGCCTCCACAGGAAATCGGGATTGTGACTTACTGTCGCACATGAATGTTCCATGTTGTTTGGCCTCATCTATGTGCCAAACTTGATTTGTTTTATTTATTTAATTGTGGTTTTCTGTCTTTTAATTGGAGAAATAATGGTACAACAAAAAGAAAAGGTAATGTATGGTTTCAATGATGGTAATAAATGTTTTTGAGGAGAACTTGTTTGTTCATTGTCTTCATTCATAAATGTAACTTCTCTACATAAATGAAGTTTTTTGGCACAGAGATAAGTACATTTCTTTATTTCAGAAAAAGACTATTTGTTGATTTTCATGTATAATTCATAAAATTAAGTTTGTACGTAATCATACTTTTAACTTGAGAATAATGAAAAAAATAATACTATAATTTACTCCTATTACTTTATACTACATGAATGTAATTTGTTTCCTTCAAGATAAACACTAAACTTAAACATAATGTAAAATTTTAGGTTTTTCTAAAGTGATATAATATAAGTTGTTAGAAATATAATATATAATATAATATATAAGTTGTTAGAAAATAAGTTTTACTGGCCTAAGGCATTATAATAACTTTTGTTTCTGATTTGGATGAATGAATTTATTTTTGCTTTGGGGAAACTTAAAAATATATTTATATTTAATAAAAAGTAAACCTTTAAATAACATTATAACATTTGATTTGAGAGAAAGTAAAAAAATTGCTTGTAACAAATTGAAGCAATTCTTTAAAGTTGATCCAAAGTATCACTTTTTCAGTGTAGGTAATATAGGAGTTTTTAGCTACAGTAGCAAACACGGACACGAAACTCAATCTACAAAGTAGATGACATAAATCATAAATTTGCTCATGGAATAGATACATTTAACATAGGAATGACATGAGTTTGGTTCCTTACCTGTTGTTTTCTTTGAGAAACTATGGCCGCCAGCAGAACGTGATTCAGTCCGCGACAATACTACGTCATGAGGTCATGTGACATGGCAAACCTTTGGTTTGAAGTAGAAATGTTGAGTGAACGGATTACATTTAAGTTTAAACAGGGGCTGCGATGTTTGCTTTTAAGCAACGTGAAAAATATAATTTTCGTATAGGAAATCAAAAAGTTCCATCAGATCAATGTAGAAACATACTTTGTATCAACGACACCGCAGTTTCACTTTTTTCAGTGCAAGGAGTGGCTCAAGAATAAGTACATTAAGGTCATGGTGTGTTGTCCTAGCCAGTCTTTAGGCCTTAATCCAATAGAAAATTAATGGAGAGAGTTGCCAAGCAACGTTAAACATTTAGAGAAAATTTGCAAAGAATAGTGGATCAAAATGCAAGGGTTTCTCTACCAAGTACTCCAGCATGTTTTGCTTGGGGATCAAATACTTATTTCCCTCATTGAAATGCAACTTATTTCATAACATTTGTATCATGTGCTTTTTCTGGATTTTTGGTTGATATTCTGTCTCAATCCATAAACCTATGATAAAAATTATAGAAAATCTGTAGGGGATCAAATACTTATTTCCCCCACTGTAACTTTACTTGTTTTTTAAGGCAATAGGTTTGTAAGGTTTTTTAAAGTAAGGTTTACTAATTGCATTTTACAGTACATTTATAGAAAAAGGACAGAGCAGACATTTTTTTTTGCTGAGGAGACTAAGGTCTTTTGGAGTGCAGGGAGAACAACTAAAGACTTTTTTTGACTCTGTGTTGTCCTCAGCCATCTTCTACAGAGGGGACTTCTGGTGCAGCAGAACATCTACTGCAGACAGAAAGAGACTGGACAAGAAAATACAGAAGGCCAGCTCAGTTCTGGGGATTCCCCTGGACACTGTACAGGAGGTGGGAGGAAGGAAGATGGTGGCTAAGCTATCATCATTACTTGAGAATGACTCTCACCCCCTGTACTGTATGAAACAGTTTTATCTCTGATCAGCTCCTTCAGTGGCCGACTGTTTCATCCTAAGTGTGTGAAGGGATACCGAAGGTCTTTTCTCCCTGCTGCTATTTTTAGACTCTACAATCAGAGCTGCTACCCGTGAACCAGTCACCATAATGCACATCGTCATTACTGTTATATACTGTTACAATATCTTACATTTTTATGCAAGAGCAACTGTGCAGTAACACCATTTTAAACTGAGCAATATTACCTAGTGCAATTAGTTGAAAGTGTAACTTTGTATTGTTTTTCTTTTTCTTTTGTATTTATGATGTGCTGTCCCTGCTTTATATTGTTATTAATTTGTTGTTGTTGTTGTTCTAACATAGGTATAGGTATATACTGTAGGTATATCTTATCTTTAGATGCCTTTTGAGGTATTAATAAATTTCTCTGTTTCTCTAGCTCTTGTAAAACACCCTTTTTGACTTAATGTGAAAGCAGTCTGATGGAATAAGTGGCTTGAGAATGTAATATCAGCTAAGAACTGATTCTAATAACAGTAAAACACTTGTAACACAGAGACACAGAAACATAGAGACACCCATATGATGCTCTTTACTGATTTATTAGCTTTATTGACAATACTGAAGCTCAGAGATTTTTCAGATCGTTACTTCATTACTTGTTATTTCAGTTGCTGGATTTCCACTCTGTGTGGCCGTCATTGTCGACAACCAGAACGCCGTCATCACCCAGAGTTAGACGACACCGTAGGACGCCTGTGCGGTTGGTGTCAGTGGCCCACACGGGTTTGCATGGTGTGTACATCACCAGGTTGCAGTCTTCTTGCATGATCAGGCGATGAGCGTCTCTAACGCCACAAGTGTTGGATGCCCACACAGGCTTCCATCCGTACACCACAAAGTTCCCATCGTCCTGAAACGACACATGAGAGATCTGTTACGAATGCATAGAATGTAATTTGCCAATTGAAGAAAAAAAAATTAGTTGTTTTAAACCTACCTGAAAGATTGCCTTGTACTCTCGGTTGTTGGATAACAGGAAGTCTCCCTTACGGAGCTCATCATTGATGGACAAGAAGTTCCTGCTCATGGTTCTGGAAGGGAAAGTCAGATTTAAAAAGTCTGCCTCAGATTTAGAGTAAATGTTTTATCTACACATTAAAGCCAATAATTAGTTCACAAGCTGATCTGAAGATCTCAAACTTTTTTTCTAGCTAGTAATCTTACAGTATATATATACTATAAAAACATAAATTCAGTTTGTCCAGTGTAGGCGTTCCTCACTGAATGTAACGGTAGGCAGTATTCCAGGTATTCCAGGCTGAGCTCATAGCTACTGAAACGACGGATCAGATTGAAAAGCATCTACATTGACGGCGCATATGGAGGTTTCTAAAATAAAAGTAGAAAAAATGTCTTTTCCTCTTTTTTTGCACCAATGCAATGAACCAATAAAATGAAAATGATTTATCAGTAGTTATATATAAAATTGTATACTATTTAAAATAAGTTATTCTTATCACGTACATTGCAGCAGCTACTGTATAAACCCAATCACTAGTCTCAATTTTTGATATTAAATGTGCAATTAAAACTTTAAGTAAAAGTGCAATTTGAAACTTTGAGGAAATGCAATAGTTTCATATCTAGTGATTATGTTTAAAATAGTGCTGTCGGTATGTGTAGAAATACCAAATAAAATCTCTTGAATCTTGAATTTTCTCCTTCTTAAAGTTCATAAGAGAAAATAACCCACGTCATCTTACTGAGAAACTGCAAAGAAGTATAAACTCCTCTGTCCTGAAGAAGGAACAGCTTTACATCCGCATGAACACAAGCCTGAACTACTGTAACAGCTGCAGCTCTAGAAAACTAATCAACAGCCTCTGATCAATCAGAATTCAACAGTGTTATGGTACAATACTGCATTTCTAATGTGTGCAAGTTATCCATATATATCTCCTTGCTGATGGTGATGTGTAATCAGTGTCACTTACCTGCACAGAGAGCGCGAGATAGAGGAGAAGAATCAATGAGCTGCTTTGGAGATCGGGGCTGAGTGATGGGGTTTATATACACAAACTGAGACAGGACTCTCACTCTCATTGGCTGGGGTTTATTAGAGACAGATAGTCCACTTGCAGACTATAAACATGTGACCAAGCGTAATTATGATTGAGACAACTGCATATGTGCCGTATTGAATTAAAATACTTTTTCGTTTGCATTTACATTTGTGTCAGTGTCTACAATATCCACAAATATCTGGCTCTACTCAGATTCCTTCACAATAAATAAAATCTTTAATATTTAATGATACTTTACAGACTTTGTATTTCTGGCTAAAACAGACTTTTGAGGAGCTGATTATATTTTAATAAATCATTTATCATCTCCCCTGGTATGCGGTTCTTACAGTAATAATACAATAAAGTGGTATCAAATCATAAGCACACTTAAAAAGGTAAAATGATACAATAAATTTTACATTAATAATAATAATAATAAGTATTAAAGCAAGAATAAAATTATCATGCAATAAATGTTGAAGTTTAAAAAGATTTTAAGGTTAAGGCATTCAACAGACTGCAGCTGTAAAACCACAGCTTTTTTTTTGTCTTTTGTTTTAATGCATTAATTATCTCTGTTGCGCTGAGCTATTACTGAGATTTGATTAATTCAAGGGATATACTGTATGCAAGTAATTACATTGAAATGTTCTTTTGTGTAAACCCACAGAGGAATAAAGCATTTAATCTGAGGAAACACACATCCTCATCTGTCCAGCTCATGCACTCATGGGTCACAAAAAAGTATCTCTTCCTTGGAACAAATCTTGTTAGGTTTGTTAAGGTGCCAAGTTTACTTTATTACAGTATGTTTCCAGAATACTGAAAACACATGGAGCAGGGGCATTGTATTCTTACACCTGTAGAGAAACATAAAGTCCATTACAAACAACATATACAACATACAACACAGCAGCGAAAGGACATTGAGAAAGTGGCCTCTTATAAATACCTGGTTGTTCATCTGAACAGAGAAAGGACAGAGCAGACTCTATGCTGAGGAGACTGTGGTCTTTTGGAGTGCAGGCAGCACTAGTGAAGACTCAGTGGTGGTCTCTGCCATCTTCTACAGAGTGGTCTTCTGGTGCAGCAGCGTCTCTACTGCAGACAGGATGAAACTGGACATGCTGATAAAGAAGGCCAGCTCATTTTTAAAAGTTAGAATAACTTGTATAAAGTTGCCTGAGTGCCATTGGGAGAGCACTGAACGAGTGAAGGAATAACTCGTGATTATAGTGAAAGAAGAAAAGTGATACAGTGCATGTTGAAATGGGAGTGAGGATGTCCTGTGGACAGTGGACTATAGCATATTGTATGTACTATATTATTATAGCATTTGTATGTGGTGGTGTTGTGGGTCGCAACATCATAATTTTAATCATAACTATATGAAATCAAGAGACAGCATTAGGTACATTGATGGGGCATGAGATTTTGAGACAAAATATTTATATTATTTTGTATGTTAAATTCTATACAGAACCAGTCAAAAGTTTGAACACACAGTCTAATTCCAAGTTTTTGTTTTGTGATTTATTTCCTTCATTCTAGAACATTCATTCATTCATTCATCTTCTATACCACTTTATCCTGTATTTAGGGTCGCGGGAACCTGGAGCCTATCACAGAAGACTCCGGACACGAGGCAGGGTACACCCTGGATAGGGTGCCAATCCATCGCAGAGCACACACACACACACACACTCATTCACACGCTATGGTAAATTTTAGGAACGCCAATTAGCCTAATCTGCATATCTTTGGGCTGTGGGAGGAAACCGGAGTACCCGGAGGAAACCCACCAAGCACGGGGAGAACATGCAAACTCCATGCACACAGAGACGGGAATCGAGCCTGGCCGGGGAATTGAACCCAGACCCTGGAGGTGCAAGGCGAAAGTGCTAACCACTACACCACCGTGCCGCCTCATTCTAGAACAATACTCGTTTAATTAATTAAATATTTAGAACACAAAAACAACAACAACAACAAAGTTAGTTTTTACTTTATGACACAAAGGTCAGCAGTTCTGGAACAGTTCTTGCAAGTAAAGTATTATCAAGTGCATTTGTAAAACACAGAATATGCTGTGTACGCGAGACCCTGACCATGGCCTTCGAAAAACACACACGTTTTATCAACTAGAACAAAATACAATGCAGTTTTTATTTCTTCCAAATTATTCTTGGCTGACCATATAAAATTTCTGACTTACAGGAAGAAGATAACCAGTTCCATGGAAAAGGTCATCAACATTCACATGCTGCTTCAAATAAGATAAAGACAGATGTTTTTTTTATATCACTTTTCCAAGATTAACAGCTATATTGCTCAACAGAGTGTTCAGTAATGTGGGGGAACGCAAAACAACCTGGAAATCTGATGAACCACATTTTTTCTTTCTATCTATCTATCTATCTATCTATCTATCTATCTATCTATCTATCTATCTATCTACACTACCATTCAAAAGTTTGGGGTCAATTGCAAATGTTTTTGTTTAGTGATTTATTTTCTACATTCTACAACAATACTGTGGATTTCAAAACTATAAAATAACACATATGGAATTAGGTAATTACGTAACAACAACAAAAACAGCAGTTAGTTGTTATTTTAAGACACAGAGGTCGGCCTTTCTGTAATAGTTCCTGCAAGAACAGTATTGTGTCAAGTGCATTTGCAAAATCCGTCCAGCACCATAATGAAACTGTCTCTCATGAAGACCGTCCCAGGAGATTAATGCATTTTTAGGACGCCTTCAGCATTTCTTTACAATGGAGAAAGAAATAAAAATCAGAAACGATCTATATATGTATATATATATATATATACATATAGTGCATCCGGAAAGTATTCACAGCGCATCACTTTTTCCACATTTTATGTCACAGCCTTATTCTAAAATGTGCGCATTCTGTTTCCCCTGATCATCCTTGAGATGTTTCTGCAGCATAATTGGAGTCCACTTGTGGTAAATTCAGTTGATTGGACATGATTTGGAAAGGCACACACCTATATATATATATATATTTCATCATCAACTGTGCATAATATCATCCAAAGATTCAGAGAATCTGGAACAATCTCTGTGCGTAAGGGTCAAGGGCGTAAAACCATACTGGATGCCCGTGATCTCCGGGCCCTTAAATGGCACTGCACCACAAACAGGAATGCTACTGTAAAGGAAATCACAGAATGGGCTCAGGAATACTTCCAGAAACCATCGTCAGTGAACACAATCCACCGTGCCATACGCCGTCGCCAGCTGAAACTCTATGATTTTCTGAGAATCTATGAAACTCTGAGAAGGATCCGGGTACTGAAATGGCCAGTCTGCAGTCCAGATCTTTCCCCTATAGAGAACATTTGGCGCATCATAAAGAGGAAGGTGCGACAAAGAAGGTCCAAGACGATTGAACAGTTAGAGGCCTGTATTAGACAAGAATGGGAGAGCATTCCTATTTCTAAACTTGAGAAACTGGTCTCCTCGGTCCCCAGACGTCTGTTGAGTGTTGTAAGAAGAAGGGGAGATGCCACACAGTGGTGAAAATGGCCTCGTCCCAACTTTTTTGGGATTTGTTGACACCATGACATTTTGATTCACGATATTTTTCCCTTAAAATGATACATTTTCTCAGTTTAAACTTTTGTTCCGTGAATTATGTTCTATTCTGAATAAAATATTGACATTTGCCATCTCCACATCATTGCATTCAGTTTTTATTCACAATTTGTTTAGTGTCCCAACTTTTTTGGAATCCGGTATGTATAAAAAAAAAAGGTCCCACAGTTGACAGTTCATGTCAGAGCACAAACTAAGCATGAAGTCATGGGAATTGTCTTTAGACCTCCGAGACAGGATTGTCTCGAGGCAGAAATCTGGGGAAGGTTTCAGAAAAATGTCTGCCGCTTTGATAGTCCCAATGAGCACAGTGATACATGAAGAAGTGTATAGGTGAAGAAGTTTGAAACCACCAGGACTCTTCCTAGAGCTGGCCGGCCATTTAAACTGGGCGGTCCGGGGAGAAGGGTCTTAGTCAGGGAGGTGACCACGAACCCGATGATCAATCTGTCAGAGCTCCAGAGGTCCTCTGTGGAGAGAGGAGAACCTTCTAGAAGGACAACCATCTCCGCAGCAATCCACCAATCAGGGGCCGGTTTCTCGATAACGCACACTATTCGCGCGCTAAGAAGACTCTTAAGATGTATCTTACGTTAAGTGATAACTTTTCTACGTGTATTGCTCCACTGTCTCTTAGGAGTCTTCTTAAGTCGCTGCCTCTTACGTCCGACGTTTCAAGGCGCTGTCTACAGTGAAGGTCCTGAATTAGCGGACATCGGTGGCTCAGGAATCAATTATTGACTCCTTTTGCATGACAGTGTTAAGAAAGACGGCACTTTCTATGCAAATTAAACATTGCACTAAATTCTTTTAATAGCGTTTATTACAACATGGGTTAACTTAACAATAACATGTCATAATAGACAAATATATAAATTAAATCACTAAACCGTCACTAATATTTTCATGTAACCTGTAGTGGTCGGTGAAACGACCCAGGTATACGATCATAGTTGATTGACAAACAGCTGATAACACTCTTCACCA
Organism: Channallabes apus; assembly: GCA_030522415.1. Classification (NCBI taxonomy): domain Eukaryota; kingdom Metazoa; phylum Chordata; class Actinopteri; order Siluriformes; family Clariidae; genus Channallabes; species Channallabes apus. Next base: position 47,912,237 of record CM060110.1, on the reverse strand, counting down.
GCTTCAGAAACAATGTGAAGTGTCAGTTGTTGGGGTTGTATAGCGCACTTATAGAATGAATACGATGAGATGACAGAGTGGAGGTTTAATACCCCTATCTCACCTACGCGGTTTTGCATCATGATTCAGAGCGAGTTTTGGTGGCGTGATTACGTTTCCATCTTACCACGCAAATAAAATTAAACATGTTAAACATAAACGGACCTCGCAGATCTTCGCGGAACGTTGGGCGGTCACTCGAGATGGATCACGGTGCCTAATACACCTATCGCACCTATGCGGCTTGTCTCACGGTGATGCGATGTTACTGTAGGCACCATGAGCTGCCGCGATTGCCCGCGACGTTCCTTTAACGTTCCGTGAAGTTCTGCATGGTCCGGAAGCTTCTGCGAGGACCGGCAAAAAATAACTAAAAATAAATTTTTCACACGGAAAGACACGGAAACGTAATCACAGCGCAAAAACACAGCGCACGTGAGATAGGGGTATAACACCGCAGTCAAACCGCATAGGCGATATAGTGGTATAAATCATTACAATCACTCAGAAAAATGAAAGGATGCAGGGTTTGAAACTCCCAAGTTTAACTAAATCAAATTTCATCATAAAATAAAACGTGTCAAAAGACAAGTCCATCCAGTCATGAATGATGGTTAGCATCGAGCAGCTGGACATCGGGACGTAGAGCGTAAGTACGACGCGTTGGTCTGGCATGCGCAGGTCTGAGCAGCTCAAGAAGCTCCATAATCTGTTGCCTTGGAAGGAGAAACTTTTAAAATATCCACCTCAGGCAAAATATGAAAAGGGCTGAAGTTTTGCCTAAAGGAAACATGTACATGGACCACACGGCTGCGCGAACGGCGCCGCCTTCAGTTTAACACAACACCACGCTCGCTGCCTAATTGTTCGCCACCTGTTCAATATTAAAAGTGATTGGCAATTTTAATGCATTAGTCACATTATTAAATAGGCTAATTAAAAGTCACTCTATTAGTTCTGATATAAAATAAAATAATATTCTTAAACAGGTCTACAGTATATTCCATCATTAATACGACTTTGATAACGTGCCATAATGTGTTTGCATACACCGTTGGTTTATAAAGACTGCTGCTCAGGGGCGGCGACTAGCGTCTCGAGCTGAAACTACGCTAAGTATGAGTTACGGTCGGTCCAGACCAACCTTACGAACGTGTGACTTAGCTAAGAGATACTTAGCGTAAGAACGTTTCGGGAAATGCGCCAAGAGTATAACACTGTGACCACATGTGTGTATAAAACATTTTAATTTGCTTTATATTTTGTGTATGTAAGCGCATGTGTACAGCGTGTGTGTACTGTTTCTTATAACACACGTGTGTGCGCGCATGTAAAGCAAAAGAAAGTCTCATTACAGAGGTTAAAAATCCATTTTCTCCCTCTCTGATTCACACACCCACTCTCTGCTCTACACAGAAACTCCACTCTGTCGCGATTCTTTTCAAAGTTAAAGTGCAGATTCATTTGTTTGTTTGTTTTACTTTACAGCAGTGATTCCGTTAGTATGCACATAAATGAGACATGAGTATGAGACATAAATATCAGAAACACTGATTGTTGTGGAGACATTAAAGATTATATAATTGTAATCAATAATAATCATAATATTTTGAATGATCCAAATCTCCCAATCATGTTCTCTCTCTTAGAGTGATTTGTTAGGGTGATTCACTGCTGTTATCAATAAAAGCACCTCTAGTCATGTCATTTAATCATATTTTAGTTCTAAAACCTGTCTATTCTGTGTCCTACCTAGTGCACACTTGGTCTGATATCCAAGTGTGCACTTGGACACTTGGACTAAGTGATCTAACATAAGAATTGTATGAAGACAAAAATCTAACTGGTTAAAACTACATGCATTTAAGTCACTTTATTAGAATACGAGAAGGGTCATGGAAGAGATTATGTGTTTTTGGGGTGGAAGCTTTGTTACAGAATGATAGAATGCACTGCAATGCAGAGTTTGATCTTGGGTGAAATATGTTTCTGAATATTTGAAGTATGGATTCAAATGGCCTGGTAGCATGTCCAAGAATACACCATGGGGAAGACATGATTTGAAGGGTGTGTTTTGTACTTCAGAATGTTTCTGGATCTCTTGAGGCAGCATGAAATATGCTATTCAGTGAGGCCTAGGAGGACCAGTGGTTATGATTCTAAATCCTGACCCTGATCTGATCCTGAATATACATTCACATTATACATTATGTGACTACGACCATACCTAACTGTTATCTCCATTCTCCTGTTCTCTCTCCCCCTCTCGCTCTCTCTCTCTCTCTCTCTCTCTCTCTGTCGAGCTACACATGTCGTTCCAGTGATCCAGACTCCCTCTGCCCTCTGGACCTGTCTGACCCATCCTGGTGCCCCGCTTCTGGTTGGAGATCTCATCACATGGATGCCCCGTGTGTCTCTTTGGGTTGCACCCGGTATCTGGGGACGGTTTCACTCTACCATGAAGACGGTTCTGGCCGCGGCTGATGATCTCTGAGGACTTGACTTGGCTACAGCTGCTCGATAGTTCAGGACTGGAATTTCCTACATTTCTACCTGGTCTTCATATTAACATCAATTAACATCAACTATTATAGCTGAACCTAACACTTAACACTGTATAAATGTAGATCATTTCCTGCTATCTGTTTCACCCAGATGAGGATGGGTTCCCTGTTGAGTCTGGTTCCTCTCAAGGTTTCTTCCTATTACCGTCTCAGGGAGTTTTTCCTTGCCACTGTCGCCCTCGGGCTTGCTCACCAGGGACTATCTGACCATTTTGATTCATACACATTCACATTCCATACAAACTTAAATAATTCTTTTGATTGTGTAAAGCTGTTTTGAGACAATGTCAATTGTTAAAAGCGCTATACAAATAAAACTGAATTGAATTCTCTGAAGTAATGTATTGTCAGACATCACATTAATTTTTGAAATGTAGTATGTGTATATAGAGCAGAGATAGAAAAGCACAAGCAGCTGCTTGAACTGGTTGGCTTTTGTTATGTTTTTAGAACGTAAAGATGCTGCTGTGACTTTTTTTTTTTTACCAGTGCACTGTTGTTGGATGCCCGCTGTCAGAGCTGCTGTTCTAGAAAACAATTAATGTTATAGTATAATACTGCTTTTCAGACTGACAGCCCAGTGTAATAATTGGATGTTAACAAAAAGAAAAACCCACTAATAACCAGTTTCCCCATTCTGCTAAATCGGTACAAGCCACTATTATGACAGACATTTAGACAAGACCGTCAATTTCTGGATGGAATCAGACCTCAGGTGCTGCTTTCGAGCTCATTTGTTTCGACCCATCATTATTAAAAAACTCCCCAGTTGACTGATTTTTACGTCTTTTTTTTTTTTTTTCAGACCACTGCACCTGAGAACCATGGCCGGGCTTGGCATGCTCTCCTGTAAACCTATAAACAAATGCCCCTGTTTCAGTAATCAGCAATAACTACCCCTAACAGTGCTAGCCCGAAGCTGTTACATTCAGTATAGAAAAGACAGATTTGACAGATACAAAAAAAATTCAAGGCTTTATCACTGCCTAGAAGCACAGTGTAATCTATTATTAAGAAGTGGAAGGTATTTGGGATGTCGCTTCAAACTAGATAAAAGAGCCAGAAGAAAACTGGTCAGAGAGGCCACCAAGAGGCCACCAGCAACTCTGAAGTAATTGCAGGAATTTATGACAAAGAATGGTCATTGTGTGCATTTGACAACAATATCATAAATTCTCCCCAAATCTGGCTTGTATGGGAGAGTTGCAAGAAAAAATCCACTCCTTAAGAAAGGCTGCATGCAGTCATGACTGACCGAGCTTTGAAAAACTGCAGGTGGTCAGATAAGACTAAAATTAAACACAACACTAAAATATATTTCTGGCAGAAACTCAATAAAGCGCACCATCCAAATAATAATTTTCTCCCCTCTGTTAAAATATATAATTAGCAAATATATAAAAAAAATATGTTTCTTACATTTGTTCTGCTGGACAGTTTGTGGTAAAGTGAGACTTCTTGTACATACTGTATGTTCTAATGTTATTTTCTATCTGCAACTGAATATATTAAGTATATCTTACACAGGAAATAGTTTACACTGTTCAAACATACATGTGTTACCTAACATTTATTTGTTTCAAAAGCTTGATGTAAAAAAGTGAGATTAGGAAATTTGTGTTTCTTGTTCCTTAATTTGCTATTTTGTAAAGATATTAGTTTTATTCATTTATTTTATTATTTGGAAGTTGCACATTATTTCATCATTTTGTCTGGCTGCTTACATAATAAAAAATAAAAAAAAGAATTAATAAATCAGACATTACGATTGAACAGACATTACTTTCGAACAGCCTTCCTCCTCTCCTTCTTCAACCAACAGTAACCCAATTTCCACCCGCACCCTGTAGGTCAACAGCACCAGTGGTGGTCGTTGTTAACCCGGGACACGACCGATCCAGTATGGAAGTCTTGTTAATTATTTGCATTTTTGATTGATTTGCAAATGTTTTATGTCTAATACCCTTCCTGCCACAACTCTGTTTACTTTTATTATAGTTTGTTTCTTTTTTATTTTCATTTAACTACATTACACAATAAAAACCAGTTCAGGTGTGTGGGGTCAGGGGTAGCTCAGTGGTTAAGGTGTTGGAGTACAGTTCAGAAAGGACAGATGTTCAAACCCCACAACCACCAAGTTGCCACTGTTGGGCCCTTGAGCAAGGCCCTTAACCCTCAACTGCTCAGATGTGTAATGAGATAAAAATGTAAGTCGCTCTGGATAAGGGTGTCTGATAAATGCCTAAATGTAAATGTATGTCAGGGTCCTTGGCTCTCTAAGGGTGCATTGAGGGATTTCTACATTTGTTATTTGCAGTGGTGTCAAAAGTATTCACATTCATTACTTGAGTAGAAGTATAGATACTAGGGTTCAAAAATACTTCTTTAGAAGTTGAAGTATCAACCCAAGCTTTTTACTCAAGTAAAAGTTTAAAAGTACTGGTTTCAAAACTACTTAAAGTATAAAAGTAAAAGTACCGTGAGGGGCGACAAAAGCATTAAGGTCTTGCTTTCTGATCATGCAACGGGGGGGAATGGCGTTGTGCGCGTTCTTATCATGTGACGGGGGGGGGCGTTGTGCGCGTTCTTATCATGCGACCGGAGGGGTTGCGCGTTCGGATCATAAAAATAGAGTAACGAGGCTATTTTTAAAAAGTAAGGAGTAGAAAGTACAGATAATTGCTTAAAAATGTAAGGAGTAGAAGTAAAAAGTCGGCTGAAAAATAATTACTCCAGTAAAGTATAGATACCCAAAATTTCTACTTAAGTAAGGTAGCGAAGTATTTGTACTTCGTTACTTGACACCTCTGTATATTTGTAGAGTGAAAGCGGAGTACAGTTATGAGAACAGTTCTAGAATCCAGGCCTTTGTGACTGAAGCAATTTACTGAGAACTCGATCTGTTCTCAAAACAGTGACAGAGCAAACATACACACATTCCTCAGAGAGAGAGAGAGGCTTATTTGTAAGCTTTGGCAATACAAATGTGAATATTTGTCATGCTAATAAAGTACCTTTGAAACTTGAGAAAGATCAGAATAACCCTGAGATCCTCCTGCTGTGCTGCCCTCTAGTGGAGGATTGTAGGAGCTACAATGTTTCAGCGCTTTTACTAAACAACATTTTTCTTCAACTTTGCTTCAACACATCAAAATGTATTCGGGTGTTTTTTCTTCTTCATAATAATAAAAAAAATAAAAATTAAATAAAATAACACATTTTGAATAAAAACACGTTTTGTACAAATCCTTAAAGTCGACAGGAGGAGCAGAGAGCTTTTATTTTGACACACACACACACACACACACACACTGCTTGGCGCTGGTTTCCGCACAGAAACACAATATTACCTCCACACACACACACACACACACACACACGGACGGTGTAACTCAGTCCATGATGTTGGTGTCGCGGTGTGTGAACAGGTTCCTGAACCGGATTAAACCAGTTCCAGTACAGATGAGCTGCAGGTGAGATTTACTGCAGATTCTAAACTACTGATTGTGCACGAGCTAGTAGGTGAAAGGTCACAGTGACGTCACTGACATGCAGTACTGTACAGTACACACTTCAGGAAGAGCAGAACAGTATAATATGTATTAAATATAATGTTTATAATATTATCACATATATGAATATATAATGTAGAGCAACACATTCAGTGTTAAACCTGTACAGTGTTTATACAGGAGGAGGGTTTCAGTTAATAGTCCAGTTTATTACAGGAGCCTCAGGTGGACTGTAGGAAAGTCCAGTCCTGAACTATCAGTTATATATTTATACTTGTATAAGATTATAGAGATCCACTGCAGGATCGGTTCCTCCACTTCTCACCACTGAACAGGTTCTACAGGATCTCAGGAGGATTCAGATCTACAATGTAAACAAACCCTAATGAGGCTCATCAACTTTAGTTTAGTAACTAATAGCACAGCTTTTGTCCGTTTACTAAACTATACATTTTTCCTTCACACTTGTGGGTTTTTCTCAAACCTGCGTTTGCTAAGCGAGTGAGTGAGTGAGTTTCTCTAGTGTACGTTATATTCCAGTCACAGAAATAACCTGCAGGTTAACCGTTACCCCAAAAATAAATACATGTTAAATTGTTCCTAAATCCAGACAACACATTTTCAGAAGATGTAAATAAATAAATACGATTACCCGAGTCCACCTACAGTACAGTAAGATGAAGTCTAGCGTTAGCTCAGATCACCTCAGTAATGTCATTATAACCAGAAACACACCGGCCTCACGTATATACTGTAACACGAACTGTCTAAAATAACCTGTAAACTAACGGTAACATTTTATTTTTTAATAAATCATGTGATTTGCATTTCAGTGAAGGAAAATTGTTGCTCAACTTAATTTTTATTCAGTCTGTGTCCAAAGTTTTCAGGATCCCAGTGTTACCTGTCGATGGATTTACTTGTATGTTTTGGGTTATTGTCATGTTGAAAGGTCCGGGTTCCACTTTACAGATGGTTCCACTTGTTCTTCAATCACCATCTGATACATTGTAGTGTAGAATTCCTATATTCTATAATGGTACTGTAGGTTGTCCAGGTCCTCATGTAGCAGGACAAGCTTCCACCCCCATGCTTCACAGTTGGTATCAGGTTATTTTGCTGAAATGCTGTATTTGTTTTGCTCCAAACATGCCCTCTTTTATGGTGTCCAAATATTTTCGACTCATCTGTCCAAAGCACATTATTTCGGAAGTCCCGGCCTTTGTCTGTGTTCTTTAGCAAACATCATGCTTTTCTTAGATAGCAAAGGTTTCCTCCTTGCACACCTCGTATGATGATTAAAGTTCTGTGGTCTCGTTCTAGATTGTGACTGTGTGAACTTTGACGTGAACTGTAGTGAGCGTTTGCTTTAAGTCACGTGATGATGATCAGTAAAATAAACAATCCTCTATATGGTTTCACTTTACTGAATGTACAGATTTATAATAACATTGCTGTTAAATTAAACACTTCATTCTTTTGCTATTTAGATTCTTTAAAATTAATTATTTAATTTTTTATGTACCAATATGACCACCAGGCTCCGCCCCCTGGCTTTAGAAATGACATCACAACATCTCCTGCTATTATCCTGCCATGGACGCGGTCGTGCAGGTGTAACGGTAGTGCAAAAGAAAAATTCACTTCTCTTATCGAGTCGATCTTATTTAGCGGCTACAGGACACTAGACAGACGGTGATAAGTACATTAATACATCAGATCAATTATGCTGTAGATCAGCTAGTTAAGGTCTAACAAACAGGCCAAAGTTATCACACACACACACACACCACACCGTGTAACGGATCACCAGTGTACAAAAAGCGTGAGTGTGTATGATGGTGCAGTAACATATGATGATGATACAATATACAGGATAAATTGTGTGAACAGTGCAAACGACAGCAGTGTGTCACATACAGTGTGATGATGAACTGATGAGTGACTGTTTATCTGATACAGTGTGTGTAGATGTGCAGTAGAGTGTAAGAAGTGTTTAAAACGCATGTTGGTGCTTTTATACATGAGATTAGATTTAATCAGCGCGGCGGTTTATGAGGGTGACGGCCTGAGGAAAGGAACTGTTCCTGCGTCTGGTAGCTCTGGTTACAGAGGCGAGGAGGTGGAGAAGGCTGTGTCCAGGGTGCGACGGGGCTGTAGTGATGCTTCCTACCTGTTTACTGGTTCTTCTAATGTAAAGGTCATGGAGTTATTTTAATTCTGTTGTTTTTACTCTTTGCTGCAGTCTGTTATTGTCCTGCTTTGTTCCTGCTCCAAACCAGTCTGTGAGAGACGTGTACAGGACGGTTCAGTTACTGCAGCGTATAGAAAGTATATAAAGTCCTCATGGCACCATTTGTTCTGGTGCACTGGCTCTTTTTCCACCAAAACGTCCTCACACCATGACAGCACCACTCTACCACTCTCATCAGATTCCCTCCATATACATCACTGACCGATACACACTGACAGTGTACAGAGCTGATCGTTACAGCGCTGACCGATACACACCGATCGTTATGTGTTGTTCATTACACACTGATTGGTGACTGAGAACTCTCCATAAGTCTCGTTATCTCAGAGTATTGCTTTCTGAGTCGTGTTGTTGCTCTAAATATGCATGTACACTTTATTCTGTCTTTTTCTGTAGTTCTTAAATAGTTTTGTTCATTTATGTTGTATGTAGCACTTTGATCCTGGAGGAACATGTTTCATTACACTGTGTGCTGAACTGTACTGTATATGGCTGGAATGACAATAACAGTTCACTTCAATTCACTTGACCTGACCTGACTTGATGGGACCAGTGACAGTCTGTAAACCTCAGCCTGCAGTTTTATGGCCGTGTTTATGACATCATTTTATAGCTGTGTTTATGCGCTCGTCTTATTACTCCTCCAGTTCTTTTAACATTGTCTTCGCGTTCAGTTGAACTTTTCAGGCCACATTTCCATCACCCTGGGAGATGATTTGTGCCTCTTTACTGAATGTCACAGTCTCTGGATTGTTTGTACAGATGCTTGCGGTCTCTCCAGTTATTTAGAAATAACTACTGGAGTGTTTCTACTTCCTCCTAATTATGACAACTTGCCAATCAGAAGCTTCAAGTCTGCATCTATGTTGTGTTCTACATCCATGTCTGTTCACTTTCAGAGTGTGTTTTCAGAAGTGTGTGTCATGTCGCATGAAATGTCTGGAGTTCTGAGAGAAAACTGAGAATGATTTCCTTTAGTTGGGTCGTATATACATGTTCAGCCTGAGTTGAGCGTCCCATACTGCGTCCCATACTGCGTCCCATACTGCGTCCCATACTGCGTCCCTACTGCGTCCCTACTGCGTCCCTACTGCGTCCCTACTGCGTCCTTACTGCGTCTTGTACTTCTAGACATTTATTCAGGCAAATGTAATTAACCTCCACTTTCCACATACCTGTTTTTCCCTAGAATGCAGCACCAGCAGGGGGACTCTCCTGCCCCCTTTCGGCCCGAGACCTCCATGGCCAAGACGCTGATGGACATCGGGACTCGGCGTATTTTCTCTGAGGAACACGACCTGTTCAGGCAGAACGTCCGGCGCTTCTTTAAGGAAGAAGTCGTCCCTTATCACGCAGAGTGAGTGCGGCGGCTACGGCTCAGAACCTCACGTTACTGTCACACAGCAGGGTTCTGAATGGGGTTCTTTATAGAGGAACAGAATAAAGTCACTCTTGCTGCACCACACTGATGATGTTATTGTGAAATATGGATTAATATGAACCTGCAGGTGGGAGAAGGCGGGCGAGGTCAGTAGGGAGTTGTGGGAGAAGGCGGGGCAGCAGGGCCTGCTGGGTATTTACACTCCTGCTGAACACGGCGGGGTCGGAGGAGACCTGCTCTCTGCTGCCATCGTGTGGGAGGAACAGTAAGTACCTGTGTTATTGTCTCACTCACTTTACCGGCCTCTCTCTGTCTCTTTTTCTTTCATGAAGAAACGGAGAGAGCAGTCATGAGTGTGTGTGTGTGTGTGTGTGTGTGTGTGTGTGTAGGATGTACTCTAACTGTTCAGGTCCTGGTTTCTCTCTGCACTCGGAGATCGTGATGCCGTACATCAGCTATTACGGCTCGCAGGCTCAGATCGAGCGCTTCCTGCCCCAGATGGCTGCTGGGAAATGCATCGGTGCCATCGCCATGACCGAGCCGGGGGCGGGCAGGTGAGGCTTCGCCTACTGATGTCATCAGACTACTGAATAGATTTTAGACATAGTGGCATAGTATTGATATGTGTACTGGTGTGTGTGTGTGTGTGTGTGTGTGTGTGTGTGTGTGTGTGTGTGTGTGTGTGTGTGTGCGCAGTGATCTTCAGGGAGTGAAGACGTATGCTCGGCAAGATGGCACTGACTGGATCCTCAATGGAAATAAGGTTTAAACACAGGCTGAAATAAGAAATAAATATGAATAAAAAGAAAGACAATAGAAAATACATTTAACTGTAATAAAAGTAAAAATCTTCTGTACAAATAAGGACATTACATTATATTGCGAAATAATAAAACAAAATAGAAATTTAGACATTTAGTGTAAATAAAGGGAAAAAATGAAGTAAAAATGACTGGGTGGGGGGGGGGGGGGGGTGCAAATCTACATAAAGTGTTTTATTAAAATTGTTTTATTAAAGTGTTTTATTAAAGTTTCCTGTGCAATGATCCAGAAATGATAATATAAATCTCTAAGTGTGCATGAATGTCCAGGATGCGAATGATGGCTGTCAATATGAACACATTAACACATGGAGTTAATCTTGAAATATTAACACATTAACCCTATTTTGTTAACTTAAATTAGTCACATGACCAAGTTTGACCCTGACGGCTCCCCCTAATCCCAGCGCTGTTACCCGGCTGTGTGTGATCACGTTATAAACAGATAATAAGATAACAGAGGGAACATCACCAGGTGTGCCGGATAAAAGCAAAGCCTACCTTCAAGGGGAACTGTTTTTACCCGGGACACATTAAATGTAAGCTGTGTGAGCAGTGGCTCAGGTGCTTAAGGCTCTAGATTGCTGATATTCTGATGTTAGGATCCAGGTTGGAGTCGCCCGTGGTTCGCTACACCCCCGTACTGCCCCCCCACTTAATTTATTAAATCTCAAACACTAAGATTTAACAAAACTACATAATCTGTTTCCTCTGACCAGTTTGTTCTGCATTTCTCTATTCCAGCACAACATGTTTATGATCAAAGTAAATCTGAGAACAAAATAGTGATTCATCACAGACGATGATAGACTAGATTAAACGATTTGATTGACAGCACTAATGTACTGTCCGTCTCTCGCAGGTGTTTATCACTAACGGCTGGATGAGTGACGTCGTCGTTGTCGTCGCTGTAACTAATCGTGAAGCGAAATCAGCAGCTCACGGCCTCAGTCTGTTCCTGGTGGAGAGCGGCACCAAGGGCTTCGCCAAGGGACGGAAACTGGAAAAGATCGGCCTCAAAGCACAGGTACGCACACACACACACACACACACACACACACACACACACGCACACGTGTATAGACAAAACTCCACATTAAAAATAATGCTGAGAATATGATCATCATAAAAATCAATGTGACGTGTGTGTGTGTGTGTGTGTGTGTGTGTGTGTGTGTGTGTGTGTGTGTGTGTGTGTAGGACACCGCAGAGCTGTTTTTTGAGGACGTACGCCTCCCAGCTGATGCTTTACTTGGACAACCTCACAAAGGCTTTTATTATCTGATGAATGAGCTTCCTCAGGTACGAGTCCCTCGTCCGTCTCCTCGTCTTTCACTCTCTCTCTTTTCTTCCACTGAGGTTTATTGTTACACCGTCGCATTATTAAAACCTACTATAACATAAAGTCTTTTATAACATAAAGTTATTTAAAGGAGCAGATTCAACCTCACATACACACACACACACACACTCCTCTGTACTGTGTCTCTGTGTCTCAGGAGCGGTTGATAATAGCAGTAATGGCTCTGGCCAGCTGTGAGTTTATGTTTGAGGAGACTCGGAGTTACGTGACTCAGAGGAAGGCCTTCGGGAAAACCATCGCTGATCTACAGGTGGGACTCGTTTTAGACTTGAAACATTTCTTTGCTCTTTCATCCTCTCTCATTTCAAAATTGTGAGATGTACACAACATACTGTTTGTCTGAATGTCCCTGTTGCACGCTGAGTTCTGGTTGGATGTCTGGTTGGATGTTGTTCTTGGCAGAATGAGAGTGAGTATTTGGTTTCCTGTCCGAGAACCTGACTGGCTCCAGAATGTAACATTACAACGCTTTGTCCAACTCTCTCGCTAAAGAATTTTGAGGCTCTCCTGCTTCTTGATGATTCCATCCAGCGTGTGCAGGACACCAGGTCCACTAGCAGCAGAACAGCCCCAGAGCTTAATGCTACCACCACCATCAGCACCTTCTCCAGTGTTCTAGGGTTTGAACACCTCACCTTTACTTCTCCAAACACACCTCTGCTCACATGGTTCCTCCAGAAGGCTTTGTCTTTGTCCGTGTCTTAAGCCACCAACTTTAGTGAAGCTTGAAGATGTAGATTTTGGAGCAGGAGCTTCTTTCATTCAATTCATAGTGATGTAAAACCGACTGTAGTGTACCAGCAGCTTCTAGTTCAGGGGTGTGTCTAAGTGGGTCCTGGGTTGTTCCTGACCATCAGAACCAGTTTTCTCTCAGCTGACGGTGAAGTTTGGCTCTTCTTCCTGCCTTGTCTGTAAATAGCTTGTTCTTACAGCGTGTACGATCGTTTGAACTGATCTTGAAGTCTGCAGATGTTTAGAAACGGCTCTGAGACGTGTGTCAGGAAGTTGAGAGGCCACAGGCTCAGCAAATTGAGCACCACTGAGTTACTAATCTACCCCACAACCACCAAGTTGCCACTGTTGGGCCCCTGAGCGAGGCCCTTAACCCTCAACTGCTCAGATGTGTAATGAGATAAAAATGTAAGTGTGTGTGTGTTTTGAATTGTGATCTAAATGTGAAATTAAACATTTTTGCAGTGTATTATTTTTATTTTTTTTCATTAAAAATGGGAGCCGTCGAATCAACATAGAAACAAATCAGTGAAAGATACTGCCATGACCCTCCTGTCTCTCTCTCTCTCTCTCTCGCTCTCTCTCTCTCTCTCTCTCGCTCTCTCTCTCTCTCTCTCGCTCTCTCTGGACAGACAGTACAGCACAGATTAGCCGAGCTGAAGACGGAGATCTGTGTGGGTCGAGCTTTCATTGATAATTGCCTCCAGCTGCACAGTGAGAGGAAGCTGGACTCCGGCACCGCCTCCATGGCCAAATACTGGTCCGTCTCTCTCTCTCTCTTCCTCTCTGTCTGTCTGTCTGTCTCAGTCCCCGTCCCCGTCTTACTCTCGTGTCTGTACATTGGTACTTTGCCATATGAACCTTGCCCGCCTCATGAATTTTCGAATTAGGAACTGAAATTCATTAGAAGCATTTTCGTTCTACAAACGAACCGAACGCCGGCTAAGTCGTGCGCACGTCAGCTAGGTGAAGCGTTTTTTTATTTTATTTTTTTTATTTTGTGCAAGATTTAGCCACGACATGGCACCATGGAAAGGAAAAAAGGAGCCGCTTTCAGTTTGGTTTTTAAAGCGTCTGTTTCCAGGAATTATAAATTAAGGTTAAGTGAGATTTAATGTCTATTTATTTCATATTTTACTAAATTTACATGTCTTTTCTAAATGTTTTGATTGTTTTTATACGCAAAAATATGATTAGAGTGTTGGAAACTGGTAATATTGGTGATATTTTTGGCTGGCTGGAACGGATTATCTGTATTTACATATTTTCCTATGGAACAATGTGTTTCACATTACGACATTTTACTTTAAGAACTCTTTCTGCCTCAATCTCTGTGTGTGTCTTTACTCTTTGTTCATTTACTAACACTTTTAAACACTTTCTCCATATTCTCTGTATATTTATATCCATATGAATGATTTTCATGATGATTTAAGGACCTTTCTCCCAAATAAAATTTTTACTCGTTTAAAAATGCCATTTATTTTAAGTTAACGGGTCTTTGTCTCTCTCTCTCTCTGTCCGTCTCTCTCTCTCTCTCTCTCTCTCTCTCTCTCCGTCCATCTCTCTCTGCAGGGCGTCAGAGCTCCAGAATAAAGTGGCCACTCAGTGTGTGCAGCTGCATGGTGGGTGGGGCTACATGTGGGAATATCCAATCGCCAAGTGAGTGACCGTCCCCGCTGAACCTCTCCTACACGTTTATATTCTGATTGTCACTTTAGGATCAGCAGGGGGCGCCAATACACAAGCTAAATTCTGAGCCGAGCTCATGCTCTGACCTTTGACCTATGGTGGTTTTATCCCATACACCAGTCTAATCTAGAGAGAAGACCTTTAGTCTGGTCTAGACATTATCACTCTGCGCTCCTCTGATCTAGATGTTCAGGATGATGTTCAGGATGATGTTCAGAGTTCTGCGATGGTTTCTGACGAGGTTTTATCTCATGTTCTCGTCCTCAGAGCCTTCGTGGACGCTCGTGTGCAGCCCATCTACGGTGGAACCAACGAGATCATGAAGGAGCTGATCGCTCGCACCATCGTCGGAAACAGATAGACGAGCGCTGAGCGGAGAGATCGGAGACGGAGACGAGCTGCTTTCTGGGCTTTTAGTGGTTTATATGAGCCTCATCAGTGCTGCGGTGTTCATGTAATGAAGAAAAGCTGATCATACAATAAATAATACATTTATTAGGTATTTTCATTTTTGAAATTTTGTCAGGAAATTACATAAATATATTTTTGAGTAACATGTCAGTTATAATAATATGATGGCAATTAAATAATCTAATGTTTGTACTGTTTGATAAAATTGTGCATTAAAGTCGTCTTTGCAAATCATCTGTCAAGCAACTTTTTATTTTATTTCTACTACTAGTATTCTTTAGTGTTTCTCTGTAGTGTGGTGTTACAGCTTAAACCTGCAGTGCTGTGAAAATATATTTGCCCCTTTCTGATTATTTCTTTTTTTGCATACGTGTCAAACTTAAATGATTCACTTCATAAACTTCATATTAATTACTGCCAGACCTGTTGAATCAATTCAATAGAACGTGTCAAACAAAGTGAAGCACAAAAACACATCAT